>CM062816.1:1777914872-1778321621 GCA_031772625.1 Pinus tabuliformis | reverse complement strand
TTGGAAAACTAAGTTTTGGTCCATGGTATTTTGGTTCATGGTATTGGTCCATGGTATTTGGTCCAAGGCATTGATCCTAAGTGGTTTTGGTCCATGGTATTGAGCAAGGCCTAAGGCTATACAAGGAGGAGAATATCATTAGGCCAAGGTACTCATGCATTGAATATCTATAAACGGTAAGATCTTGTATGTAGGTTATGGGGTTTATGATGCTCTGCTTGATTTGAACCAAGGAGGAGCCTTAGTGGTTGATGGTGGACAAGATCTAATGATGGATCGGGATATTAAGGCTTGGAATGAAAATATCTATTGGTTTATTCTAAATCTGTATACTGATGCATGTGTTTATCTGTAAATATTATGATCTAGTTATAACTGAAGTGGCCGCAAAATTATGAATGAATATTTATAGATGTATACGTTGGTTGACCTTGGTAAAAGCGCGTATAGATGCAGGTTTGACACATCGAAGTAGCGTATATCTTGTGATCTATGCTGCAATTGGTACTGATTGTTGATGCAGAGTTCTGGGTTTTACATTGTGTTCTAGTGGCTATTTTCTAGTAACAGTATTCTACATATTCAGATTGGTTGATTGTGGTTAGATTCAGTGTTGATGAATGATGGATCAGGATCATAATGACTTATCATGAAGAGATCTGATAATGGATGGGTTAGATCTGATCACTAACACATGTTTTATCTTCTATATGTGAATATGTCTAAAGACTAGAAGTGCAGCAAAGTGGTTGTAGATCTACATGTTGGTTTGCTTTAGGGAAGTGCGTATACACGCAGGTTGGCTTCTGCCAAGTAGCGTATACTCCCTGATGAATGGTTTTGAGATTACAACTGGTTTTGAAAGATAAAGCAATGTTCATGATACAGATCTGTGTACTGGTTACAATGATCTATCAAGTGATCTACCTATTGTAGTTGATTGGTTAAAGTATGAATGAATGATTGATTCAGTTGTTTCAGAGATTCAGAGGTTGTCAATGATTGATTGAGTTTGGTTGATTCAAATTGATTGGTTGATGCAGATTTAGTTGATGGATATATTGCAGTGTTGATTGATTTTGAGTTTCAATGTTGTTGATGGGTCCAATATGAAAATTGGATGAAACGTGGCCTTCAGATTATGATGTTGTGTTCCAGGAGTATCCAGTATGAAAATTTATGAAACACGATACCTGGAGGAAGACAGAAGGTTGTAGCCTTCTATAGGCCGGCGCCTACGTATTGGTAAACATATCAACTAGTACAAGAGCCAAGGGGGTTGTAGCTCCCTTCCAGGAGAAGTTGGAGAACGAGAGAAGGTTGTAGCCTTTTGCAGGTAGAAGCCTGCGTACTGGTATGAGTCCGCGCCAGTACAATGTTGTAAACAGATTTTCTTATTATTAAAAGAAGACAGAGATGACAGTAGTAGGTGGTTTTCACCCACATTAGGTTTCCACCTTAAACCTTGGTGTTCATGTGTGATGCTTGTGTGTGATGGTTTACTCTATTATTAACTGCATATGGTTACTGTTTAATGCTTAATAAACTACTGATGCACAAATTAAAGAACAACATATGATGAATTAACTGAATCATTAGTTACTGGATATACGATTGTTTCATTAGGCACAGTTGCGTGTACATGCAGGTTACCTCCATGGAAGTAGCGTATACAAATTAGAGTAAGGAAAGAAAAGATTTATTGACTTAACTAATACTGATTCACCCCTTCCCCCTCTCAGTATTATTTCCAACAATTGGTATCAGAGCAGGTCCTTTGGTAGGAGCTTGATCGCTTGAAGGAGATCCGTAGAACAATGGGAAGTAAGCTAAAGAAGAAAGCGCCTCAGAAGAAGAAGACATCTCGAAGGAACTATGACAGTAGGAGAATTGATTGGGAAATATGTGGAAGCAACTCTTCAGATTCAGAATCACCTTAAACAAAAGAACCATCAGGTATGAATTTTTTATCCTCTAGTGATGCATTTCTCCATCCATTTGAAGATGATGAAAGTGATAGCGAAACAACTAAATTTTCTCTTATGGGTGAGGAAGGAAGAGATCAAATAGAGGCAAAATTTAAAAGGCCTACGGACAAAATTAGAGATCAACAAGATCTATTGGACAAAAGGGAATGTGCCTTCAAAGAAGAAGCTACCAAACTAAAATCTCAACTAGAGGAAGGAAACAAGGTAAGGAAGCAAGTCAAGGAAAAGGAAGATCAATGTCAAAAGGTACAGGATGAAGTGACATCATTAAGAAATGAAGTAAATGAAAGGAGCACAACAATCAAGAAACTCAGAGATAGATCCAGTTATTATGAAAGTCTTGAAGCTAAGATCCTCTCGCTAAAAGAAGATCTTGAAGAATCAAATAAGCATAATAAAGAACTACTCCAAGCTCTTGAAAAACAAGAAAACAAAGTTCTTGAATTAAGACATCAGTTGGAAGGAGGAAGAGGAAGGAGGAAGAAAAGTTGAAGGAATCATGAAGAAGCAATATATTGAAAAGGAAGAGCAACATAAGGTTGAGGTAAATATTCTAAAAGATAAATTAGAAGAAAATGATAGGCTCTTACGATTTCAAGATAGTACTAAGATCTTGGATGATATTCTTAGTAGTCAAAGGTCTCCTGCTATCAAAACTGGTCTTAGTTTCATGAATTTGTTGAAGGTGAATCTATTTCACAAAGTAAGACAAGGAACTCTAATGCAAAATCTGAAATACTCAACAAGGAGATGAGAGGTCAATCCCATCAACAAACAAGGAAATAAATTATTCAAATAAAATCTTTTACTCCTAACTATGGAAGTGAGAGTCGGTTATTTCCTCAAATGAATAATGTTGAATGTTATGTATGTCATAATTTTGGACATGTTGCAACCAGATGCAGAAGTAGAATGGTTCAAGACCATCACACAAAAGGATCATCAACTTCCAGGTACTTTAAGGGATATTGTTTTTCTTGCAATATGTTTGGTCACAAAGCCATTGACTGTTATAGAAGAAATATGAAACATGTAAGATGTTATGCATGTAACAATATTGGACATATAGCAAAGGAATGTAGGAGAAAATATCGGGCACCATACCAAAAGGAGAAAACTTCATCACACTTGAAGATATGGAAGAAGAAGGAAATACAGTGAGAAAAATGTAGCATGGCATAGTGTACAGACATGATAGACTCCGGAGAAGCTAAAAGTATGAAACTTCAATGTTCTAAATCTCATACACAAGTTTCATGAAGACAAGTTGCATATATACACGAGTTCGAAGCTGCACAATTGCGTATATGTAGGTTTGAGAAAAATACGGTGGGACAGACTCAGAAAACTAATGTGAGATGATTCAGACAATTATCAGATATCTATTGTGTCATAGATGACTGTAGTCTGTGGATATTATCTAGAAGTGTCTTGATCCTAACAAGTTGTTAATAAATTGATATATATCTGATTGATGTTGATGCCTTAATACTTCTTACTAATATATGTAATGATCAGATCTAACAGTGAACAGATGGAATAGGTTGAGGGGGAGAACATGCTATGCTACTAATATAGATCAACGCCTTAGAATTTAGCCTCTTCGAGGGGGCAACCTCCTTTACATTACATAAATCAACAATTCTTGGATGATACAAATGAAAAGACCTCCTTTCTATATATAGGAGTCTAAGGGGTCATAACATAATCAGAGCCGACATAACAATAATAATGTAAGGGCACAATAATAACAATAGTGGGCTTCTATGGGGCACATTAGTAACAATATTGGCACTACATGGGTACATCAATATAATAAGTGGGTAGTACTAATAACAATAAGGGGTTACACTAGTAGTATAGGGGCCTAACATGCCCCTCTCCTTCAAAAAGCGTTGTCCTCAATGCTTGAGTAGTTCTTGATGCTTCTGTATAAAATTCTTGTCCTCCCATGTGGAATCTTTAGTGGGTAAGTTCTTCCACTTGATGAGATACTCTGAAATTGATCGATTTCGTAGCTGTCGGGTTCTTGTTTCTGTGACTGCTCCAGGTTCCAATATGCTTTTTCCTTCCCTTTCAATATCTGGCAATATTATTTGAATTGAGATCTTTTGCAACTTTTGAATAAGTGGCCATACTTCTTTGTCCTTCTTCCATTCATCCCTTGCTTCGTTTATCCAATTTGGTTGGATAATAGAAATAGCACAAAACAATGCTTCCACATCCTCATCCTTGAAGAGTCTTCCCATTCGGTAAGGTCGCCATTTTTTAAGTGCATGTAGTATTGCCAACATTTCCTTCTCATAAATAGCTTGCTTTAGATGTAGCAGTAAAAATACCCAATCACCTACATCAAAACATTTTTCACTATGATGTTGATCTACCTGTTGTTTCATTTGATTTTGCACCGAAGTGGCGCTATCCTTTAAAAGTTGGAGAACTTGTTGTTGATGCTCGATGTGATCTTTCACTGCTTGAACCTTTTTCTTCTTGATATGTCCTTCTATCTTTAGAGTTTGAGGAGTGGTAATTTCTTCCAATCCTTTATAAGATATGGTCGGATTCATTTCTTGACGCTCGATGTGATCTTTCACTTCTTGAACATTTTTCTTCTTGATATGTCCTTCTGTCTTGCTAGTTTGAGGAGTGGTAATTCCGACTAGTGAATTACAAGATATGGTTGGATTCATTTCTTCTTTCTTGATGTGATCTTTCACTTCTTGCACCTTTTTCTTCTTGATATTTCCTTCTATCTTGAGAGTTTAAGGAGTGGTCATTCTTGCCAATAGTTTACAAGATATGTTCTGATTCATTTCTTCTTTCTCTGGGGTCGGGTCCTGGCATATATCCTCTTCTTTTGATGTTTCTTGATCCTTTTCTTCCTCCTCTTCATACTCTATGTAAAATAATTTCTTCTCAGCACACTTATGACCTTTAGTGCATTTGCTATCACAATTGTAACAAAGCTCTTTTTCTCTTTTCTCTTCCAATTGTTGTGGTGTAACCCTTGTAGGTTGTGGAAGGCTAGGAGGAACAATACGTCCATCCTTATAGTTGTGAGGGGTAGACTTCCTTGTTGCCATAATTTTACTTTCAAATATGTCACAAAGCCCTTTTACTCTTTCCAATTATTGTGGTGTTGCTCTAAAGAAGGTGTTGCTCTTTGTATCCTCATAATGTGCTATCATTTCCTCCGTGAGAATTGACCACGTAACAAGTTTTTACGAGAACAAAGCCCTTTATACATAAAAATTGATCCGGTTCTAAATATGAAGATGCAATACATACCTTTTGTAACAGTGGTACACCATGTAGATCAAAATATTGCTCCATCTGAAGTATCCAATTTACCGGATCCTTGCCATCAAACTTCCTCATCTTGCTTTTTCTTGATTTTAGGAGCTCTACCTTGAAACGACTGTAACTCTGTACTTTCGGATCTTTAAGTTCTGAAATTATGACCTGTAGTAGCCCTTTGTGTCCTCTTTCCAATGCCACCAGTCTGATCCAAATTGGATTCTCCAAGAAAGAGTTATGCACAATCTCCCAATATGACCTAATTATAGACTAGTGTAGTAGAGCGAACTTGTATGATGTGCCACGAGTCACTGTTTCAACCTTTGGATCTGAAAGATGCATACAAGAAAATACAGTCCGTCTTATTTCTGTACCTTCTTACGAAATTTCAATCCAATCCCCAGAGAGAAAGTTATGACGATTTTCCCAGGTCACCTGTTTTGAATGTAATTCAGGAGTCTGCAAAAAGACCAACTTCCTCAGATCATATCTCCGCAAATATCACACGAAAAGATCTGAAATTTGGAACCAAGGTTCAGCGTGATTTCTTCTCAAATGGGTTGTTTTTACGACTTCTGAAACGTCACAGAAAAAAAGTTATAGCGAAAACGCCACGATGGCCTGTTTGGAGCAGCGAAACCCTAGAATCCAAAGCTCTGATACCAAATGTTATGAAACCAGCTCAAGAAAAGATAGAAAATATAGATCAACGCCTTAGAATTTAGCCTCTTCGAGGGGGCAACCTACTTTACATTACATAAATCAACAATTCTTGGATGATACAAATGAAAAGACCTCCTTTCTATATATAGGAGTCTAAGGGGTCATAACATAATCAGAGCCGACATAACAATAATAATGTAAGGGCACAATAATAACAATAGTGGGCTTTTATGGGGCACATTAGTAACAATATGGGCACTACATGGGTACATCAATATAATAAGTGGGTTGTACTAATAACAATAAGGGGTTACACTAGTAGTATAGGGGCCTAACACATTATGATTAGAAATCTTTGATGACGATGCGTATATGGCTACATGATACATCTTGCTATGTTACGGTTATGAGTTGCCCATGACAAAATCTCTCATATGATACTTAGGGTCACATAGCTGGTATCAGATTAATGGATGATTGTGGATGACTATTTGATGATGCATATATGTTACTTACATGATGATCTTCATAAGGACAAAGCAGAAGTATGATGTTTGAATAAACAACTTCATTATTTTAATGATGAGCCACTCATTTCTTTATACTGTTGTCATCATGCCTTCTGGTGCAGTTGTGATGCAGGATTCCTATTGTTCTCGGCTCTCACATGGTTGAGATTGTTGTTGTTGATGATATCAAGAAGTCTTGACAAATTACCATGAGCTCATGGTTTGCTAGATACATAGTGCTATCTCCTTGATGGATATATAGTACGCTGGATACATGGATGATTACTCAAAGTTGCATTGTTGGTTGGCCAAGATAATGGTGTTATTGCAGGACGCATGAAGACATAGCTATTTGAAGACATGATGAGTTCTTATGATGATAGGTTGATACTCACATATGTTGATTATCATGGTTGATGCTTATCAGATGTGGGATGTTCCCTAGTGATGGTACATGGTTAATATATTGAAGGTTTCTTGTGAAATATCATGCAACTCT
Source organism: Pinus tabuliformis (assembly GCA_031772625.1). Classification (NCBI taxonomy): domain Eukaryota; kingdom Viridiplantae; phylum Streptophyta; class Pinopsida; order Pinales; family Pinaceae; genus Pinus; species Pinus tabuliformis. Next base: position 1,778,314,665 of record CM062816.1, on the reverse strand, counting down.
TGATGATGATGTGATGACTATGGTGTTTTTCACATATGATATGATGTGAATGATTTTGTATGACATATGCATAGTTTATTCATGGAAGGTTATGATAAGGCTCTTTCTACTAAGGAAATGAAGCAAGATGATCTTGATGAGATCAAGAGGATAAGTTGATATCTATATGCAGACATACCATGTCACAGGTTGATGATATTTACACTAATGGACATATATAGGTTGCTGGTTAGGATGTTGTTGACAGATGCTTATGGAGCAGATCATACATTGTGTATGATAGTTGTTGATGACTATCATGGTCTTGTTTAGATATTTGGTCTCTGTTATAAATGTCATGTATATCATTCGATGTAAAAGACATATAAATACCCATGATGTAATAATTTGTCTCTGTTCGTTGTAGTCTTGTGATGAGTCCCTGATGTAATTTGTACCCCACTATGCATGGGAAGGATTGTGTAACAATTGATATATTTCAGTCATGTATGTTCCCACTTGGTTGGGAGGATGAGTCAAATTCAGTATATCCCCACTTGGTTGGGAGATGGATGTATGTATGAGTCATTGGTGATAGGAAGGCCATTTATGATATGTATACAGTCATGTTCTTCTTTTAGAACATCTTTTTGCAGACCTTGCTTATGCTCAGGGGGAGCATGGACTTGATCATGGGAGCTCTCAGAATGCACTTAGGGGGAGCATGACCTTTTCTATTGATGTCAAAGTGGGAGAGTGATTTGGTGTGGTTGTTGCCATCAAGTCCAAAAGGGGAGATTGTCGGCATTATGATGTATATGTTGTACTTGATGGCAACCAACTTGTAGCATAACAACTTTCTTGTATATGGTAACTAGATGAACCTACAAAAGAGATATCATATGTGATAGAATACATGGTAGCTGTGTTAACATATGTGATGCAGGGCAATTCAAAGGAATCAGTTCAGAAGTAGTGTACAATGGCAACTCACTAAGAGAACAATTCAAAGTGTAGCAAGTTAACATTGCCATCAAGTCCAAAGGGGGAGATTGTTGGCACTATGATATAGGTGTTGTCCTTGATGGCAACTCACTCTGATGAAAGATCATAGTATAGCAGGTAAACAACAAAGAATGAAGAAAGAAAGATATACATAGGTTCACCATAGACCAAGTCGCGTATACACACAGGTTCACTATATACAAAGTCGTGTATACGTACACACTCACTTTCACAGAAGGGAAAGCACGTACATGTTGGAAAACTAAGTTTTGGTCCGTGGTATTGGTCCATGGTATTTTGGTTCATGGTATTGGTCCATGGTATTTGGTCCAAGGTATTGATCCTAAGTGGTTTTGGTCCATGGTATTGAGCAAGGCCTAGGGCTATAAAAGGAGGAGAAGATCATTAGGCTAAGGTACTCAAGCATTGAATATTTGATAAAGGATAAGATCTTGTATGCAGGTTATGGGTTTATGATGCTCTGCTTGATCTGAACTAAGGACGAGCCTTAGTGGTTGATGGTGGACAAGATCTAATGATGGATCAGGATCTTAAGGCTTGGAATGAATAATATCTATATGGTTTATTCTAGATCTGTATACTGATGCATGTGTTGATCCGTAAATATTATGATCTGGTTATAATTGAAGTATCTATAAAATTATGAATGAATAATAATTTACAGATGTATATGCTGGTTGACCTTGGTAAAAGCACGTATAAATGCAGGTTTGACACATCAAAGTAGCGTATATCTTGTGATCTATGTTGCAATTGGTACTGATTGTTGATGCAAAGTTCTCGGTTTTACATTGTGTTCTGGTGACTGTTTTCTGGTAACAGTATTCTGCATATTCAGATTGGTTGATTATGGTTAGCTTTAGTGTTGATGAATGATGGATTAGGATAATAATGACTTATCATGAAGAGATATGATAATGGATGGGTTAGATCTGATCACTAACACATGCTTTATCTTCTATATGTGAATATGTCTAAATATTGGAAGTGCAGCAAAGTGGTTGTAGATCTATATGCTAGTTTACTTCAAGGAAGCTGCGGTTGGCTTCTGCCAAGTAGCGTATACTCTTTGATGCATGGTCATGAGATTATAGCTAGTTCTGAATGATAAAGCAATGTTCCTGATACAGATCTATGTATTGGTTACAATGATCTATCAAGTGATCTATCTGTTGCAGTTGATTGGTTAAAGTATGAATGAATGATTGATTCAGTTGTGTCAGAGGTTCAAAGGTTGTCAATGATTGATTGAGTTTGGTTGATTTAGATTGATTGGTTGATGCAAATTTAGTTGATGGATATATTGTAGTGGTGATTGATTTTGAGTTTCAATGTTGTTGATGGGTCCAGTATGAAAATTGGATGAAACGTGGCCTTCAGATTATGATGTTGTGTTCCAGGAGTATCCAGTATGAAAATTTATGAAACGTGGTACCTGGAGGAAGAGAGAAGGTTGTAGCCTTCTGTAGGCTGGCGCCTATGTATTGGTAAACATATAAGCCAGTACAAGAGCCAAGGGGGTTGTAGCTCCCTCCAAGGAGAAGCTGGAGAACGAGAGAAGGTTGTAGCCTTTTGTAGGTAGAAGCCTGTGTACTGGTATGAGTCTGTGTTAGTACAATGTTGTAAACAAATTTTCTTATTATTAAAAGAAGACAGAGATGATAGCAGTAGGTGGTTTTCACCCACATTTGGTTTCAACCTTAAAACTTGGTGTTCATGTGTGATGCTTGTGTGTGATGGTTTACTCTGTTATTAACTGCATATGGTTACTGTTTAATGCTTAATAAAGTTTTGATACACAGGTTAAAGAACAACATATGATGAATTAACTAAATCATTAGTCTACTGGATATACGCTTGCTTCCTTAAGCATAGTTGCATGTACATGTGGGTTACCCTCATGGAAGTGGTGTATACAAATTAGAGTAAGGAAGGAAAAGGTTTATTGACTTAACTAATACTGATTCACCCCCCCAATATTATTTCCAACAATTGGTATCAGAGCAGGTCCTTTGGTAGAAGCTTGATCGCTTGAAGGAGATCCGTAGAACAATGGGAAAGAAGCTAAAGAAGAAAGCACCTCAGAAGAAGAAGACATCTCAAAGGAACTATGACAGTGGGAGAATCGATTGGGAAATACGTGGAAGCAACTCTTCAGATTCAGAATCACCTCAAACAGAAGAACCATTAGGTATGAATTTTTTATCCTCTAGTGATTCATTTCTCCATCCATTTGAAGATGATGAAAGTGATAGTGAAACAACTGAATTTTCTCTTATGGGTGAGGAAGAAAGATATCAAATAGAGGTAGAATTTAAAAGGCTTATGAACAAAATTAGAGATCAACAAGATCTATTGGACAAAAGGGAATGTGCCTTCAAAGAAGAAGCTACCAAACTAAAAGCTCAACTACAGGAAGGAAACAAGGTAAGGAAGCAAGTCAAGGAAAAGGAAGATCAATGTCAAAAGATACAGGATGAAGTGACATCATTAAGAAATGAAGTAAATGAAAGGAGCACAACAATCAAGAAACTCAGAGATAGATTGAGTTGTTATGAAAGTCTTGAAGCTAAGATCCTCTCACTAAAAGAAGATCTTGAAGAATCAAATAAGCAGAATAAAGAACTACTCCAAGCTCTTGAAAAACAAGAAAATGAAGTTCTTGAATTAAGACATCAGTTGGAAGAAGGAAGAAAAGCTAAAGGAATCATGAAGAAGCAATATTTTGAAAAGGAAGAGCAACATCAGGTTGAGGTAAATATTCTAAAAGATAAATTAGATGAAAATGGTAGGCTCTTACGATTTCAAGATAGTACTAAGATCTTGGATGATATTCTTAGTAGTCAAAGGTCTTCTGCTATCAAAACTGGTCTTGGTTTTCATGAATTTGTTGAAGGTGAATCTATTTCACAAAGTAAGACAAGGAACTATAGTGCAAAATCTAAAATTCTCAACAAGGAGATGAGAGGTCAATCCCATCAACAACCAAGGAAAGAAATTCTTCAAAGAAAATCTTTTACTCCTAACTATGGAAGTGAGAGTCGGTTATTTCCTCAAATGAATAATGTTGAATTTTATGTATGTCATAATTTTGGACATGTTGCAACCAGATGCAGAAGTAGAATGGTTCAAGACCATCACACAAAAGGATCATCAGTTTCCAGGTACTTTAAGGGATATTGTTTTTCTTGCAATATGTTTGGTCACAAAGCCATTGACTACTATAGAAGAAATATGAAACATGTAAGATGTTATGCATGTAACAAGATTGGAAATATAGTAAAGGAATGCAGGGGAAAATATCGAGCACCATACCAAAAGGAGAAAACTTCATCACACTCGAAGATATGGAAGAAGAAGGAAATACAGTCAAAAAAATGTGGCATGACATAGTGTACAAACATGACAGACTCCGGAGAAGCTAAAAGTATGAAACTTCAATGTTTTAAATCTCATATGCAAGTTTCATGAAGACAAGTCACGTATATACATGAGTTCGAAGCTGCACAGTCGCGTATATGTAGGTTTGAGAAAAATACAGTGGGACAGACTCAGAAAATTAATGTGAGATGATTCAGACAATTATCAGATATTTGTTATGTCATAAATGGCTGCAGTATGTGGATCTTATCTAGAAGTGTCTTGACCCTAACAAGTTGTTGATAACTTGATATATATCTGATTGATGTTGATGCCTTAATACTTCTTACTAATATATGCCATGATCAGATCTGACAGTGAACAGATGGAACAGGTTGAGGGGGAGAACATGCTGTGCTACTAATGAAATTATTGTTGGCATTATGATTAGAAATATTTGATGACGATGCGTATATGACTACATGATACATCTTGCTATGTTATGATTATGAGTTTCCCATGATAAAATATCTCATATGATACTTGAGGTCATATAGTTGGTATCAGATTTATGGATGATTGTGGATGACTCTTTGATGATGCATATATGTTACTTACATGATGATCTTCATAAGGACAAAGGAGAAGTACAAATTTTGAATAAGCAACTTCATTATTTTGATGATGAGCCACTCATTTCTTTATATTGTTGTCATCATGCCTTTTGGTACAGTTATGATGCAGGATTCCTATAGTTCTCAGCTCTATGATGGTTGAGGATTGTTGTTGTTGATGATATCAAGAAGTCTTGACAAATGACCATGTGCTCATGGTTTGCTAGATACATAGTGCTATCTCCTTGATGGATATACAGTATGCTGGATACATGGATGATTATTCAAAGTTCCATTGTTGGTTGGCCAAGATAATGGTGTTATTGCAGGACACATGAAGACATAGGTATTTTAGAAAATGCCTTACTTAGACTCATAATGATGATGAGTTCTTATGATGATAGGTTGATACTCACATATGTTGATTATCATGGTTGATCCTTATCAGATGCGGGATGTTCCCTAGTGATGGTACATGGTTAATATATTGAAGGTTTCTTGTGAAAGATAATGCAGCTCTTGATGATGATATGATGACTATGGTGTTTTTCACATATGATATGATGTGAATGATTTTGTATGACATATGCAGAGTTTATTCATGGAAGGTTATGATAAGGCTATTTCTACTAAGGAAATGAAGCAAGATGATCTTGATGAGATCAAGAGGATGAGTTGATATCTATATGCAAACATGCCATGTCACAGGTTGATGATATTTACACTAATGGACATATACAAGTTTTTGGTCAGGATGTTGTTGACAGATGCTTATGGAGCAGATCATACATTGTGTATAATAGTTGTTGATGACTATCATGGTCTTGTTTAGATATTTGGTCTCTATTATAAATGTCATGTATATCATTCGATGTAAAAGACATAAAAAGACCCATGATGTACTAATTTGTATTTGTCTGTTGTAGTCTTGTGATGAGTCCATGATGTAATTTGTACCCCACTATGCATGGGAAGGATGATGTAACAATTGATATATTTCAGTCATGTATGTTCCCACCTGGTTGGGAGGATGAGTCAAATTCGGTATATCCCCACTTGGTTGGGTGATGGATGTATGTATGAGTCATTGGAGATAGGAAGGTAATTTATGATGTATGTATACAGTCATGTTCTTCTTTCAGAACATCTTTTTGCAGACCTTGCTTATGCTCAGGGGGAGCATGGACTCGATCATGGGAGCTCTCAACATGCACTTAGGGGGAGCATGACCCTTTGCCCTTGATGTCAAAGGGGGAGAGTGATTTGGTGTGGTTGTTTCCATCAAGTCCAAGGGGGCAGATTGTTGGCATTATGATGTATATGTTGTACTTGATGGCAACCCACTTGTAGTAGAACAACTCTCTTGTATATGGTAACTAGATGAATCTACAAAAGAGATATCAGATGTGATAGAATACATGGTAGTTGTGTTAACAGATGTGATGCAAGGCAGTTCAAAGGAATCAATTCAGAAGTAATGTACAATGTCAACTCACTAAGATAACAGTTCATAGTGTAGCAAGTTAACATTGCCATCAAGTCCAAAGGGGGAGATTGTTGGCACTATGATACAGGCGTTGTCCTTGATGGAAACTCACTCTGATGAAAGATCATAGTATATCAAGTAAACATCAAAGAATGAAGAAAGAAAGATATACGCAGGTTCACCATAGACCAAGTCACGTATACACGCAGGTTCACTATATATAAAGTCGCGTATACGTACACACACACTTTCACAGAAGGGAAAGCGTGTACATGTTGGAAAACTAAGTTTTGGTCCGTGGTTTTGGTCCATGGTATTTGGTCCATGGTATTTTGGTTCATGGTATTGGTCCATGGTATTTTGTCCAAGGTATTGATCCTAAGTGGTTTTGGTCCATGGTATTGAGCAAGGCCTAAGGCTATAAAAGGAGGAGAAGATCATTAGGCCAAGGTACTCAAGCATTGAATATATGATAAAGGATAAGATCTTGTATGTAGGTGATGGGTTTATGATGCTCTGCTTGATCTAAACCAAGGAGGATCCTTAGTGGTTGATGGTGCACAAGATCTAATGATGGATCAGGATCTTAAGGCTTGGAATGAATAATATCTATATGGTTTATTCTAGATCTATATACTAATGCATGTGTTGATCTGTAAATATTATGATATGTTTATATCTGAAGTAGCTACAAAATTATGAATGAATATTTACATATGTATATGCTGGTTGACCTTGGTAAAAGTGCGTATACACGTAGGTTTGACACATCGAAGTAGCGTATATCTTGTGATCTATGTTGTAATTGGTACTAATTGTTGATGCAGAGTTCTAGGTTTTACATTATGTTCTGGTGACTGTTTTCTGGTAACAATATTTTGCATATTCAGATTGGTTGATTGTGGTTAGCTTCAGTGTTGATGAATGATGGATCAGGATCATAATGACTTGTCAAGAAGAGATCTGATAATGGATGGGTTAGATCTGATCACTAACACATGTTTTATCTTCTATATGTGAATATGTCTAAAGACTGGAAGTGCATTGAAGTGGTTGTAGATCTATACGCTGGTTTGCTTCAGGGAAGCTGCATATACACGCAGGTTGGCTTCTGCCAAGTAGCATATACTCCCTGATGCATGGTTTTGAGATTACAGCTGGTTCTGAATGATAAAGCAATGTTCCTGATATAAATCTGTGTACTGGCTACAATGACCTATCAAGTGATCTATCTATTGCAGTTGATTGGTTAAAGTATGAATGAATGATTGATTCAGTTGTGTCAGAGGTTCAGAGGTTGTCAATGATTGATTGAGTTTGGTTGATTCAAATTGATTGGTTGATGCAGATTTAATTGATGGATATATTGCAGTGGTGATTGATTTTGAGTTTCAATGTTGTTGATGGGTCCAGTATGAAAATTGGATGAAACATGGCCTTCAGATTATGATGTTGTGTTCCAGGAGTATCCAGTATGAAAATTTATGAAATGTGGTACTTGGAGGAAGAGAGAAGGTTGTAGCCTTCTATAGGTCGACGCCTACGTACTGGTAAACATATCGGCCAGTACAAGAGCCAAGGGGGTTGTAGTTCCATTCTAGGAGAAGCTAGAGAAGGAGAGAAGGTTGTAGCCTTCTCCAGGTAGAAGCCTGCATATTGGTATGAGTCTGTACTAGTAAAATGTTGTAAACAGATTTTATTATTATTAAAAGAAGACAAAGACGACAACAACAGGTGGCTTTCACCCACATTGGGTTTCCACCTTAAACCTTGGTGTTCATGTGTGATGCTTGTGTGTGATGGTTTACTCTGTTATTAACTGCATATGGTTACTGTTTAATGCTTAATAAAGTTTCGATGCACAGATTAAAGAACAACATATGATTAATTAACTGAATCATTAGTCTACTGGATATACGCTTGTTTCCTTAAGCACAATTGCGTGTACACGCGGGTTACCCTCATGGAAGTAGTGTATACAAATTAGAGTAAGGAAAGAAAAGGTTTATTGACTTAACTAATACTGATTCAACCCCCCCCCCCTCTAAGTATTATTTTCAACATTCCGCCCATCTTTGGAAGACTTTGTATGAGTGGATGTCTCCCCTCCTGGATCCTCTGCATGCGGCTGCTCCGCATTAGTCTGAGATTCCTCCTCGTTAGGAACCAAAAGTTCCTCCTCTCCATGCAACTTGAGCTCCCTCTCAAGGGAAACTCACATGGGCTTCTACTCGTCGAACTTCAGATCTCTGTGTACCACTATCCTCTGACTGGTAGGCAAGAACACCTGATAGTTGTGGGGTGTATTAGTGTACCCCATAAGTATCCCTAACTCAGCTGTTGGTTCTAGCTTCTTCCGAGCATCTTTGGTCACATGGAAATAAACTGATGATCCAAATATCTTGAAGTGACTCACATTTGGTCTCTTCCTGGAGAAGGCCTCCACTGGTGTCTTCATCCCCAGTATACTATGTGGGCTTCTATTCTGCAAGTATACTGTTGTATTGCATGCCTCAGCCCATAAATGAAGTGGTAGGCCTTGGTCATGCAACATCATCCAAGCTGCTCCCACAATCATTATATTCTTCCTTTCGACCACCCCATTCTACTGTGGGTTATGGGGTGTCGTCAACTCTCGTTTAATTTCTTCTACTGCACAGAAGTCCTCAAACTGTTGAGAGACATACTCTCCACCATTGTCACTTCGTAAGGCCCTTATTTTCTTTCCAGATTCTTTCTCAACCAAGGCTTTGAACTCACAAAACCTTGAGAAGATTTAATCCTTATTCTGCATGAAGTAGATCCAACATCTACGAGAAAAATCATCAATAAAAATAACATAGTACCTTTGTTTAGCGGTGGAGGCTATCGAGAATGGTCCACACACATCTATATGAACTCGCTCCAGGATTTCTCCAGCTCGACTGTCTCAATCCTGAAAGGAAGATTTTGCATACTTACCCAAGGTACAACCTTTTCATGTATCCACTTGCTCCAGTTTACCCTTGGGAAGTCCGGTAGAAATCTGCTGCATGATCTTCAAGGCCCCATGGTGTAAGTGGCCCAATATTCTATGCCATAGCTCGCCAATATCTTGGCTTTGCACCAACTCTGCTTTGGAACTCAATGTAGCATAGTCATCTACCTCTAGCTTGTAGAGATTCTTTACTCGAATCCCAATCCTCTTGGTCTGTCCAGTGCCGATGTGCCTCAGGAATGCCTTTCCTTTACTAAAGACTACATCATAGCCTTTGTCTTCCAACATAGTGATGGATACCAAGTTCTTCTTTAGACCAGGCACATACTTTACATCAGTCAGGGTGAGAGGAGCTCCATGCTCCCTTTGAAACACAACCGTGCCTTCACCTAAAACACGGTACTTTCCATCATCACCCATCTCTATGCGCATCTGGAGGTCCTTCTCCTCCAAGGTACTGAATAAACTCTTGTCACCGGTCATGTGGAATGAGGCTCCACTGTCTAGGTACCAAACACAACCCACCATCAATGAAACCATGCATGTGATGAGGGTGAAATCCAATTCAAACTGTGAGGCTAGTGCCTCACCATCTGATCCTTTCGAGGATCCCTTCTTGGATTTCTTCTATGGACAATTTGTAGCATAATGGCCCACCTCATGACAATGAAAGCATCGCACTTTCGATTTGTCAATCTTCTTCCCACCATGGGAAGAACTTGATTTGGAATGGGAAGCCTTCCCTTTCCCTTTCCTCACCTTACTCGCTAAGGCTAGATTTTCTTCATCATCATGCTTTGATGAAGAACCATCTCTGGTGCTTCTCCTTATCTCCTCCTGCATCAAATCTGACCACAGTTGTTCCCAATCTGGTAGTTTCTCTCTTCCATTTACTGAGTCTTGGAGCTATGCCAGCTCTTAGGAAGACAACGAAGAGCAAGAATCACCATGTCATCATCGACTATCATTATTCCTACACTTCCAAGCTCATCCCTGCAGGTGGTGAGCTTGTTCAGATATGTAGAGATCATGTCGCCCTTTTCACACTTGATTTTCCGAAGCTTGTCTTTCAGTGCTAGCTTCCTCTGATCATTGTTGTTCTGATATAGATCCTTCAATGTTTTCCACATTGAAAACGGTGTCTCCTTCCCATGGAGACTCGAGACAATGTGGTCTCGAACTCCCTCTAGAAGGATCCTCCTCGCTCTAGCCACACATTTCTTCCATTCCACCAATTCTTAGGCATTAGCAGCTGCTAGCTTGGGGACTTCTTGATCAATGAAGTCCTTCAAACCATTGTCCTCTAATACTGCTTCCATGTGATACTTCTAGGCTATATAATTCAAGCTGCCATCCAGTGCATACTCGAGTCTCAAACCGTTGAATGCCATTGGTGAAATTTGAGATGTGATAAGAATTTGATTTCTATAATCAGGAACTTCAACCTTTGAACTTCTCCCTTCTTTCCATACTGTTCTCCCCTTTGATCACCTTTGCTCTGATACCATGTAGAAATTCCCATTGTAGATCACTTGATAATGCAATATACTAAAGCAAAATACTTGATCTGTTTCTACAAACAAACTTCCGGAAGCTTAATCGATTTTGAGCAAGATCAAATAGAACACATATAACACATGAAGAAGAAACAATCACACATGAACACATAAGAATATTCTGGGAAAATCCTCAGCTAAAAACCCCGCTATCTGTATTATCATACAAGTGGAAATATCTCAGGATTACACAAAGCTTTAGCTCACAAGCTATCCAGCTCTCAGTACAATCCCTCAATGTTGCTCATATACTGAATAGACACAACATATGCCTTCCTTCAGTCCTCCAAGCCTCCTATTTCCTTGCACAGTTTCTCTTGGTTCCTTTGGCTACCACCTGTGTGAATTCACCTCTCACACAACTCACCAAACTCAGAAATAACTGCGCAATCCTTAAGGAATGAATTCCTTCTGCATGCAAGAGATATCCTCAATGGAATATTCCTGGAATTGATAGTACACTATCCCATCCTCTAATCTCAACTGGGTCTTTGACTGAACTGACATGCATGAGTTATTTATGAGAGAATATTTAGTTATCTGAAATACACTAGTTACATACATGCATGCATTAACTAATTGAACTCACAATCAGTTCCACAAACTGTTGGAACTAATCCAACTGGACTTAACTCAGTTAATTGAGCTAACTAATTACAACTCAAAGTACAACTCATCCTAATCTCCTTAATTAAGGGATAACTTCCTCAATCAAATGGATAACTATTGCATGTCTTCACATAGACTTCATATTTGATTTTCTCCAACTAATTAACTCAAAATGAATTAATTAATTATTTTTCAAATAGCTGCTAAGATCAAATTCGAATTTTCTTCTCAATTTTAGTTCAGGGACTAACTAAAATTGGAATGTATCTCGAAATGCTATTTATAACAATGTTATTTTTAGCACTTTTATATTTAGCATTTCTTGTTGATATTTTCAACACTCCACCCAAGGTAACTCCCAACCAGAGCCTTAGTTGTCTAATTAAATGAAAAATTCGTACCAGACAAGATCTAAACTAAAAGAGTTGAGGCTTGTTTGTCCAAAAAAAAAACTAGAAATAAATTAAAAAAAAAACATTTAATTCACCAAAAATAAATTACGTTTGACATTGTTCTAGACAAATAGAGGTAAGCTTGAGTACTTCAAAATGATTTGTTTCTAACTTCCCCAAATTTGATTTTGATTACTTGGAATATTAGGACACTCTGATTTAAATTAAATTAAAAATAAAATGTGACACTATACGATAATCTTAATTTTCTGAAATTTTTACTCTTTTACATTAATTCATCCATTAATTCAAGAACAAAAGGTTGAAGTGGCTCCCTGTTGTAGCTTTGATACCACTTGTTATAGATCTAACCTGGAAATATATGATAATGGAAATAACCCAAGAATAACAAGATAGAAATAGATAGAAATGATTCACTTTATTGATCAAACCCTTAAGGTAGGGCAACACCATACATTCACTCCTTAAGGAAGGAGAACACTCCACAAGCCATATGCCTGTTCATACAATAATCCTTGACTCTCTCTCCATGTGGAGTCTCTAGCCTCTATATAGGCCTCATACATACAATACCATGGATCATTACCATGGTTCCCTCATACCATCAAACTAATACCATGGGTCCATTACATTATTATTAACTACTTGTGGTCCCTTACATGATATGGGTTAACCACCTTATTTATTACTATGGCCCATCCCATTATTACATTATTACCTTGGGTACCTCCCTTGGTACCCCATATTATCCCCCTTAGGTATATAACATTCCACCCCCCTAAGCATGTTTCATCCCCGAAACATGGGAAGAACACAAATAATAAGATCTACTCAAAAGAGTGGTCCACTAATACCATGCACGTGCATCTAGCCATCCAAGAGAAAGGTGAACCCTCGATCTTGCTGGTGCCTCGCTCGCTTGAGATGGAAGTTGACCGTGGCAGCTCTTCTGTGTGTAGTAGGTGGATCGTCGCTCCTTGCTATCCGTCATACGGGGGTTGTTGTCCTTGTGGCTAATTGGTTGCCATCTTGTTGGTTGTTGTCTTGCGGGGTGATGTGGGTGATGATATGTTGAAGTTTTAACCCACGGTGTCTTTTTCTTTAATTCACCCTACTGTGGTGCCCGTTGTGGTGTCTTCTTTTCCAATATGACTTCAACCACTGAACCCTCATCAGATGTGTCAGCACCTGTTACCTTTTCGGCTTCAGCCTCTGTTTGTGTTTGATTGTCGACCATCAACTGCTCATCATCTGATATGTCATTCCCTGGAACATCTTCTGCGTCAACCTCCGTGGACTCTACCTATTTATTGATGGAAATATCCTGTAATGTAATTTTCTTCTTTTTATACCAGAGCTTCAGGAATTTCTTCTGCACATTAATATTTATAGTACCCACTGATTCCATCCACGGGTATCCCAAAACAACATCCATATTATCTGTCTCTGAAGCATAAAAATCACCATGCAACACATACTTATCCATAGAAATCTTCAAATCCTTATACACTTGAACATCCTCATTATCAATCTGTGCAGTTTCAATGTGTTGTGCTGGAACTTGCAATCTTTTTGCCAAATTAACACTTATAAGATTTTGCTTGCAACTAGGATTTATAGACACAACGATTTTCTCCTTCTGAATCAATCCATGAACCTGCAATAAAGATATACCAGTAGGAAATAACCCCATATGTTTCTCCTTATCTTGTTTTCTAGCATGAGACCATCTGTCTAAAAGGAATTTTTCAAATGCTTCATCAGGCAGGTTGTAACACTTCGTTTGGTTAAGTAATCCCCACCATGTGGCCGCCTCATCTCTAAAATCCTCCACTGCCCACCATTTCCATTTGTTTTTCCATACCCACTTCTTTTGTTTTATGTATTCTTCAATAGTAGGACCACTATCTTTTCCTGTAAAATAAAGAACCTTGCTAGAAGTCATGAAGAGAGTTTTGAAAAAAAATCACTTACTTGGCGAAAATTTGAAATTGTCACAGTTTAGTCAATATTGCTTAGAATCCCTATTATTACCTGTTTTTGGAAATGGAACAATCATTCTGCATCTGCCCACGTGGTAGAAATCTTGATCCAGGCACTTGAAATTTTAGATCTGCGCTGCAACTCTCCCGCTGTCACCAAAATTTCTGCAAAAAGAGATGATTTTAAATCAGCGATATCTCCCTCATCCAGACTCCGATTCGACTGATTTTTTTTTTGAAATTGAGTGTTTTTTCACACAAAATCCAGATCTACAATTAGATTTTGCAGATCATGCACTAGGACGTCCAGATCTATGCCGAAAATTCTCTGCAACCCCACTGATTTTTAAATCAGCGATATCTCCTTCATCCGGACTCCGATTCAGCCGATTTTTTTTTTGAAATTGAGTTTTTTTTCACAAAGAATCTATATCTACAATTATATTTTGCATATATTGCACCAAAACGTACAGATCTGATCTGCAACTCACCGCCCCCGAAATCCTGCAAAAAATTAAAAAAATTCTCCACTTTTGTGCCCAAGAAAGTGCTCCGATACCACTTGTTGTAGATCTAACCCAAGAATATTATAGATCAGATACAAAAATATAAGATAATGCAAATAAACCCAAAAATGATATGAAATGATTCTTTATTGATCAAACCCTTAGGGTAGGGCAACACCATACATTCACTCCTTAAGGAAGGAGAACACTCCACAAGCCATATGCCTATTCATACAATAATCCTTCACTATCTTCTCCATGTGGAGTCTCTAGCCTCTATATAGGCCTCATACATACAATACCATGGATCATTACCATGGTTCCCTCATACCATCAAACTAATACCATGGGCCCATTACATTATTATTAACTACTTGTGATCCCTTACATGACATGGGTTAACCACTTTATTTATTACTATGGCCCATCCCATTATTACATTATTACCTTGGGTACCTCCTTTGGTACCCCATATTATCCCCCCTAGGTATTAGCTCTGATACCACTTGTTGTAGCTCTGATTCCACTTGTTGTAGCTCTGAAACCACTTGTTGTAGCTCGGATACCACTTGTTATAGATCTAACCCAGAAATATATGATAATGGAAATAACCCAAGAATAACAAGATAGAAATAGATAGAAATGATTCACTTTATTGATCAAACCCTTAAGGTAGGGCAACACCATACATTCATTCCTTAAGGAAGGAGAACACTCCACAAGCCATATGCTTGTTCATACAATAATCCTTGACTCTCTCTCCATGTGGAGTCTCTAGCCTCTATATAGGCCTCATACATACAATGCCATGGATCATTACCATGGTTCCCTCATACCATCAAACTAATACTATGGGCCCATTACATTATTATTAACTACTTGTGGTCCCTTACATGATATGGGTTAACCACCTTATTTATTACTATGGCCCAACCCATTATTACATTATTACCTTGGGTACCTCCCTTGGTACCCCATATTATCCCCCTTAGGTATATAACACTCCCACCTTAATTGAGAAATTAAATTAACCTTCACAATTGAACATAATGCACATAATATCAATCACAAACCAGGGTAATGTAAGGAAGCTTTATATATCTATATATGAGAAACTAAACCAAACTGGAGAAAGAAATAGAGCAATTCAAACAATCAAAACCTTTAAATGACACAACCAACTAACTCAACACTAAAATGTCAAGTTGTGCCTTTAAATTCAATAAGATCATTGAAACAATAAAGGTAATGTAACCAAAAAATGATAGCAAAACAATTGATTTCAAATTAAAACATCAATCTAAACATTCATAGTGCACTAACCAACGTTCCATTTGGACCCTTTGTGATTGCCCTAAGGTCAAAAATTCAGCCCACACTTCCACTTGATGAATCTAACATGTTTCTTGTGTACATGACAACATAATATAAGCACTCTATGTTGATCTCAACAATGTGAACTTGTAACAAACCTCATCCCTTCCTTTTCTGCTACGCCCCACACATGAAAGAAAGTGATTCTTTTCTCCAAATTCATATTATAGGTAGACCTAGCGCATGAAGTCAAGTTATTCTTGTCTCCTCCATTCAAATAAAATAAAGGAGAAAGGATAAAACTTTATAAGGTTTTTTGGATTGGTTACACGATGAAACCAAATGGAGTTCCCCTCATATACTTTTGTTTCCACACCGAGGCTGCCTTGGTCCCGAGGCATCTACATTTTACAACCTCCATTAGAAGGAGCCAGAAAAACACCAACAAATTATGTGTCTTTTGTAGCAACAACATACAAATTTGACACCAACAGGTGCTGACAATTTATAAACACCAATCACTCTATATAAAATATTAACGCCCACAACAAATCCATTCATTGATCATAGTCATGAGAATAACATCCCTTCTTCATGCTTACAGGGTGTTACAAACCATTAAACCCACTAACACCATTTTTCATGCTCCAGGGCTTTGTCTCACACTTCAATTTATTCAACCATTTAACCCTGTAAGCATGAAGAAGGTAGCACTTCAATTATTCATACACTTTTGTTCAACGTCTTTAGCTAGCTTGCGTAGTCTTTAAGCCATTGTCGGCCAAAAGCATTGAAACTTTTCAATTCCCATAGCTTTACCCATCACATCATGCTTTAATATTATCCATCTTTGCATAAAAACAACTCGCTTTGATATGTATTGCCATTATTCCCAAGTACTCTCAGTGTATCAATTATTTTAAAACACTTACTTTTCCAGAATGCACATCACCATGTCACTTTTCTAAATTACTAGCAAGTTAAAAATGATGTGCGGATTTTGGAATAAATTCTATTTGATGACTAGAAAGGGTGAAAACATGTAAATGGGTTTGCTTCCAACACGCGAATATGTGCGCCTTTTTATTTAGAGTTTTTTTTTCATCCAACATGTGAAGATGTACAAATACAAGAGTGTTTCATACGTTTCTTTTACAGAAATTAAGATTTTTCTTGGTTCTCACCTCCATAATGAAATCAAATTCTTACATTTGTACCTTAAAGTGGAGAGTTGGTGGGAGGTAGGTTTGCCATCCTAAATTAATGATATCATGAATACAATGGCTCCTCACATCTATAACAGAGTCAAGTGGAGAGTGGACAAGTGGTAGGGTTGCCATAGTAAATGAAATCATGAATACTGTAACTCCTCACCTCTTTAATGGAATCCACCTTTCACATTTGTTCTTAAAAGTTGAGAATGAAGGGTAGGTAGGGTCAGGCAAGCACAACTCACAATGCAGTAATCATTAAGATGGTTTTCACTAGTCAATAGGGATGGAATTTGATGGGTAAATTACTCATCACGATCTGTCAAATACAGATAAAAAATTGCACAAATGTCAAGATCTTTTCTTGAAATTATGAACACGAGTGGGGGTGGTGTGAAAACCATCAAATTTGACAGGTGGGTCTGTTTTGAAATTTCAACTCTATTGGCCAGTGTAATATGCATGTACATACAATATACATAGCAATTGGGAACTCCTCCAGTGAACTTCCTTGTCAATAGGCCAAGTGTCATTGGTTCTTTTAACACCATTAGCTACCTTGTTTCCCATCATTCGTTCCATCACCTGGGGCATTCGTTAAAGCATAAATCATAGATTGAAATTTCAATTTTGAAATCTTATCTAAGTGATCATGACTTATGAGTGTCTGGTAAGTCACTTTTCTCTCATCTCCAACGATTTGACACTACTTGGGTCATTCGAATTTGGAACTGTGCCTTCCATTTGCTCCATCTCCATTTTCTTCCTCTGTTTGCTTCATGTGCTGAGTATTATTCACATACAATAATGCAATTTTGAGCACTCTCCTCACTACCATCTAGGTATTCATTTATACAATTGTATTTTTCTATAATTTCAATGTCCATGTAGTAAATTACCTACCAACACTATCTCAGCATATTCTCCCACCTATCATCATTGTCCCATTCGAATTCTCCCTAGCTTGTTGATCATCATCCTATTGTCACTGCTACAACACCCTCCAAATTTTTTCCTATACTTTGGAGCATACTTTTTATCATGTGAACAGTCATGTCTAGTTGTGAGAGTTATCCCATACTTTCTTCCTAAGTTTATAAGTCCCCTTTTAAAGGAATTCAATGTATCGTCTTTTGTTAAGGGAAGTGTCGTTCTTTGTGAAAGGTAGTTATGGCACACCTTTAAGAGGAAACTTCAGTAATTTCTCTTACATTAATGGATTATATGTATCATAGGGACATGCAATGGACTCATCCTCAAGGTATTTCACACTTCCTTTTTGTGTTCGACACTTGCGTCGAAAGGTATATCTTAAGTGTTTCACTTGGAGGTGATCTAGGTGGATCCATAATGGCCTAAAAATCAAAGTCCTTAGATTGCTGTGAAACCAGGACTAGATCGAAGAGCTCATCACAATAAATCCAATGGTGTGAAAAATGCCTCAACCTGAGTTCATATATGAAAGATATGCCCATCTAAAATTTTTGGCAAACAATTAAACTTTTGATAGCAAGTGGACCCACAAGGTACCATGTGGAACTCCCACAGACTACCACATGGTAGCCCATCATCACAACACTTGGGCCAATGAGGAGTTTCCATGTGGCCCTACTATATGGAGAGATTGGTCACAATATGATTGGCCAACATGGCCCAATCACAAGATTCCATGTGGCCCAATGAATGGGCGAAACATGGCCATGTGAAAGGTTGCCATGTGGCCCTAACGGATTGACCAAAATATGGATGGAGGACCTGACAGGGATCGACCCCCAGACATCCTTACTAAAATTTTGATGGCATGCCATTGCAAAACAACCACAAGGCTTAATATTATATCATGGCCAACCGTATTTGTGTTTGACTGTTTATGAAAGGGTTGGTGGAGTCTGCAAAAATTGGCCAATCCACTAAATTTAATTGATGAGTTTCAGATGGTCAAATATAACCAAATGGGTTAAATTTTATCAGGCGATTGGAAAAACTCTAAACGAATATGGTTTAATATGGTCGACAGTTTTGAATTGACCAATAGTCAACAATTATATTAGCGCGGTGGTTTTATATAAACGGGTGGTTCCACCAAACGACGATTTCAAACATCAAAATGGTCAGCAGTACAAACAACAATGATTATGGTTTATTTCCATGACAAAGGCTTCAAATTTAAATAGTGGTGGTTAATGGTTTATGTTATATACCATCAAGAGATCAAACCTGATAGGCGACATTTGATTAAAATAACAATAAAACAAAATTGGGTAGGCTTATAGGTTTTGAACCTGGGACACCAACCAATGAACACCTTCAATTAAAAAGTCCAACCAACCCACCAACTAGGTAGAAATTAGAATGTCCACTGACAAGAAAGTATTTGAACCATGCCATCTCATTTGACGCGGGGTCGGAGCATGATTTGAGGGCGAAGGTCAGAACTCAGAATAGTGGAACTGTGAGAATGAGAACCTTCCAAGTGGAACCCTATTGTAGGAACATGGATCGAGAAGGAATATTCCTAGGGAATAATCACAAGGAATGTTCCCTAAAATATTCGCATGCAAAATATTTTGTGGAATCTTGAATATTCCCTTAGGGGCCAAAATTGCAAGTGACTGGATATAGTAAAATTTATACTCATTTTAACATAATTTCGCAAGGATCACAATGGTGCAATATATTTTTGCAGCATTTTCAAAAACTATATAAAATCATCATTCTTCATCAATTGTGAAGTGTATCAAACACTAATAAATGTGTATTTTATGCCTATTTGACATAAAGAGGTTTTGCGACCTTCAAGATTTTTTATAGATTAATATGGAAGGAAGAAGATCTGAATGATTTCTAGGTTTTTGGTTCATATTTTCTATTGGGATTAGGATTTTTCTTTCTTTCAGTGTAGATCTCCGAGCATCTATTGTGCAGACTTGTCAAGGGATTTAACCAAAATAAAGAACAAGACCTATGGTCTCACAATCCTACCTCTGTGCAAATTTATAAGTATTTATCTTTATATTTTGGCCCGCATGAAAGTTAATTGGGTCCTCAAGAACCAACAAAAAGGGAACTCATACACATGGAGAAGAGAAACCTTGAACCCTTAATATTTATGTGGATTATACTTGCAAAGGAACAAAAGAAATCAAGATCTAATTCTTTAAATTTTCAAAGGTCTCGACTTTGTGGTCTCATTGAAATTGCAAAGGGTTTCTTGAGACCGAAATTTGTTATCAAAAGGTTGTAAAGAACTCTCCAGACCTGTGTAAAAGGAAAGGTTGATTTTGGTGCTATATAGAGAATCATTATCATTGTGATGAAGGATCTGTGAGGACTTTCCTAAGCCTGGTGTGAAGAATTTGGATTTCGACATTAACCTTGAAGATTTAGATCTATAATTTATTGAAGGGACGAACAAAGTAGATCAAATCCTTGTTTCTGTGGGAGCTTAGATCAACAAGGATATGGGTTCATTTACATATTCTTGGAGAATTGTTTATATATATATATATATATATCTATATATATATATATATATATATATATATATATATATATATATATATATATATATATATATATATATATATATATATATGTATGTATGTATGTATGTATATATAGTACCAAGTCAAGTCTGAAGTGCATAACAATGGAGCCCTAAAACAACTCCAGTTTGTGAAAATTTTACACGTGTTTGGCACTTGGTCTCATTTCTACAAGAATAATGCTAAAACACAAAAGTCATCACAATAGCTTAGTGACTAAATTGCATCAAACTAGCGAAGAAAAATATTGATGCATTTGACCTTGATTTTTGGAAGATTGGAGTTCACTGGAGCTCAGAAATAATTCAATACAACCTTTTGTATCATTTTCCCCTGGAACAGCTAAGGATTAAAGCCCTTGAATGCAATCAGAGACTCTACACATCTCCTCATTCCAAACTTGTTTCGTAAATTTTGTATGTACATCATACATAAGAAATCTTGTTTAGATGACATATTATGCGTACTCTCCTTGATTTGATGATGTGTCATATGATTTAATTGTTGATGCTCTTAATGTTTAAATAATCTTACCAATTGTGTGAAAAACAAGGAAATATTGATTCACCCTCCTCTCAGTATTTGCAACATAGACTTCATGGTTGTTCAAGAATTTGGGAGGTAGAATTGCTCTACCTTTCTAGCAATAAAATGTTCTTAAAAAGGACTTATTACAATCATCATATATAGGTATTAGTTGGTCCAAAAGATCTTTCTTAGTGTGGTACCCTTTACCATTCAATATGAAAAACAAATAACCATGTATATATGAATCCAATTTCCAATTCACCTAGAAATAAGGTTAAATATACATACATGAGTATAAATTACATAACATCAAACAATTATCATATTTCATATTTAAAACATAGAAACACTTATATGATTTGATTCAAAGGTGAGCCATTTTCCACCCAACCATAAGCCCAAATGTGCATTAATATATCTTGAAGTTGGCTACCTCCTAGCAAAACCACAATTCCTTCAGTGTAACTATCTCTTAGCAAATAAAAGGTGGAAGTATGAAGGACAATCTACTTTGTTAACAAAAAATAAACAAGACTTTCCTTCAAACCCACTTAAACCAAGAGTCTACTCAAACCATAAGTGGTTTCTCAGTTGGCTTGGATTCCCTTTACAAGCCCAATAGTCCCTTGGTGACCTCCCCTCTTAGTGCCTATAGGCCTTGCCTAATAATCATCTAAAAACATAACTCTCTATTATATCTCAAGTATAGGGAACTTGTGATTGATTTTCTCAACTAGAAAATGGATCTAATGACTCCTCATAGTTCTACCATCAACCAACAATGTTTTGGAACTATTTTTCATTTAGACAATGTCCTTAGACCCATTCATGTGCATTCCATACTCCTTGCATGTGAAATATCCATGTTCTTTAATTTTCTAACATGATATTTCATGGGTCAAATCCCCAAATTTGAGGGTCAAGTCAAACTTCTAGATGGGTTATTTATGTATACCATTTAGGGACAAGTTGGTACAAATCCCAACTACCCCCATAATTATAGTTTGTTGGTAATTCAATTACCAATTCATTCTCTAATTGTTTCCTTGAAAAATTGTACAATTGGGCTTTTAATTTTCAACTTTGAAAAATAATTCTTGGCATGGTAGTTTCAGCAAGTACAACCCCCACCTTTCCCACACATGGCCTATGGTTGGTGTAGGTTCTCATTCCTTCATTCAGTTATTTGATATTTTTCATTAACAATAAAATACGTACGTGTTATTTTGAGTTTAACCCATTCCCCATAAAGATGTTCGTTCAAGCAACATTAATATAATTAATTACATTGTCAGGAAGGATCAAAAGGGGGGTGTTACAAATTTGATGTCCAACTTGTCAATTGTTGGCACTATGGCTAATGTGTTGTCCTTGATGGAAACCTACTTGATACAGGTGTACTTCATGTCAACAGTGATGATAATATGATGATTGTGGAACTAATGTAGATATCAGGAATGTTGGTAAAGATGATATGAACAGAGAATTGGCAGTTCAGTTATAGAAGGATGAAAAAAGTGATGCTTGAGAAAGTATATGCAATTCCTATGAAGAAGGGTCTCGTACATAGATAGGTCCTGTGAGAAAAAGTAGCGTACAAAATCTGAACCATGGAAATATGGATAGTAGGGGTCATTACCATGGTATTTTCCCATAGTAATTGGAGCGTCAACATTTATTTGATCTCGTCAAAGAATACTAATGACATTACCAAATGATTTAACTGAGGCATTGGCTAAGGAAAAACTATATAAGGATATGGAGATCAAGGTGTTAAGTGTGCAAGTGAATGGGTTATTTATGTGAAATTTGATCTGAAATGGGCGTGCACGAGGAAGCAAGGAGAAGACTCAGATCTGAAAGTTATGAAGATATGTTGATATATATGGTTGTTTGATTTACTTATTGCATATGTTTAAATAACTAACAATGATAGATTTGTGGTTATAATGATGATGTGATCTGAATGATTTATTCAGAAGTCTGTAGTTTTGACAATGAAGGTTACAAAATGTAAGTTGTGTTTGCAGTGAAGATATGCTTCAGTAATTTAAGATCTATCTGTTGGTTTGCTTATGGATAGTCACATACATACACATATCTGTATCTGTTGGGTCATGTATATATTCTAAGATATGTTTTTCAATATGTTGAGACCTGTACGCGGGTGTTATGCATGGTAAACATGTACATACATTGATTTATCTTGTGGAAGTCGCGTATATGTATTAGGGTTTGCAGTGCTACTTGATGATGTCATTTGATGAGTTATGTTCTATTTGTTGTTTTCTATTAATGATGTATATATCATGATGATCTTTGTATGACAATGTTTTTGGTTTGATTTTGGATTGTAATATTGATTAGTAATGATGCTACAGTGTGGAGATATGTGATTGCTTAAAAAAATTGTACTTGATTCCGTGGTTGGTTTAGTACTAGAATGATTCAATAATTCAAACAATTCAATGTTCAATAATCTGAGAATTGTGCACAGATTTTATACAGAGGAAGCAAGTACATACATGAGTTTACTTCAGAAAAGTCACGTATACATTTTGAAGTAAATCTGAACAGGGTTTGCAACAAAAACACTTTGCTTCTATGGTGACTAATAGTGTATGCCTCGGTATATTGATGAGTGGGTGAGCATTGGTATGATCTGGTTATAGTGATTCAGTATTTATTCAATATTATATGATTCAATATGGTATCTTGGTTTTTTCAATGACTGGATGATTTGATTCAGTATTTGGTTTCAACATGGTTGATTGGTATTGGGCCTATTGTTGATGTGGGTCCAGTGTGAAAATTTGATGAAAGGTGGCCTATAGGTTTTGATGTTTTGAGTTAATTAGGTCCAGTCTAAAAATATTAGGAAACATCGTCCATGAGGTTTTGAGGGTTGGAGACTTCAGTGAGAGTGTCGAAGCTTCCTTCCAGTGGTAGCTGGTAAACTTGTTCAGGGGGTAGGTGCTCCCTTCTGGTAGGAGTCGATAAATGAGATTAGGGGGTTGTAGCTCCCTTCGAGTGGGTGTTGGAGAATGAGTGGTGGTTGTAGCCTCCTGTAGCTAATAGCCTATGTGATGGTAAGAGCCTGTGCCCATACAAGATTGTAAGAAGTTAATTTATAATAAAAAAAGAAGACAAAGATAATGGTAGTGGACGTTTTCACCCACATTGTGTTTCCACCTAAAATACTATTGTTCTATGTGTGTTTCTTATGTGTTGTGATTTACATGTTCTTTACTACATATTAGATGGTTAATGAATCAGTAATGGTTAAAGTTAACTCACTAACGGAATTGATGATAAATCAAGTAAACTGGATATACGCGGTTTTACTTCACAGAAGTCATGTACACATGAGGGTTGCATTAAGAACAATATCGTACATAATTTAGAATATGAAATGAAAAGTTAAAGTGGATTAAAAATACTAATTCACCCCCCCCGGTATCTTTCCTAACAATTGGTATCAAAGCAGGTCCCTCAGAAGAAGCGTGATCACTTAAAGGTAGATATATCAATATGGGCAGTCTAGAGGGAGTATATTCTATCAGGCCACCTTTGTTTAATGGAACTAACTTTGTATTTTGGAAAATTAGAATGAGATCATATTTGCAGGCACTAAGAGCTAATGTATGGGCAATTGTTGAAGGTGGATATCAATACCCAACCTCTATTCCCATAGATATTGCAGGGAAGAAGCAGTATGAGATCAATGCAAAGGTTGTAAATTCTATCTTGGGACGTTTGGTTGAGCACTGCAAAGGAAATATGGGATAAGCTCATCCAAAGCTATGAAGGTGACACTAAGGTAGAAAGTACTAAACTTCAAACATATCGAATTGAGTATGAGATTCTCAAAATGCATGCATGATGAAAGAATTGTAAGCTTTTTCCTGAGAGTAGGTGAGATTATTAACTCAATGAAAAATCTTGGTGATGAAATAAAAGATTCTACTATTGTTGAAAATATTTTTAGATCACTAACTCCAAATTTCGATTCCAAAGTCTTTGTCATTGAAGAAATGAAGGATTTGAATAAACTTATTCTTGAACACCTCCATGGAATATTAACAACCTTTGAGATGAGAAAAGGAGAATCTAGCTCACAAGATTGTGAAAAAAATTATGATATTATCAAATAAAAATCTAAAAAAATGGGTAAAGAATTAAGAAGTCAACCATTCCAGTAACCAAAGAAAGAAAATTTTCAAAGGAAAGAATTTTCTCCAAACTATAGAAGTATCAATCGATTCTCTCCTTTGGAAAATGGTGTTGAATGTTTTATATGTCATAACTATGGACACATTGCAGAAGTAGATTGTTTTTATCTCAAGAAAATAACCACTTCACAAGAATATCATCAGCTCCCAGGTACTTAAGTTTCTTTAATGGATATTGTTTTTCTTGCAACATGTTTGGTCACAAATCTATTGATTTCTATAGGAGAAATATGAAACAAAAATATTATGATTCCTTTGCTCCCTTTTCTGGTCATGTAAGATGTTATGCTTGTAACAAGTTTGGGCATGTAGCCAAAGAATGCAGGAACAATTCAATGGATTCACACATACAACAAGTTGGTTTTATATAAGGAAATCAACCAGACAAGAATATTGTTACCAAAATACATGATAAATATGGATTCACCAACACTTCTCATATTAAGAAAAAGGAAGAAGAACAAATAAGGTGTGGCTTTGCTCTTTTCTCATTTGAAGACGAAGATGAATGGTACATCAACAGTGGATGCTCTCACCACATGACTAGAGATAATAACAAGTTTGAATATCTCAAGAAAAACAAATATGGTAAAGTTATTCTTGGAAATAATGCTTCAGCAAAAGTTCTAGGAAAAGGTAGAGCTAATCTTGAAAAGTATACAAAAGCAGTTGGTGCATTATTAGTTCAAGGGCTAAAACATAATACTATAAGTGTAGGTAAAATAGTTGAAAAAGGACATGTAATTGTGTTTACATCAAATAAATGCAAAGTTGTAGAAGAAGAAACTTGAAATGATATAGCAAGAGAATTAAAAAATGTAGACAAATTATATGTGCTAGTAAAGATGAAGTCATGTAGAAATAAGAGGCATAGCTCCTCTTTTTCAGATTCAGATTAGAAGAAGACAGGCTCTATTGAAGTGTATTGTATTTAAGGTATACTTGTAATAGTGAATACAGAAGTGAATGAGAGATACATAACTTCATAAGACACAAGTGATGATTATTAGGTCCACAGGATCAGTTGTTTATGATCTCAATGGGAGCTAGGCATATGTATCTTAATGATGATTCCCCATGATGTTTTGGTATTCTTTTGGTAATTTTTATATTACTGAAATTTCATTTGATGAAGTAGCAGTGAATAGGAACAGGGATGACATGTTAAGGGGGAGATGTGGTTATGAAAAATTGGAATTTTATCTTCTGTACACGGATCTTATGAAAGACAATCACTTGTATACACAAGTTTTGATCTAGACAGTTGTGTATGCCTCTCAGTAATGAAAGAGGAGTGACACAGATTCAAGGGGGTCTTCTCATATTCTTCCATCAGTTATTATTATCTTTCTGGTTCTGATATTGAATTTTTGCAGACTGTTAATGATGCCCATATGCTGCTTAGGAATGATTTTGGTTCATGATAAGTTTATTGTCATTGTTGGAATGGTTCTATGGTGCATTGTGTTGATTGACAAGATGGGCATAATGTGACAAGAATTAATGATGAAAAGTTGGCATAGTTTTAGGGGGAGCATCTGTTATTCTTCTAATGGTTCATTGTTGGCATTATGGTTTCTTGAGTACTCCTAGTTGCATGATGGTGTTTATGATGAGTTCATGGTCATTATTGTTATTATCAATCTTATTTCATTTTCTCACTATTGGAAGATAATCATGCTACTATCATTATATTATGAACTATCAATAATGCATGAATTGCATATGGTAAAGTTATGGATGATGCATATATGTTTCTTGAGTTTGGTGAAGTTTTTGTTAAAAATTGAAGATATGTATGCTATGTTCTCTGAAGATGTTGTTGATCAGTTCTATGGCTTGTGATGTTGGAGTTTTTCACATATGTTGTTGATGCATGTAAAGAATATATATGTGTGTTTCTTATGGTGTTGTGGTACAACGAATTGATATGGCTTTGCTACTTGAGGATTGTGGCCCCTCCTATATGTGGAGAGAGCATGTTGACCTTGATGTCATAAGGTCAAGGGGATGAGTTGTTGACATATATTTATTGCACTATCTCATACTTTCTTGGAAACACTGCATATTTGGTCACATGTTTATGATATTGGAGAAATTGATGCTACATTGTCTTATCTTACATGTTGATGATGATGATGTTCATGTTGTTGACATCTATGTTGTTGTTATCAAATGACTATGTTGTAGATTCCTATATGGTGCATAGTGATTTTTGATGACTATCATGGTCTTGCTACAAAGGATACTTCATTATTGAAATTTATGTCTATGATCATGTGTTTCTCGTGATGCAGAGGTCATGAAAAGACCCATGTTGTAAACAATGTAAAATTTAGTCATGTATGGGCTATTAGGATCAAGTCATCTCATATATATCCCATTATTTTGGGACATTGATGTAAAATTTGTAAACCCAATATATTGGGTGATTGATGTAATCATGGGGGCATATAGTCATTGGTGATAGGAAATGTCATATTTGTGTGAGTCATAAAGACTTTTACTTTTATTGCATATCTTTAAAATTCCAGCATATGCTTAGGGGGAGCATGTAGAACATGTAGACTTCACAGTTCATATCAGCATATCAAACTTACAACAATGAGAACTATAAGGAAATTACTTCATTAAGCCTGGTTCAACCCTTTTCCATTTATGTCAAAGATGGATAAAAGTCTTAGTGTTTGGAGATACTTTGGAGAGAAGACTTAGTGTTTGCAAGTATTTTTGCAGGTATTTATAGGTGGTGTCCAAACACCAAAGTGGTTTCCATCAAGTCCAAAGGGGGAGATTGTTGGAATTATGGCTAATGTGTTGTCGTTGATGGAAACCTACTTGATATAATATGTACTTGATGTCGACAATGATGGTAATATGATGATTGTGGAACAAATGGAGATATCAGGATTGTTGGTATAGCTGATATGAACAAATTGGCATTTCAGTTACAAAAGGATGGAAAAAGTGAAGTTTGATGAACTATACAGGGTTCCTGTGAAGAAGGGTCACATACATACACAGTTCCTGTGAGAAAAAGTCACATATAGAATCTGAACCATGGAAATCTAGATACCATGGGTATTTACCATGGTATTTTCCCATACTAAATGAAGCATCAACATTTATTTGATCCCAACAATGAATACTAACGACATTACCAAAATACTTAGTTGAGGTATTGGAAAAGGAAAAAAGTATATAAGGAGATGGAGATCAAGGTGTTAAGTGTGAAAATGAATGGGTTATTTATGTTAAATATGATCTGAAATAGGTGTGCACTAGGAAGCAAGGAGAAGACTCAAGTTAGAAATATTTGAAGATATTTTGGTATATATAGTTTTTTTATTTACTTATTGCATATATTTAAGTAACTAACAATTATAGATCTATGGTTATAATGATATTGTGATCTGAATGAGTTATTTAGAAGTATGAAGTTTTGACAGTGAAGGTTGTGGAATGTAAGTTGTGTTTGCAGAAAAGGTAGGCTTCATTCATTTAAGATTTGTACATTGTTTTTCTTTTGGATAGTCATTTTGTTATGCAATGAACTCACAAAATAGAAGAAAATATAGATCAATACCTTCAAAAGCAGCCTCTTCGAAGGGGCAACCTCCTTTACATTACATAATGAACAATTCTTGGATGATTCAAGTGACACAACCTCCTTTCTATATATAGGAGTATAAGGGGTCATAATATAATCAAATCCAACATAACAATAATAATGCAAGGGCACCACAATAAAAATAGTGGGCTTTTATGGGGCACAACAATAACAATAATGGGGCTGCACTAATAACAATGAGGGAATAATGGGCTTCTATGGGGCACAATAATAAAAATAAAGGGGCTACACTAATAACAATGAGGGAATACACTAGTATTATAGGGACCTAACATGCCCCTCTCCTTCAAAAAAAGCGTTGTCCTCAATGCTTGAGTAGTTTTAGATGCTTTTGTATAAATTCTCATCCTCCCATGTGGAATCTTCCATGGGTAAGTTCTTCCACTTTATGAGATACTTTGAAATTGATCGATTTCATAACTGTCAAGTTCTTGTTTTTGTGGATGCTTTAGGTTCCAATATGATTTTTCCTTCCTCGTCAATTTTTAGAAATATTGTTTGAACTAGGGGCTTGTCACCTATAACCTTCTTTAAGCATAAAACATGGAAAACTAGGTGCACTCTCGAAGATGTAGGAAGCTCCAATTTGTATGCCATAGTACCATTTTTTTGCAACACCTTGTAAGGACCATAATACTTTGGTGATAATTTATTATCCTTCTTAGCTTGCTTGAGGGACATTGTTAGTATGGTTGTAGTCGTAAAAATACCCAGCCACCTATATCAAAACCTCTGTCGTTGCGATGTTGATCCCCCTATTGTTTCATTCTATTCTGTGCCAAAGTGAGGTTATCCTTTAAGAGTGGCGAACTTGTTGTTGATGCTCTATGTGATCTTCCATTGCTTTAACCTTAGAATTTTCTCTTAAAGATGACGTGATGTATGGTGGATGATATCCATAGAGTTCCATAAATGGGGTCATTTTTACTGCAGTATGGAAGGAAGTGTTATACCACCATTCAGCCAGAGGTAACCATTTGGCCCATTTTGTTTGTTTATCACATACAAAACAATGAATATATACTTCCAAACATTTGTTTACTATCTCAGTTTTCCCATCTGATTGAGGATGATAAGATGGGCTATGAGCTAATTGCGTACCCAGACAAGAAATAATTCCATCCAAAAATTTCCAGTGAAAAAAGGATCTCTGTCACTTACAATAATCTTTGGGTTTCCATGTAGATTTTGAATTGTTTCCATAAATGCAATAGAAAATGTACTAGCTTTAAATGGATGAGATAATTCACAAAAGTGTGCATACTTGGTAATTCTATCAACTACCACCATGATGACACTCTTTCCTTCGGACTTGAGCAAACCTGTGATAAAATCCATTGAAACCTCCTTTGAACGGTGACTTGGAAAGGTTAAAGGTTTTAATAGACCCAGAGTCTTAATTGTATCAACTTTATTTTGTTGGAAAACCAAGAATTCCGCCACAAACTTTTGAATATCAAATTTAAGGCCATCCAAAAAAAAATCCTTCTTAATCTTGTGGTAATTTTTTAAAAATATAGAGTGCCCTCCTAAGGGAGAGGTGTGCAATTCTAGAAAGAATATTTTGTTTGAGTTGGGAATTCTTACAAAGGTATAAGAAATCTTTGTAACATAATGCATCATTTTTCCATCTAAATGTATCATATCTTCTAGGATCTTGCTGCAACTTTTGAATAAGTGCCCACACTTCTTCATCATTCTTCCTGTTATGAAACCAAATCACAAAAAGCTAGAAAAGATAGATCAATGACTTAGAAATCAGTCTCTTCGAAGGGCCAACCTCCTTTACATTACACAAATGAACAATTCTTGGATGATACAAATGACAAAACCTCCTTTCTATATATAGGAGTCTAAGGGGTCACAATATAATCAAAGCTGACATAACAATAATAATATAAGAGTACACAAATAACACTAGTGGGCTTCTATGGGGCACAAAAATAACAATATGGGGACAATAGGGGCACAACAATAACAATAAGGGCTACAATGGCAATAGTAATGGGGAAATCACTAGTATTATAGGGACCTAACATGCCCCTCTCCTTCAAAAAAGTGTTGTCCTCAACTCTTGAGTAGTTTTCAATGCTTCTCTATAAAATTCTCATGCTCCCATGTGGAATCTTCAGCGGGTAAGTTCTTCCACATGATGATATACTCTGAAATTGATCGATTTCATAGTTGTCGAGTTCTTGTTTCTGTGACTGCTTCAGGCTCCAATATAATTTTTCCTTCCTCATCAAGTTCTAGCAATATTGTTTGAACTGGGAGATTGTCACCTATAATGTTCTTTAAGCATGAAACATGGAAAACTGGGTGCACTCGGGAAACTGCAGGAAGCTCCAATTTGTATGCCATAGTACCTATCTTTTGCAACACCTTGTACAGACCATAATACTTTGGTGATAATTTATTATCCTTCTTAACTTGTTTGAGGGACATTTGTTTATATGGTTGTAGCCATAGGAATACCCAATCACCTACATCAAAACTTATTTCGCTGCGATGTTGATCTGCCTATTGTTTCATTCTATTCTGCACCAAAGTGAGGTTATCCTTTAAGAGTTGGAGAACTTGTTGTTGATGATCGATGTGATCTTCCACTGCTTGAAACTTAGAACTTTCTCTTAAATATGATGTGATGGACAGTGGATGATATCCATAAAGTGCCATAAATGGGGTCATTTTTGCTGAAGTATGGAAGGAAGTGTTATACCACCATTCAATCAGAGGCAACCATTTAACCCATTGTTTTTTTTTATTAGATACAAAGCAATGGACATATCCTTCCAAATATTTGTTTACTATCTCTATTTTCCCATCGGATTGAGGATGATGAGATGAGCTATGAGCTAACTAAGTACCAAGACAAGAAAATAATTATGTCCAAAAATTTCGAGTGAAAATGGGATCTCTATCGCTTACAATAATCTTCGGGTTTCCATGTAGCTTTTGTATTGTTTCCATAAATGTAGTAGAAACTGTACTCACTTTAAATGGATGAGATAATGCACAAAAGTGTGCATACTTGGTAAGTTTGTCAACTACCACCATGATAACACTCTTTCCTATGGACTTGGGTAAACCTATGATAAAATCCATTGAAACCTCCTCCCAACGTTGGCTTGGAATGGATAAAGGTTGTAATAGATCTGGGGTCTTAATTATATCAACTTTATTTTGTTGGAAAACCAAAAATTCTACCACAAACGTTTGAATATCTGATTTAAGGCCATCCTAAAAAAATTTCTTGTTAACCCTACGGTAAGTTGTTAGAAATCCCGAGTGCCCTCCTAAGGGAGAGGTGTGAATTCCATAAGAATATTTTGTTTGAGTAGGGAATTCTTACATAGGTATAAGCAATCTTTGTACCCTAACGAATCATTTTTCCAGCTAAATCTATCAGATGTACTGAGATCTTGTTGTAACTTTTGAATGAGTGCACACATCATTCTTCCATTCATCCCTTGCTTTGTTTATCCCTTTGCTTCCATTTTTTGTAAATGATTTCAAAGTCATCACCCATTATCTTTGTGACCCATTTTTTCTGCTCTTCTGAATATAATCTTTGTTCTAAAAAGTATTTAAGACTATCATGATCCGTTTTTACCTTGAAGTGTCTTCCCATTAGGTAGGGTCGTCATTTCTTAAGTGCATGTAGTATTGCCAACAGTTCCTTCTCATAAATAGCTCTGTGTAAATACTTTCCTTTGATTGGACGACTTTAGAAAGAAATGGGTTTTTCTTCTTGCATTAAAACAACACCAATTCCATTTCCTGAGGCATCACATTCCACAATAAAGGTTTCTGTAAACTTCGATGTAACTAAGACCGGTGCTTGGCACATTGCCTATTTAAGATGTTCAAAGGCCTTCATTTCTTCTGGAGTCCATGAAAATGCATCTTCCTTCAATAATGTTGATAGAGGTGCTCCTATTCTCCCATAATTATTAACAAACTTGCAATAATACTCTGTTAACCCAAGAAATCCTCACAGATGCTTTATGGATTATGGGGATTTTCCATTGCTTAATGGTTTTAATTTTGCTAGGCTCTACCTCTTGTACTCCAAAGAAATATTTGGAGCTTTTTGCGTATAATTGTTTCTCCTCCAATAGTTTGAGCACCCTGTCAACATGTTGAACATGATCCTTCCAAGACTTGTTGTAGATTAGTATATCATCAAAAAATACTAACACAAATTTTCTAAGGAAGGGTTTGAAAATGAAATTCATCAAACCTTGAAATGTATAAGGTGCATTGGTAAGGCCAAAAGGCATGACCAAAATTTCATAATGACCCTCATGAGTTCTAAACGATATTTTCGAGATGTCTTCAGTCTTCATTCTGATTTGATGATATCCTGAACAAAGATCCAACTTGGTGAAGTAAATTAATCCATGCAATTCATCCAATAATTCATCAATGACAAGAATGGGAAATTTATCTTTAATAGTGAGCTTGTTGAGCTCCCTAGAATCCAGACACATGCACCATGATCCATCCTTTGTGTGAACCAATACTACTAGAGTAGAGAAAGAACTTTACTAGTTTGAATTATACCAGCGTCTAGCATTTCTGCAACCATATGTTCAATTTCACTCTTTTGGGGATAGGGATATCTGTAAGGCTTGATGTTTGGAGGAACACTTCCTAGAATCAAATGAATAACATGTTCATGATCATGAATAGGTGGGAGGCCTTTGGGAGTCTCAAATATCTTAGAATGATTGTCCAAGAATTTTTGGAGATATGGAGAAATAGATGATTTTGATGTGGGAACCTCCAGTGAAAATAATTGTGAAATTATGCCTCGTTATTCTTTATTTAGAATATTTTTCATTCTGTTAGAGTTGATTATATTTACTGGCTCCCCTGCAATACCCCTTAATTCAACTTCCTTTCCTTTGAAGAAAAATTCATGAAAAGTTCTTGAAAATTAAAAGCTATTGTACCCAAGGATTGTATCTATTGGACTTCTAGTACAACATCAACACCACCATTGGAATGTAAAGCATTGGGCTATTCAATACATATTCTCCCATGGATAGCTTGATATTGTGGCACTTTCTGGGGCAATTTATGGTTCCTCCACTTGCAACTGTCACTTGACATTCTGGTGCTGGATATAGGAAGCAATTAAATTCCTTGGCTTTCTTAAAATAAATAAAATTATGGGTACTTCCTGAATCAATGAACACTATTACCTTTTTCTTCTTGATATGTCCTTGTATCTTGGTAGTTTGAGGAGTGGTAATTCTAGCCAATGCATTACAAGATATGGTCAGATTCATTTCTTCTTTCTCTAGGGTTTGTTCCTGGTGTATTTCCTCTTCTTTTGACATTTCTTGTTCCTTTTCTTCCTCGTCTTCATAATCTATGTAAAATAATTTATTCTCAGCACACTTATGACCTTTAGTGTATTTTTTATCACAGTTGTTGTAGGTTTTAACCCAGTACATAAATGACTCGCATAAGAATTCTAAAAATAGAAAATAAACAATGGTGAGAGTATATAACATAAAACAAATATACACAAAGATTTTCCCCTGGATCCCAAAACCGGGACTACCAAATTGATTTTTTATTATGTTCCTTTCAATGTTAAAATACATATATATACATGTCACAAAATCCATAAACCCCAATCCATTAACCCTGAATTAGAACATAATCGTAGTTCCCTTGATCGGATATACAAAATACCATGGACCGAAAACCATCACGCCCAAAACCATGTATGAAATCCATGCACAAAACCATAGGTAGGTTCGCCCACCTAAGGCACTGCCCCGGACCCCGTAGAGGTTGGCTACGCTCCCCCTATAATCCCCCCTAGAAATAATATAACATGACCTAGCAACTGTAACAAAGCCATTTTTCTCTTTTTTCTTCCAATTGTTGTGGTGTCAACCTTGTAGTTTGTGGAAGGCTAGGGCCAAAAACACTTCCATATTTATAATTGTGAGTGGTAGGCTTCCTTGTTGCCATAATTTTGCTTTCCATTTTTCTTGCCAACGTGAATGCCTTCTCCAATGAATTAGGTTGCCAAAGGTGAACCTCATGTTGGATGTTATTCTTTAAAGTCCCTATGAACACATCAATCCTATGCTCCTTTGGAATATCTTTTACCCTTATATTCAATTTCTAGAAGTCCTCATTGTGCTCCATTATTGAACCCTTTTGTTTGAGATTTATCAATTGGCTAAAAAAAGTGTTGCTTTTTGTATCCTCATAATGTGCTATCATTTCATATGTAAAAATTTCCCAAGTGATAATTTGTTTACAAGAGAAAAGCCATTGATACCATACAAACTAATTTGGTTCCAAATATAAAGTTTCAATGCGTACCTTTTGTGTGTTTTTCACATTATGGAGATCGAAATATTGCTCCATCTGTAGTATCCATGTTACGGGATCCTTGCAATCAAACTTCCTCATATTGATATTTGGAACATGGTGCGTCTTTGATCCAATGTTAGAGTCTCTGAAATCATGATTAACATTTATTTTGTTCTCATCTTGAGTTTCCTTTACTACCCTTTCACCATTAGTAAGAATTTCTTGTATTAAATTTTTCAAATTTGTCTTCAAATCTTCCATGTTGCCTTTAAATTTTCTTCTAAACCATCCATATTAGCTTCCATGCCTTTCTTTAAACCATCCATCTTAGCTTCCATGACATCCATCTTAGCTTCCACTTCATTCATCTTAGCTTCCACGTCATTCATCTTAGCTTCTATGCCTTTCTTTAAACCATCCATCTTAGCTTCCATGCCATCCATCTTAGCTTCTACATCTTTCTTTAAACCATCCATATTAGCTTCTATTACATTGTTTGAGAGTGAATTTTGTTGCACTTGGTCTCGTAATTTTGATATATCATGTTGCATTTCTTCCTCTTCTTCATGAGTCATGCTAGAGATTTCATGTTTCTTACTAGGTGTTTCCATTTTCTTTCTTCGGGGCATCAATTAATGATAATTATGCTTCACTATGCGCTTTGAATTTCTTCAAACTAATTTTTCAAACCAAACTTATGCAAAATTTAAAAAACACTACACACATTTTTTCACTTTATAGGAGCTTGATATTGTATCTGATGTATCTATGAAATTTAAGATCTCCAATGTCTAACATTGGTAACTGTGGTATCCCTAAAATTCCTCTTTCCAATGCCATAAGTTTGATTGAAATTGGATTCTCCAAAAAAGTGTTATGCCCAATCTCCCAAGATGGCCAGATTATACACTTTTTCAGTAGAGCAAAGTTGTACGAAGTTCCACGTATCATTTTTTCAACCTTCGGACCTGAAAATGATGCACATAACACTACCATCTTTCCTCTTTCTGTAACTTCTTACGCAATTTCAATCTGATACTCAAAGAGAAAGTTATGATAATTTTACCAAGGTCAACTATTTTGGATGTAATTCGGGAGCCTGCAAAAAGCCTGCATTCCTTGGATTATATCTCGACAACTATAGCAATAAACGATCTTAAATTCAGATCTGAGGATCATTGAGATTTCGTCTCAAACGGGTTTTTGATTTAACTTCTGAAACGTCGTAGAAAAAGGTTATAGCAAAAATTCCACGCTCCCCTATTTTGGAGCAGTAAAACCCTAGAATCCAAAGCTCTGATAACAAATGTTATGAAACCAACTCACAAAACTGATATAAAAGATAGATCAACGACATAAATTAGCCTCTTTGAGGTGGAAACCTCCTTTAAATGACACAAATGAACAATTCTTGGATGATACAAATTACAAAACCTCCTTTCTATATATAGGAGTCTAAGGGGTCACAATATAATCAAAGCCAACATAACAATAATAATATAAGGGCACAAAAATAACACTATTGGGCTTCTATGGGGCACAATAATAACAAAAAGGGCTAAAATGACAATAGTAATGGGGGAATAACTATTATTAAAGGGACCTAACACTTCCATTCATCCCTCGCTTCGATTATCCAATCTGGTTGGATAATAGAAATGGCACAAAGTAATGCTTACACATCCCCATCCTTTCTTGAGAGTGAATTTGTAACAAAATGTTGCTTCCCTTTTTTGTAGATGATTTCAAAATCATAATCCAACATCTTTGTGACCCATTTTGGATGTTCCTCTGAAGATAATCTTTGTTCTAAAAAGTATTTAAGACTACCATGATCTTTTTTTACCTTGAAGTGCCTTCCCATTAGGTAAGGTCACTATTTCTTAAGTGCATGTAGTATTGCCAACATTTCCTTCTCATCAATATCTTTGTTTAAATACTTTCCTTTGATTGGACGACTTTCAAAAGAAATGGGTCTTCCTTCTTGCATTAAAACAACACCAATTCCATTTCCTGAGGCATCACATTCCACAATAAAGGTTTTTGTGAAGTATGGCGTAGCTAAGACCGTTGCTTGGCACGTTACCTCTTTAAGATTCTCAAAGGCCTTAGTTTCTTCTGGAGTCCAAGAAAATGCATCTTTCTTCAGTAATGTTGTTATAGGTGTTGTTATTCTCCCATAATTCTTAACAAACTTGTGATAATACCCTATCAACCTGAGAAATCCTTGCAGAAGCTTTATGGATGTGCGGAGTTTCCATTCCTTAATGGATTTAATTTTGTTAGGGTCTACCTTAACACCCTCATGAGATACAATATGACCTAGATATTCCACCTCTTATACTCCAAAGAAACATCTGGAGGTTTTTCCATATAAGTGTTTCTCTTCTAATACCTTGAGCACCCTATCAACATGGTCAACATGATCCTTCCAAGACTTGTTGTAGATTAGTATATCATCAAAAAATACTAACACAAATTTCCTAAGGAAGGGTTTGAAAATGGAATTCATCAAACCTTGAAATGTAGAAGGTGCATTGGTAAGGCCAAAAGGCATGACCAAAAATTCATAATGACCTTCATGAGTTCTAAATGTTGTTTTTGGAACGTCTTTAGTCTTCATTCTTATTTGATGATATCCTGAACGAAGATCCAACTTGGTGGAGTAAATTGCTCCATGTAATTCATCCAATAATTCATTAATGACATGAATGGGAAATTTATCTTCAATAGTGAGCTTGTTGAGCTCCCTATAATCTGGACACATGTGCCATGATCCATCCTTCTTATGCACCAATACTACTGGAGTAGAGAAAGAACTTTGACTAGGATTAATTATACTTGCCTCTAGCATTTCTACAACCATACGTTCAATTTCACTCTTTTGGGCATAGGGATATCTGTAAGGCCTGATGTTTCGAGGAATAGTTCCTAGAATCAAATGAATAACATGATCATGATCATGAATAGGTGGGAGGCCTTTCGGAGTCTCAAATACCTTGGAATGATTATCCAATACTTTTTGGAGGTCTGGATAAATAGATGATTTCAGTGTTTGAACCTCTAGAGAAAATAATTTTTTAATTACTCCCTATTGTTCTTTATTTATTTCATGCTATTAGAGTTGATTAACTTTCCTAGTTTCCATGCGATACCCATTAATTCAACTTCCTTGCCTTCCCAAAAAATTTGTGAGAAAAGTTATTGAAAAATAAAAGTTATCATACCCAAATATTGTAACCATTGGACTCCTAGTACAACATCAACACCACCCATTTGAATGGAAAGCATTGGACTATTCAATACATATTCTACGATAACTTGATATTATGTCACTTTCTAGAGCAATTTATGGTTCCTCCATTTGCAACCATCACTTGACACTCTGGTGCTAGATATAGGAAGAAATTTAATTCCTTTGCTATCTTAGAATGAATAAAATTATGGGTACTACCTGAATCAATCAACACTATTACCCTTTTCTTCTTGATATGTCCTTCTATCTTGAGAGTTTGAGGAGTCATAATTCCTACCAATGCATTACAAGATATGTTCGGATTGATTTCTTCTTTCTCTGGGGTTGTTTCCTAATGTATATCCTCCTCTTTTGATGTTTCTTTTTCCTTTTCTTCCTCCTCTTCACAATCTATGTAAAATAATTTCTTATATGCACACTTATGACCTTTAGTGTATTTTCTATCACAACTATAACAAAGCCCCTTTGTTCTTTTTTTCCTCCAATTATTGTGGTGTCAACCTTGTAGGTTGTGGAAGAATAGGACCAATAACACTTCCATCTTTATTGTTGTGATTGGTAGACTTCCTTGTTGCCATAATTTTGATTTCAACTTTTCTTGCCACCCTAAATGCCTTCTCCAAGGAATCAGGTTCCCAAAGGCGAACCTCATGTTGGATGTTATCTTTTAAATTCCCTATGAAGACATCAATCTTATGCTTGTCTGGAATATTGGTTACCCTAATATTAAACTTTTGGAAGTCTTCAATGTGCTTTGTCATTGAACCCTTTTGTTTGAGATTTATCAATTGGCTAAAGAAGGTGTTGCTCTTTGTATCTTCATAATGTGCTATCATTTGTTCCATAAAAATTGGCCGGGTGACAAGTGGTTTATGAGAAAAAAATCCATCTATACCATACAAACTAATTTGGTTCTAAATATAAAGATGCAATGCGTACCTTTTGTGAGGGTTGCACATCCTGTAGGTCAAACTAGTGCTCCATCTATAGTATCCAAGTTACCGAATCCTTACCATCAAACTTCCTCATCTCTATCTGTGGAATGTGGTGGTTTTTAAACCCCACATGGGAGTCTCTAAAATCGTGATTGATATTTCTTTTGTCTTCATCATGATTTTCATGGATTTCCTTGTCACCAATGGGACACCTTTCTTCTAGCAACTTTGCCAAACCTTCTTTCAATCCTTCTATCTTGACATTCATCATTACTTCCATGTATGATTTTAAACCATCAATCAAAAATACCATGTCCATTTTTATACCATCTATCTTAGCATTTATCATGACTTCCAATTCATTTTTGTTACTTTTTGTGAGAGAAAAATTTGTTGCATTTGGTCTTGCAATTTGGATATATCATATTGCATTTCTTCCTCATGTGTTATAGTGGAGCTTAGGGGTTCCTTACTAGGTGTTTTCAATTTATTTCTTCAGGGCATCAATTAATTATAATTATGCTTCACTATGCCCTTTTGAATCACTTCAAACTAATTTTTCAAACCAAACTTATGCAAAATTTTAAAAAGACTACACACCTTTTTTTCTTCCTTGTAGGAGCTCAATATTGAATCTATTGTATCTCTGCAATTTTAGATTTCCAAGGTCTGCAGTTTCATCCTGTGGTAGCCCTCTGAAACCTCTTTCCATCCCTATAGGTCTAATCAATATTGGATTCTTCAAGAAAGAGTTAGGCCAAATATCCCACACTGACCTGATTATATACTTCTTCAGTAGAGAAGACTTGTATGAAGTGACACGTATCACTGTTTCCACCTTCGGATCTGAAAATTATACACAGAAAACTACATTCCGTCCTCTATATATAAATTCATATGAAATTTTA
Source organism: Pinus tabuliformis (assembly GCA_031772625.1). Lineage (NCBI taxonomy): Eukaryota > Viridiplantae > Streptophyta > Pinopsida > Pinales > Pinaceae > Pinus > Pinus tabuliformis. The sequence continues at coordinate 1,778,274,252 of CM062816.1, read as the reverse complement.
ATTTGATACTCAGAGAGAAAGTTATGACTATTTTCCCAATGTCACTAGTTTTGGATGTAATTCAGGATCCCGCACAAACCCTAATTTCCTTGGATCATATCTCTGAAAATATAGTGAGAAAAGATCTAAAATTCGGAAACGAGATTTAGCGAGATTTTAGTTCAAATGTTTTTTTTTATCTTCTTAAACGTTGCAGAAAAAAATTTATAGCTCCAATTCCACGATGACCTATTTGGAGCATCGAAACCCTAGAATCCAAAGCTCTGATACCAAAGGTTATGTAACTAGCTCACAAAATAGTAGAAAAGATAGATCAACGCCTTCAAAATAAGCCTATTTTAGGGGGCAACCTCCTTTACATTACACAAATGAACAATTCTTGGATGATTCAAATGAGACAACCTCCTTTCTATATATAAGAGTCTAAGGGGTCACAATATAATCAGATCCGACGTAACAATAATAATGTAAGGGAACCACAATAATAATAGTGGGCTACTATGGTGCACAAAAATAACAATAAGGGGGCTACACTAATAACAATAAGGGACTAGTGGGCTTCTATGTGGCACAATAATAACAATAAGGGGGCTACACTAATAACAATGAGGGAATAGTGGGCTTCTATGGGGCACAACAATAACAATACGAGGGCTACACTAATAACAATGAGGGAATACACTAGTATTATAGGGACCTAACACATACACGAATATGTTTCTGTTGGGTCGCATATATATTTTGGGATATGCTTTTCAGTATGTCGAGACCTATACGCGGGTGTTTTGCATCGTAAATGGGTAGATACGTTGATTTGTCTTGTGGAAGTTGCGTATATGTACTAAGGTTTACATTGCTTCTTGATGTTGACATTTGATGATTTTTATTCTATTTGTTGATGTCTGTCAATGATGTCTCTATCATGATGATATGTGTGTGATAATGTTGATTGGGTTGATTTTGGATTAGAATATTGGTTAGTAATGATGCTACAGTGTGGAGATCTGTGATTGGTTTAGCAATTTGTACTTGATTCAATGGTTGTTTTAGCACTACAGTGATTTAGTAAGTAAAACAATTCAATGTTTAGTAATCTAGGAAGCATATATATATGTGAGTTTACTTCAAAACAATCACGTATACATTCCGAAGTAAATCTGATCAGGGTTTGCAATAACAACATTTTGTTTATGTGGTGACTAACATTGTATGACTTGTTATATTGATGAGTGGGTGAGAATTGGTATGATATGGTTATAGTGATTCATTATTCTATGATTTAGTATGGTATCTTCGTTTGTTCAATGATTGGATTATTTGTTTCAGTATCTGGTTTCAGTATGGTTAATTAGCATTGGGCTTATTGTTGAAGTGGGTCCAGTGTGAAAATTTCATTGAATGTGCCCTACACGTTTTGATGTTTTTATTTAGGTGGATTCAGTCTGAAATATTATGAAACATGGTCCATGAGGTGCTGAGGGTTGGAGTCTTCAGTGAGGCATTCAAAGCTTCTTTCTAGTGGTAGATAGTAAACTTGTTCAGGGGGTAGGTTTTCCCTTCCGGTAAGAGCTGGTAAATGGGATCAGGGGGTTATAGCTCCCTTTGAGTGGCTGCTGGAGAACGAGTGGAGGTTGTATCCTACTATAGGGAAGAACCTGCGTGTTGGTAAGAGTCTATGCCATTATAAGATTTTAAGAAGTTTTTCTTTATAATAAAAGAAGAAGACAAAGACATCGGCAGCTGTGGTTTTCACCCACATTGGGTTTCCACCTAAAATCATGGTGTTCTATGTGTGTTTCTTATGTGTTGTCATTTATCCTTTCTTTACTACATACTGGATGGTTAATTAATCAATATTGCAATGGTTAAACTTAACTCACTGATGGAATTTATGATAAATCAAGTAAAGTGGATATACATCGTTTTACTTCACTAAAGTCGTGTACACACACATGTTGCATTAAGAAAAATAGCGTACATAATTTAGAATAAGAAATGAAAAGTTAAAATGGAATAAAAATATTGATTCAAAAGCTGCCCCCACCCCACATCCCACCCCCCCAGTATTTCTCTTAACATCAATTTGAGCCCAAAGATAACAAATTATTCTTAAGCATAAGAACAAACCATACATTAGAAATCAAAATTTCACCAAATTTTGGGAGAAAAAAAATTGTACGAGCCCTTTCCTTGGAGAGTTTGATTTGTTCAGTCAACTAAATAAATGGGATTTATTTGAATATCATTGTTCCAAAGCAATCCATGTGAATATCCATATGCTATGTTTCTCCTGTATCCAATATCGAATCATCTTCAAATGAATTTCTTAGTAGATTATTAGTATCAATGGATGTTGCTAAATCAACCTCCTATATTGTAGCAAAAAAGGTATTCATGTTGTTCATCTTAAAAACCTTGATCATCTGCATATTGAGTTGGTGACTAGAATTTTAATTTGATATAAAATTTGAAGTTTTCTTAAACTCTGGCCAATTTTTGTTACTTGTTAAGTAATAAGATGCATTAGCCCCTTTTGTAATAATCTTTTTCACTTTACTTGAATTTAATTTATGCTTATTATGGGTGGTGTATTATAATTGAGATAATTTAGATTACTTTGGAAACTACTGATTATAGTTATTATGTCATGTACCTTGAGTGCAACCTATTCGATGACCTCATTTAGAAGACTAATTCTAATAAATTCCAAAATATCTTGTACATCTTCCTTTAGAACTCTTAGCTCTATTTAAACTAGTGAAAATAAGATCCTCTTGAGATTGTTGTTGTTTACCAAATGAATTACTATGTCAAGCTAACAGTTCGCAAAGCGAATCAAAAGTTGTAATTGATAATTTATCGAAAAATTGGAAAGATTTGTTTATGTACTTGTTAGCTTCACTGACAAAAAAACCCAAAATTTGATCCATATAGACTTAAAAATTTTCATAGGCCAGTGTGATCACGCAAAGGGGCCCAAAATGTTGCACTAAGTCTTCAGAACTACTTAAGGGCCATTCAAAGATCAAATATAGCGCAGGAGGAAAGCCCTTGGAGGGAAGAAACACACCATCAGGAGGCAAAAACACTGAAAAATCAGTGAAAAACTACATATCAAAGGCTCTAGCAGTCGAGGCACAACAACCGTTAGATCTGGCCGATCAATGGCCCAGATCTAAACAGCTAATTGCAATCGTCTCTATTGCAAAGGTGACAGGCTTAAGGTGGATCGCATCGGCGGGGAGCTATGTTATATAATATAAGGCCTAGGGAATGAGCGATCAATGATTGCAATCAGATCACATCACTATATCGCAATCGACGGTATCGACGTAGCAGAAGAGGCATTGCGATTGCGATCAACGATGCAATGTGGACTGTAGGTCATGTGTACGAATCGACAACCCACATCATGGCATAGGATCACTATCAGGGAAGTACACATAACACTAACCATGGGCCCTGGACATCTGCAATATGCGATTGTGATCAGATCGCATCGCTATATCGCAGTGGAGCAGAACCAAGGGAGGCAAGGATTTGCGATGAGTAACGGACCCGATGGGTTCTAAAATGATATTATAATATTTCAAGTCCGCGGGAGGGAAATTTTTAATGTATTTTCGTGAATTTTCATTATATAATGAAATACAAAGGGAAGCTTGGTAGCGCCGATTATGATGAGTCCCAGACCCGATGGGTTCCGGGAGGTGAAATATATAATGATTGAGGTCCGAAGGGAGGCCATTTTCAATGTATTTCCCATGTTGTTTTTTCATAGTTTCACAATACAAAGGAATACAAAAGGACCCGATCGTCTGCGATATGCGACAACAGTCCTCAGAGTGGACCTGATAGGAAAAAGGCCATATCTAAAGGATTTTTCAAGTTCGAAAAGGACAGGGAAGGGCGAGATTTCTCAGAATTTGCTGCATTTTTTCTGTGTAAAAGAAAACAGTCACTCTAAGTTGTCAAAGGGAAAATAGACATCCGAATAGCCATTTCAAGACAAAGGCAGAAGGCTAGAAAGGGAAAGGTGACGGCCAAGCACGCACAACTCATCCAAACAAATATAAACATCATGGAGCAGCACAACACATAACAGCCGAATCACCCAAAGAAATCATGGGGCATCTCTGGCATGAGGGAACTCCTGGACATCACAACAAGCTACCCAAAATATATGAATATGGTTATTCTTCTGTAATAAGAGCAGACCGCCGAACCATGTTGCCTATTGAGGGAATCAATCAGTTGAAGAGACAGATTAGACAGATTAAGACTCCGAACCTTCTAGAGAGCTCAGGAGCATTGTAAACAGGCTATAAATAGCTAAAAGCAAGATGTAATAGGGGTTCAACTTCTGGAGACTGTTACTACTTTATTCCTTCAAGTTCTTCATCTTTATTCTAGCAATACAAGTTCCTTTTGCTATTACATGTTCAATCCCCATTTTATCTACTATTCTATGCTTGCACTTGAACAATTCATTCATGTTTCATTTGTGTTTAAGGCCAAATAAACTGCCATCTTATCCCTGCTTTGATAACTTAGATTTGCAAGCTTCTATCTTCCTGTAGCTTACCATTCATATGTGGTCATATATGCATTTTCCAGTACAGTCAGTATTCTCTTTGCTGCCAATAGCTAATCATTGATTTATGTTTATATATGCAATCTGCTAATACAGTTAGTATTCTCCATTTATCCATTAGATCTACAAACTTTTGAGCATTAGTAGTTAAAGCCTTGTGTTGTTGAAAGTATTCATGCATGTTTTGAGTGAGAATTGAGATGAAATGGTCATCTAACTTGTCCCAAACCAGCATCCATTCTGATAGTTCCGAGAACAATATCGAAGATTATATGTTACCAGGCATCTCCGAGCTACAACCTAGGAGAGTTTCCCGGAGTGCTAACATAATTGGCGTTGTTGCCGGGGAAAGGAAACTGAAGCTCAGCTTCCCTGGGAAACGAGAGATCCAACTTTGATGATAGACAAAGTTTGGGCACATTTTTTGTTGTAATCATCTATCTGGCAACTCCACTGGAGGTTGAACCTCTTAGCGACTCCACTTCATAGTTCTGGCTCAGTTTGTGAGGCATAGTCGGAGAAATCTTTAGAAGTCACAAGCTGATCCAGTACCTGACCCTGAAAAGAGCATCAAATAAAGAGAGGCATTGCAGAAAGGAGCATCAAGTTTAGGTAAACCTAAACAATTTTATATATCTCTTCAATAAAATCCTACAATAGAACAAATACATGTTGAGAGTACAGATTCTAATACTAGCAGTGAAGAAAAACTCTCAGAAATTCATAAAGCTCCTTATTCTTTAGGTTCTCCTTTTACTTTAAGCCCAAAGGAAACCTCACTTCCTATCCATCATACTCCTTTAGTCCTGTCAGTCACTCCTCAACCCTCTATCATTCAGACTGCCAGTACTCTTTTAGCCACCACAGCTATGGCAAGTCCACAAGCACCTACCAAAATGGAAAGAATCATAGCTGCTAGGTATGCGCCCTTAATACTGCCCACTCCTTTGAATGTCATGCCTACTAGAGAATATCATAAATATAGGCCTAAGTTCACAGGGACTGAAGGTGTTATTGCTGAAGAACATCTCGAGTCATTTTATAGCTATGCTGATAATCTGGACATTAGTGAAGATGATGTGTGGATGAGAGTCTTAGTGCAAAGCCTAGATGGAGAGGCTAGAAAATGGTTCAGAGAACTAACCCCAAGATCTATAGTAGACATTGAAGCTTTAGATGATGCATTCCCAAAGCATTCTGGGGATAAGAAAGATCTTCTCTACTACCATACTGAGTTTGGCAACTTAAAGAGAGAAAATGGTGAGTTGTTGTCTAATTTTAACAAGAGGTTTAACTGTATGTACAACAAGATACAAGCCAAAGTAAAACCCACTACCACCTCTGCTAAACTCACCTATGCCAGTGCTTTTGATTCTAACTTCTACCCATTTTTGAGGGAAAGGAGATGTGCTACTTTGGTTGACTTGCAAGATGCAGCCTTGGAAGTGGAATCAAACATCATGGCTGCAGAGAAGCTCAAGGGAAATGTTGATAGAAGAAGACAGATGAGCAAGTCTTCATCATCCTCTGATCCTAAGATAGATAAAATTACCAAAATGAGAGATTCATTAGCCTCTGAGATCTCCAAACAAAGGTTTAACAACACCCAGGAAAAGGGAGAGCTCCTAATACCTGTGCTCCTAGAAATCCAAATCCATATAGAAGAACTAATGAGCAGTTGCATTTTTTGCAAAGAAACAAAGAGGCTAATGAAGACCAAAGGGTGAGGGCTCCTTTTCAAAATACAATCATGGAAGAAGAGTAGTTTGAAGAAGAGGATGAGATCCATTGTCTGGAAGACAAAGGAAATGATTCCTTTTTGACCTCATATGCCTATGAAAAGTCCTTATGCAATGACCAGATCAGACAAGAATGGGATGGTAAAGCTATTCTACAAATGGTAGATCATCAAAGATATAATTTATGGTCAAAGATAAATAATGACAAGGAAACCCTTGTTCAAAGAGTTTCTATCTCCGCAGTACAACAAGCTAATAATAAAAAACAAGTGGCAGTTGATCCCATCATCCTCAAAGCTCCAGCTCATGAGGTAAGAGGTCTCGAAAGGTCCCCCTCTCCTTTCAACTTTCAATCAGAAATCTAGAAGCTAAGGATACCTATGCCTCTGATTGAACTACTGAAGAATGAGTCCTTCAAAAGATCCATCCTCAAGGCCCTTGATCCTAAAGCCATCCAAGCCTCCACTAACTGTGTAAATCTGCAAGATGACAAGCCAGCTGTTATTCTCAACCCAATGAAAATTGTGAAGACAACTCCCCATCATTTTATGTCTCCCTAACTATTCATGATAAAATCCTTCACAACTGCCTTCTAGACACTGGAGCTAGCCATAATCTAATGCCCAAGGCTATCATGGATGAGTTGGGTCTCGACATCACAAAGCCTTATCATGACCTGTTCTCTTTTGACTCTAGAAAAGTGAAATGTCTAGGATTAATCAAGGACCTAGCCATCAATTTGTCTCAATTGCCTATGAAAAGCATGATGATGGATATTGTGGTGGCAGATGTACCCCCCAAGTTCGGTATGTTACTTTCCAGAGATTGGATCGAGAGACTAGGTGGATCATTACAAAATGATCTTCCTTATGCTACTGTCCCAATTTTCAGAGTTGAGAGCAAGAGATTATACCGAGAAGCTCAGTTGGCTTATATAATCAGCGAGGAAAAGAATCCCACCAATCATCCCATCTATGCTGTTGACACTAATTTTGGAGCATGTATTCTTCATATTGAAGAATCCCAGTTAGCCTCCATGCAACTTAGAAAACCAATTTGCCAAATTGTTGAAGAAGAAGGCCCACAGATTTGGGATATGTTTTTTGATGGAGCTTGCTCTAAAGAAGCTGCATGGGTAGGTGTAGTCCTTGTGTCCCTAGCACAGGAAGTTATTCATTTATCTTTCAAATTAACCTTTCAGGTCACAAACAGCATAACAGAGTACGAAGTCTTGATTATGGCTTAAACTCTACTGAATAAATGGGTATCAAAGGCCTAAAAGTGTTTGGAGACGAAGATCTCATTATTCAGCAGGTAAATAAAAATTTCCAAGCTAAGCATCCAAGGCTGAAAGCATACAGAGATGAGGTATGGAAGGTCATGGATTCTTTTAATCATTTCAGCATTTCTTATATTCCAAGAATGAAGAACCAACTTGTTGACTCCCTTGCTATCTCTGCTAGCATGTTTATTCCTCTTTTGCCTCCTAAATTGACATATGAAGTTCAGGTAAAATACAGACCGTCTCTGCCTGACAACATCAGATATTGAAGGGTTTTTTAAGACGTTAAGGAAATTAACAGGTTTTTGCAAGTCGTGGAGGAATTTTCCAAAACACACATCGACCAAGAAAATGAAGCCATGGGAAAGTGTGGCCAACTTAAGTTAAAAAACACGATCAACCGAGGAAGCATCGTCTAGCTGCCTAGTAACCATATACCAAAGGGATTAGTGCCTCTAGAGAAGTTGTTTGACCAGAACGATGTGCCATATAATCCTGCCAACACAGAAAATGAGTCCATTGTCTGTAAACATAATATAGGAAGCCCAGCCCATCCGAAATACATAAATATGTTTGCTCATTTGTCGCCTGTCCAAAATTCTAAGTATTGCACCCTTATGAAGCAATTTGTTGATATTTTTGCCTGGGAATACAGTGATCTCAAAACCTATGATACAAACATCATTTAGCACGAGATCCCACTGGAAAAGAACACTTCCCCTTTTAAGCAGAAATTAAGACCTACCAGCCCTCTCTTATTGCCTTTGATTGAGAAAGAAATCAAGAAGTTGAATGCCAAAATCATAGTTCCCCTAAGGTATTCAAAATGGATAGCAAACCTTGTGGTAGTAAGAAAGAAAAATGGAGAAATCATGCTTTGTGTTGACTTCAGAAATATGAACAAGTTATCTAAAAAAGATAACTACCCCTTGCCAAAGATGGAACACTTGCTACAAAGGGTTTCAAGGGCTAGAGTCATGTCTTTCACAGATGGATTTTTAGGTTACAATCATATTGTTGTACATCTTGAAGATCAGAAAAATACCGCATGTACTACTCCTTGGGGCACTTTCATGTATGCCAAGATGCCTTTCAGGTTGATGAATGATGGGGCTACTTTTCAGAGGGCCATGGATATAGCTTTTGTGGGAGAGAAGGACAAGTTTTTCCTTATTTATCTTGATGACATAATAGTTTTTTCTAGTAGCCATGAAGACCATATACATCATTTGAAGAAGGTTTTCCTAAAGTGCAGACAGTTTGGAATCTTAGTGAACCCAAAGAAGTCACAATTTGCTGAAGAAGAAGGTAAACTTATGAGACATATTGTTTATGCCGAAGGTTTGAAGATTGATCCAGCAAGGGTTCAAGCCATTCAGACATTGTCCATCCCAAGGTTGAAAAGGAACATCCAATCCTTCCTGGGTAAGATTAACTTTGTAAGGAGGTTCATTCCAAACTTTGCAGAGTTAGTAAAGAATATCACTTCCATGCTGAAGAAAGGATCATAAATAAAATGGACATCTGCTTCAAGAAGCTCTTTTGAAGCCATCAAGCAAGCTATCATGGAAGCCCCCACTCTAATCAACCTAGATTACACTAAGGGGTTTTGCATCTTCTCTTTTCCTTCTTATGATACAATTACAGTAGTTCTGTTGCAGAAAAATGATGAAGGCATAGAGCACCCCATGGCCTTTTTCAGCAAAACTCTAAGGGATGTTGAATTAAGGTATGAACTTATTGAAAAAAAAGCTTATGCTCTCATTAAATCTTTGAAAACATTCAAAATCTATATTCTGCATTCCAAAGTAATTTATGTACCTTCAACCTCAATAAAAGATATCTTAACTCAACCAGATATTGATGGAAAGAGGGCAAAATGGATTGCAAAATTCATAAAATTTGACATAGAGGTGAAGCCCAGTAAGCTTGTCAAAGGCTAGGGCTTGGCTAAGCTTATGGCTGAAGAAAATTGTAGCTTGTTAGACATAAATTCCATGGGCCTAAATTCAGATGATGAGCAGATAGAGGGAGCAGCAGAAGAGAAAAAGCAGAATCAGTCCTTGCCTGAAAATCTAGCCAAATGTGAATGGTATTCCAACATAGTTCATTTCTTGTAGAAGCTGGAAGTCCCTCCAGGGCTTAGCTCGAGTCAAGCTTGTGCCATTAGACTCAGATCAACCAAATTCTACATTGACCAAGATATGCTTTATTGGAAAGACAAATCCTTTCGAGGTGTCTAGACAAAGAACAATATGTGGAAGTCATACACCAGTTCCATTCTAGCATCTATGGAGGGCATCATTATTGGAACCACAGCTCACAAAATCTTGAGGGCTGGATATTATTGCCCTGGACTATTCTCTGATGTGTTTTCTTTTGTAAAAGCTTGTGACAAGTGTTAGAGGTTTGCAGGAAGACAACAGCTAAAATCTCTGCCCCTGAAGCAAGTACATGTCAATGGTCCCTTCCAGCAGTGGGGCTTATACTTTATAGGTGAGATCAACCCACATTCCAGTGGCCAACACAAATGGATTTTAGTAGCCACCGATTGTTTCACCAAGTGGATTGAGGCTATGCCCACTAAGAATGCCAATCATCAAGTTGTCATAAAATTCTTGAACGAAAATATTTTCGCTAGATTTGGTTGCCCAACCATATTAGTCATTGATAATGCAGCGACTTTCAAAGAAAAATAAATGATGGATATGATTGAACCCATGGGAATTCAAGTGGTGCACTCTACCTCATATTATCCTCAAGGCAATGGCCTAGCAGAATCATCTAACAATTGTTTGGTAAGGTTAATCAAAAAGCTATCAAATGACAACAAAAAGAGCTGGGATTCCAAGTTGAAATTTGCACTATGGGCTGACAGAGTTACCATCAAAAATTCCATAGAGAATTCTGCATTCAAATTGGTTTATGGTGTTGATGTTTTTTTTCCCATCCAGCTCATTCTCCCTGTGGGTAAGTTATTGCAAGAAGAACAAGATGAAGAGAATGATATGGTAAGAAGAATGAATAATCTGGTTTAACTACATCGATAAGAGAGCAGCTAGTTGAAAAATCAAAGGCTCATCATAAGGGAATCAAAGAAACCTTTGACAGGAAGGCAAAAGTGGACAATTTTTAAGTTGGTGATTGGGTGCTTAAATAGGATGCATTTAAAGAAAATAAAGGTAATCATGACAAATTTGACTCCTTATGGATAGGTCTGTTTGTCATCGCTCAAGTGCAGCAAAAAAATACATTCATTTTACACAATCTGGAAGGAGGAGATACTTTTGGCAGCCCAATAAATCGGTGGTTCTCGAAACTCTATTTCATTTAAGGCTTTAAGGCCTTGGTATTGTAAATATGTTTTTTTTTTTTCATGCTAAATAGACTCCATGCCCAATAGAAGACTAGAAGGAAGATTTAATTTTTGTTTTTTAGGAAAGGCATTGATTTAAGATCCTTGAAACCTCACAGGGAGGATTTCATCCCCAGAAGGAGCCAATGTTAGCTTCGCTGACAAAAAAGCCCAAAATTTGATCCATATATGACTTAAAAATTTTCATAGGCCAGCGTGATCACGTAAAGGGTCCCAAAATGCTTCGCTAAGTATTTAGAACTGCTTAAGGGTCATTCAAAGATCAAATCTAGAGTAGGAGGAAAGCCCTTGGAAGGGTGGAAATGCACCGTCTGGAGGCCAAAACACTGAAAAATCAATGAAAAACTACATATTGGAGGCTCTAGCAGTCGAGGAACAACAACCATTAGATCTGGCTGATCAACGGCCCAGATCTAAGCGGCTAATTGCAATCGGCTCTATCGCAGAGGTGACAAGCTTAAGGTGGATCACATCGGCAGGGAGCTATGTTGTTTGGCCCCTATACTACTAGTGTAACCCCTTATTGTTATTAGTATAACCCACTTATTATATTGATGTACCCATGTAGTGCCCATATTGTTACTATTGTGCCCCATAGAAGCCCACTATTGTTATTATTGTGGCTTTATATTATTATTGTTAGGTCGGCTGGATTATATTGTGACTCCTTAGACTCCTATATATAGAAATGAGGTTTCGTCATTTGAATCATCCAAGAATTGTTCATTTATGTAATGTAAAGGAGGTTGCCCCCTTGAAGAGGCTAGATTCTAAGGCGTTGATCTATCTTTTCTATCTTTTCTTGAGCTGGTTTCATAACATTTGGTATCAGAGCTTTGGATTCTAGGGTTTCGCAGCTCCAAACAGGTCATCGTGGCATTTTCGCTATAACTTTTTTTCTGTAACGTTTCAAAAGTCGCAAAAAAAAACCCATTTGAGAAGAAATCACACTGAACCTTGGGTCCGAATTTCAGATCTTTTACGCGATATTTGCGGAGATATGATCTGAAGAAGTTGGTCTTTTTGCGAACTCCTCAATTACATTCAAAACAGGTGACCTGGGGAAAATCGTCATAACTTTCTCTCTGGGGATCGGATTGAAATTTCGTAAGAAGGTACAGAAAGAGAACGGACTGCAGTTTCTTGTATGCATTTTTCAGATCCAAAGGTTGAAACAGTGACACGTGGCACTTCATACAATTTCGCTCTTCTGGAAAGGTCTATAATCAGGTCATCTTGGGAGATTGTGCATAACTCTTTCTTAGAGAATCCAGTTTGGATCAGATTAGTGGCATTGGAAAGAGGACACAGAGAGCTACTATAGTTCACAATTTCAGAACTTAAAGATATGAAAGTACAGAGTTACAGTCGTTTCAAGGTCGAGCTCCTAAAATCAAGAAAAATCAAGATGAGGAAGTTTGATGGCAAGGATCCAGTAAATTGGATACTTCAGATGGAGCAATATTTTGATCTACATGGTGTACAACTGTTACAAAAGGTATGTATTGCATCTTCATATTTAGAACCAGATCAATTTTTATGGTATGAAGGGCTTTGTTCTCGTAAAAAACTTGTTACGTGGTCAATTTTCACAGAGGAAATGATAGCACATTATGAGGATACAAAGAGCAACACCTTCTTTAGAGCAACACCCCAACAATTGGAAAGAGTAAAAGGGCTTTGTGACATAATGGAAAGCAAAATTATGAAAACCAGGAAACATACCCCTCACAACTATAAAGATGGAAGTGTTGTTTCTCCCAGCCTTCCGCAACCTACAAGGGTTACACCACAACAATTGGAAGAAAAAAGAGAAAAAGGGCTTTGTTACAATTGTGATAGCAAATGCACTAAAGGTCATAGGTGTGCTGAGAAGAAATTATTTTACATAGAATATGAAGAGAAGGAAGAAAAGGATAAAGAAACATCAAAAGAAGAGGATATACGCCAGGACACCATGCCAGAGAAAGAAGAAATGAATCAGACCATATCTTGTAAAGCATTGGCAAGAATTACCACTCCTCAAACTCTCAAGATAGAAGGACATATCAAGAAGAAAAAGGTGCAAGAAGTGAAAGATCACATCGAGAAAGAAGAAATGAATCCAACCATATCTTGTAATTCAATGGACGAAATTACCACTCCTCAAACTATCAAGATAGAAGGACACATCAAGAAGAAAAATGTTCAAGAAGTGAAAGATCACATCGAGCATCAGGAAATGAATCCGACCATATCTTGTAAAGGACTGGAAGAAATTACCACTCCTCAAAAGATAAAAGGACATATCAAGAAGAAAAAGGTTCAAGCAGAGAAAGATCACATCGAGCATCAACAGCAAGTTCTCCAACTTTTAAAGGATAACGCCACTTCGGTGCAAAATCAAACGAAACAACAGGTAGATCAACATCATAGTGAAAAATGTTTTGATGTAGGTGATTGGGTATTTTTACTGTTGCATCTCGAGCAAGCTATTTATGAGAAGGAAATGTTGGCAATACTACATGCACTTAAAAAAAGGCAACCTTACCGAATGGGAAGACTCTTCAAGGATGAGGATGTGGAAGCATTATTTTGTGCTATTTATATTATCCAACCAGATTGGATAAACGAAGCAAGGGATGAATGGAAGAAGGACGAAGAAGTATGGCCACTTATTCAAAAGTTGCAAAAGATCCCAATTCAAGCAATATTGCCAGAAATTGAAGAGGAAGGAAAAATCATATTGGAACCTAGAGAAGACACAGAAACAAGAACCCGATAGCTACGAAATCGATCAATTTCAAAGTATCTCGTCAAGTGGAAGAACTTACCCGCTGAATATTCCACATGGGAGGACAAGAATTATATACAGAAGCATCAAGAACTACTCAAGCGTTGAGGACAACGCTTTTTGAAGGAGAGGGGCATGTTTGGCCCCTATACTACTAGTGTAACCCCTTATTGTTATTAGTATAACCCACTTATTATATTGATGTACCCATGTAGTGCCCATATTGTTACTATTGTGCCCCATAGAAGCCCACTATTGTTATTATTGTGGCTTTATATTATTATTGTTAGGTCGGCTGGATTATATTGTGACTCCTTAGACTCCTATATATAGAAATGATGTTTTGTCATTTGAATCATCCAAGAATTGTTCATTTATGTAATGTAAAGGAGGTTGCCCCCTCGAAGAGGCTGGATTCTAAGGCGTTGATCTATCTTTTCTATCTTTTCTTGAGCTGGTTTCATAACATATGTTATATATATATAAGGCCTGGGGAGTGAGTGATCAGTGATTGCGATCGGATCGAATCACTGTATCGCAATCAAAGGTATTGGCGCAACAGAAGAGGCATTGCGATTGGGATCAACGATGAAATGTGGACTATAGGTCACGTGTGTGGATTGACAGCCCACATCACAGCACAGGATCACTATCAGGGAAGTACACGGAGCACTAACCATGGGCCGAGGACATCTGCGATATGTGATTGTGATCAGATCGCATCGCTATATCATAGCGGAGCACAACAAAGGGAAGCAAAGATTTGTGACGAGTAACTAGACCTGATGGGTTCTAAAATGATATTATAATCTTTCAGGTCCACGGGAGGGCATTTTTCAATGTATTTTCGTGTATTTTTGTTATATAATGAAATACAAAGGGAAGCTTGGTAGCACCAATTGCGATGAGTCCTAGACCTGATGGGTTCCGGGAGGTGAAATATATAATGATTGAGGTAAGGAAGGAGGCCATTTTCAATGTATTTGCCATGTTTTTTTCAGAGTTTCACAATAAAAAGGAATAGAAAAGGACTCGACCGTCTGCGATATGTGACAACGACCCTTAGAGTGGACCTGATAGGAAAAAGGCCATATCTAAAGGATTTTTCAAGTTCGAAAAGGATAGGGAAGGGTGGGATTTCTCAGAGTTTTCTACTTTTTCTGTGTGTAACAGAAAACAGTCACTCGAAGCCATCAAAGGGAAAACAAAGGTTCAAATAGCCATTTCAGGATAGAGACAGAAGGCTAGAAATGGAAAGGTGACAGCCCAGCATGTGCAGCTCATCCAAACAAACAGAAACATCATGGAGTAGCACAACGCATCACAACCGAATCACCCAAAGAAATCATGGGGTATCTCTGACACGAGGGAGCTCCCAGACATCACAACAAGCTGCCCAAAATATCTTAATATGGTTAGTCTTATGTCAGAAGAGCAAACCATCGAACCATGTTGCCTATTGATGGAATCAATCAGTTGAAGAGACAGATTAGACAGACTAAGACTCTGAGCCTTCTAGAGAGCTCAGGAGCATTGTAAACAAGCTTTAAATAGCTGAAAGCAAGATGTAATAGGGGTTCAACTTCTGGAGACTGTTACTACTTTATTCCTTCAAGTTCTTCATCTCTATTCTAGCAATACAAGTTCCTTTTGCTATTACATGTTCAATCCCCATTTTCTCTACTATTCTATGTTTGCACTTGAACAGTTCGTTCATGTTTCCTTTGTGTTTAAGGCCAGATAAATTGCCATCATATCTCTGCTTTGATAACTTAGATTTGCAAGTTTCTAGCTTCCTGTAGCTCACCATTCATATGTGGTCATATATGCATCTGCTAGTATAGTCAGTATTCTCTTTGTTTCATGTAGCTAGTCATTCATTTATGTTTATAGATGCAATCTGCTAGTATAGTTAGTATTCTCCATTTATCCATTAAATCTACAAACTATTGAGCATTAGTGGCTAAAGCCTTGTGTTTTCGAGAGTATTCATGCATGTTTTGAGTGAGAATAGAGCTGAAATGGTCATCTGACTTGTCCCAAACTAGCATCCATTCTGATAGTTCCAAGAACAATATCAATGATTATATGTTACTAGGCATCTCTGAGCTGCAACCTAGGAGAGTTTCCTAGAGTGCTAACAGTACTTATAATATGGAGGAAAATCATATATCAAAATAGAGATAATAAAAAAAATCTTCAAGTTTAGCAAAGCCACCTTTGATATTCTCCTTGGGTATGTTCTGTTAGAGCCTAGATTTGTCTCAGGCTGAAAAGAAAAGATTCTAGGTCCACATCAAACCACGCTCAACCTCGTAGCTAGCCCTACGAGGACAGGAGAGGGCTCTCTCCGGGTCAATCTTGGCAAAAGGTAATCAATGAGGCTCGAGATGACTAAATTGAAAGATTGATCTTAGGCTAGGTATAAAGTACAAGCAGTTTGAGGTTGATTTTTGAGGTTTTTTGTTGAATCAATGGGAAAGGCAATTTTGGGTGCGGGGATGAGACACAGTTTTTGCAGAGGTCTACTTGGGGCAAGGTAGGCGATTGTCTTGATGATTTTAAAGAGAATGAATCGCTAGATCTGACTAGTGAGAAGTTAAGGAGAGCAAGAAGATTTCAAGGATTCTCCTTAAACAGATGAAAACATGGAAAATCAAACAAATTCAAAGGCAGAGCATAACAATTTATGGATTCTACCTTAACACTTCATTTGTTCAATTGCAGAAGATGAGAGAAGGAAAATGATACACATAACAACTTACAATTACTAAAAGAACCACACCATCAACACATAAAGCCACATGGATCCCAAACAGTGCTGCAAAATCCTAGTCTTTCCTTAGCCAAAAATGCAGAGATAGAATGTACAATAGAGTGCCAAGATTTTCCCAAGAGTCAAACTTACTACCAAAATCCAACCCCTACACTATGAAATTCATAAAATATATACATTTTCTCATCCTTGTACTAAGGGATTGAGCTCAACCATTTTCTTCAAAATAGAATTAGTTACATTAAACTTGGGCCAAATTTCTGAAAATAGGTGTTGAAGATGAACTAGTATCTCCTAACCATAACACCTGTTACAAAACTGAAAGAGGTTTTTGTAGATAAGGTAGTTCTGGAGAAATGCCTCTCTCAAATTTTGGAAATTCGTTTCCAGTAGCTCGCAATCTGTTCCACAAAATCATCTCTAAAACAGAAAATCATTAAAAATTTAATTATGTGAAAATGAGCTGTAAAGATCTAGTCACACATCCCAATACATGATACCTGTGAATAAACGGAAAGAGGTTTTTGTTATATGGCTCATGCTTAACAAAAACCTCTTTGGGTTTTGCAAAATTACTTTCCATTTGTTGTAAAATGGCTCCGTACTAAAATGATTAAAACAGTAAAAAATATGAAGAATTTGCTTTGTTTTACTGTAGACTCCAAATATCACTATATATCTCCCACATAGTAGCACCTGTGCATAAAATGAAGGAGGTTTGTGTTATTTAGTATGTGATGAACAAAAACCTCTTTCACTTTTGAAAAATTCCTTACCATATTTTCAGAAACTGATTTTGTACTAAACTTGTCATTGTGTGCAACAACTGACTTCAAAACATGCATAACCAAGAATCACTCATTCATTTCTTCTAATCCAGGAACTGGTAACGGAAGTGTGATATAACGTTGGAAATATTTTTCCGAGCTTCTTCTGATGGACACACTTGTGACATGTTTTGTGCTGAACATCATGTGCAAAACATCTAACAAAACCAGACATAGTAAGAGCTCATGTTGATCCCTGGACAGGCTGCAAAGACTGGAACTAACATCGGCTCCAATGGGGATGGTAGCTCCTTGGAGGTGCCAAGAACTATAGATCTTTGGAATGTAGATAGTGCCTCTTGCATTGGGCATGGATGGTCAAACAACTGCAAACCCAAAACAACTCATACCAATCCAAAAGCATATACATATTGCAACTTGTACATAAACAAATACTGAAAACTGAAATGCTGCCTCAAGCAGCTTATTTATGTACAAATCTAACCTACTTTGCTGCAAAATGGATAGATCAAGTAACGTTGTAATGCCAGATCAACCAATCAAGTAACTGTGACAAGGATGCTGCTTGGAAGTGCTTGAACCATGACACAAATGTAAATGCTGACAGTCATACATGCACATAACGAGTCTGGTTGTGTAAAAGACAATTTGATCTATCATTCAAACTGAAAAAATACTCCATATATGCGACAATAGGATCAAAGAAACCAGAATCTGTTTGCTGCCCTAACTCCTCAACATAGACCGCCAACTGCAAACTGTCAATGCAAACATCCATGGGCAGCTCTATTTTTTCTTGTTTTGAAGGAGGGAGAGTTTCCAAGAACTTTTTGGGATCTCGGAATTCATATCATTGGATCTGATCATTTAAATACTGAATCTCCTTCTCAAATCTTTCAACAAGCAACTCACAGAAACCAGTTTTAGCTTCAGGAGGAAACTTCGGAGATCTCAAACATTGAAGCACAACAATGAAAAATGATTCATCAATTTCAAAATCCACTAACTGATCTCTAACTTCTTTTAAAGCTTCACAAAACACAGGGTCTACCACATACCCTACCATTTTATTTTAGTGCATGAACGGATTAGTGAGCACTGGAATCTCTGGATTGAGTTGGAGTCGCCAGGTGAATGTTTCAGCCTTCATATGTATCTGACTATTGTCCATCATCAACAATCAGATCTAACTTGATACATGTACTGGGCCAATTTGCAGGTTAGATATTCCGTTTATAAGACTAGACCGGAGATTGACTGAAGTAGCGTTTATCTACTTTCGCTAATGCAAAGCAAAAGCGTTTTGAAGGCTACCTGGCTAATCTTCAGGCTCCGTCTGTAGCTTATAAAAGAAATGACACCAACAAGCAAACCATTTTGTCCCCAGTATGGTCGCCACTATGTTAGAGCCTAGATTTGTCTCAGGCTGAAAAGACAAGATTCTAGGTCCACATCAAACCAGGCTCAGCCTCGTAGCTAGCCCTACGAGGATGGGAGAGGGCTCTCTCCGGGTCAATCTCAGCAAAAGGTAATCGATGAGGCTCGAGATGACTAAATTGAAAGATTGATCTTAGGCTAGGTATAAAGTACAAGGAGTTTGAGGTTGATTTTTGAGGTTTTTTGTTGAATCAACGGGAAAGGCAATTTTGGGTGCGGGGATGAGACACAGTTTTTGCAGAGGTCTACCTGGGGCAAGGTAGGCGATTGTCTTGATGCTTATAAAGAGAATGAATGGCTAGATCTGACTGGTGAGAAGTTAAGGAGAGAAAGAAGCTTTCAAGGATTCTCCTTAAACAGATGAAAACATGGAAAATCAAACAAATTCAAAGGCAGAGCATAACAATTTATGGATTCTACCTTAACACTTCATTTGTTCAATTGCAGAAGATGAGAGAAGGAAAATGATACACATAACAACTTACAATTACTAAAGGAACCACACCATCAACACATAAAGCCACATGGATCCCAAACAGTGCTGCAAAATCCTGGTCTTTCCTTAGCCAAAAATGCAGAGATAGAATGTACAATAGAGTGCCAAGCTTTTCCCAAGAGTCCAACTTCATACCAAAATCCAACCCCTACACTATGAAATTCATAAAATATATACATTTTCTCATCCTTGTACTAAGGGATTGAACTCAACCATTTTCTTCAAAATAGAATTAGTTACATTAAACTTGGGCCGAATTTCTGAAAATAGGTGCTGAAGATGAACTCGTATCTCCTAAACCATAACACCTGTTACAAAACTGAAAGATTTTTTTGTAGAAACGGTAGTTCTGGAGAAACACCTCTCTCAAATTTGGGAAATTCGTTTCCAGTAGCTCGCAATCTGTTCCACAAAATCATCTCTAAAACAGAAAATCATTAAAAATTTAATTCTGTGAAAATGAGTTGTAAATATCTAGTCACACATCCCAATCCATGATACCTATGAATAAACTGAAAGAGGTTTTTATTATATGGCACATTTTTAACAAAAAATTCCTTGGGTTTCGCAAAATTACTTTCCATTTGTTGTAAAATGGCTCCGCACTAAAATGACTAAAACAGTAAAAAATATGAAGAATTTGCTTTGTTTTACTGTAGGCTCCAAATATCACTGTATATCTCCCACATAGTAGCACCTGTGCATAAACTGAAGGAGGTTTGTGTTATTTAGTATGTGATGAACAAAAACCTCTTTCACTTTTGAAAAATTCCTTACCATCTTTTCAAAAACTGATTTTGTACTAAACTTGTCATTGTGTGCAGCAACTAACTTCAAAACATGCATAACCAAGAATCACTCATTCATTTCTTCTAATCCAGGAACTGGTAATGGAAGTGTGATATGCCGTTGGAAATATTTTTCCAAGCTTCTTCTGATGGACAGACTTGTGACATGTTTTGTGCTGAACATCATGTGCAA
Organism: Pinus tabuliformis; assembly: GCA_031772625.1. NCBI lineage: Eukaryota > Viridiplantae > Streptophyta > Pinopsida > Pinales > Pinaceae > Pinus > Pinus tabuliformis. The sequence goes on along the minus strand of CM062816.1, from coordinate 1,778,254,010 downwards.
AACATCTAACAAAACCAGACATAGTAAGAGCTCATGTTGATCCCTGGTGACAGGCTGCAAAGACTGGAACTAACATGTTCTTTATACCTGAAATGTATTATAATACATACACATCATTAACTAATCTTTTCCTAATAAACTCTTTGAGATGAAACATAAGTATCAAAAAGTGTGTGAAATTCACTCTAGGTATACCAAGCAATGGTGGAATTTACAATGTGACTAAACATCTATTGAGTTACAAAATATCGAAGTAGAGCAAGAGATTTTTCATCTTTTAATTCCCATTTAACTAATTAAGCAACATTAATTTGTTTGGTTGGAGGAGTATCAACATCAGAAATATCATACCATAACTCATTATATATCAACGAATTGTGCATATAGTATTTCTAAGCTTTGTAATCAGTCATCCAACTTACCTAAATCAGTGAGTAAATTGATTGACTTAGACATATTTGGTGATAGTAGATTTTCTTGAAGAATTTGAAATTTGCAAGTGATTGAAAGAAGAATCACACCATGAAATTGAGATGCAAGGCGCCCAAAATATCACACTCCACGTAAAATGAACACTTTTTAGAGACTTGATATTGACACACTAAAAATCTTGTAAAAAAAAATTGATAGATTTAATTTAAATTATTCTTGATCTCTCAGATACACAATTATAAGAAATAAAACTCTCAAAATTTGACCATCAAATATACAAAACTGCCCCTAATATGAAAAAAAAGATAATAATAACTATAATAATATTCTATTTTCTCCTCTTATAACTTTGCTTTCTTATTGCAATCGTATAAAACAATAATTATTTCAAATACAATAACATAGAGAATGTTAAATTATTAAATAACTAAATGTGTTAAATATGCTTCGTGTCTCTTTCATATAGCACTAAAAAGATAAAAAGTGATTTTTTTAAGAACTTGTGTAGAATTTATCCTTTATATACATACTATGTTTTTTTAGTGAATGGAGAGGAAAAAACTTCATTATTTTTCATGTTACCTAGTGTATGGAGGTAAAGAGTGCATGCTTCCTTCTCATACGATGTTTCCAATTGAACTAAAGTGCATTTTTATGAGGATCAATTATTGTATTCTATAGACATAGATATTAAGACATTACACTACGAATTAAGCATGTGTTTAGTTCATGCTAATGTTAATAGATTTTTAATGAGATGCATGGTTGATTTTATGGTGTTTTAAAATGGCTCGGTGTTATAGATAAAAATAATATGAGATAAATAATGAGAAAAACTATACATAACAATAATATACATAAACCATGCATATCATTATTTACAATGGAAAATTTTAATTGGAAAGAAAAAAACATCCAATAATAAATATATTATTATTTGGTAGCTTAAAAACAACCATGCCTTGATGTAAAAGTAGTCAAGCTAACCAACCTCTTGGCCTAGTCAATTGAGCCCTCCACTCAACTTAGGCACGTTATAATGGAGAATTCCAAAGCCTTATAAAGACTTTATTACATGTAATCCATGGGCTCTAATATGGCAAGCCACTGGTATATCTTGCTCTGAAAAACCCTCCTAGATGAGAAGTTATAGCCATTTGAAAATCAACATTAATTGAGGTCCCAAACTATAAGGAAGAAAACCCCAACATTAATTTGTTAAACAATGAGCATCTTTAGGAAAATCTAAGGTAGATGTTGACCCAACATGCACGAACTTCAATAACATCATTAAAGTTTGAGCATGTTTTCTCTGATCAAACGACTTTAGGAACCAAATGAGAAAGCGAATGGTGGATAATGTCAAGATTTTCCTGACACTTAACCAGTCTCACCAACCCAATAAAGTGATGACTTGTGGTAGTCATTCATTGAAGGCACGTGTGTTAAATCCGAGAAAAGTTTCAAGGCACATGGTATAGAAAGGGATTAACACTTGGTGAGTTTGATATGGAACCAGCTAAAAGAAAAGATAGATCAACCACTTTAAAACTATCCTCTTTGAGAGGGAAAACTCCTTTACATTACATAAATGAACAATTCTTGGATGATACAAATGATAGGACCTCCTTGGTATACATAGGAGTCTAAGGGGTCATAATATAATTAGAACGTAAATAACAATAATAATTTAAGGGTACAACAACAATAATAGTGGACTTCTATGGGGCATAACAATAACAACATGGGGGATACATGGGCATAACAATAATAGTAGGGGGCTACACTAAAAATAACAATAAGAGGAATACACTAGTATTATAGGGACCTAACATGCTCCTCTCTTTCAACAAAGTGTTTTCCTCAATTCTTGAGTAGTTCCAGATGCTTTTGTATAAAATTATTATCCTCCCATGTGGAGTCTTCAACAGGGAAGTTCTTCCACTTAATGAGATACTTTGAAATTAATCGATTATGTAGCTATTGAGTTCTTGTTTATGTGACTTCCTTAGGCTCAAAAACAATGTTTCCTTCTTCGTCAAGTTCTAGCAACACTGTTTGAACTGGGAACCTATCACCAATAACCTTCTTTAAGCATGAAATATGGAAAATTGTGTCTACTCAGAAAGATGCAAGCAAATCCAATTTGTATGCCATAGTACCAATCTTTTGCAACACCTTGTAAGGACCATAGTACTTGGGTGATAATTTATTATCCTTCTTAGATTGCTTAAGGGACATTTGTTTTGTATGGTTGTAGCCATAAAAATACCTATCTGCCTACATAAAAACTTCTTTCACTGCGATGTTTATTTTCCTGTTGTTTCATTCAATTATGCACCATAGTGATGTTATCCTTTAAGAGTTATGAACTTGTTTTTGATGCTCAATGTGATATTCCACTACTTGAACCTTAGAATTTTCTCTTACATATGATGTGATAGATGGTGGATGATATCCATAAAGCACCATAAATGGGGTCATTTTTGTTGTACTATGGAAGGAAGTGTTATACCACCATTCAGCTAGATGTAACCACTTAACACATTGTGCTTGTTTATCATATACAAAGAAACGAAGATATCTTTCCAAACATGTGTTCACTATCTCAATTTGCTTGTCAAATTGAGAATGATAAGATGAGCTATGAGCTAATTGAGTACCAAGACAAGAAAACAATTTCATCCAAAAATTTCCAGTGAAAATAGGATTTCTGTCACCTACAATAATCTTTGGGTTTACATGCACCTTTTTGAATCGTTTCCATAAATTTAGTAGCAATTGTACTAACTTTAAAATGATGAGATAATGCACAAAAACGTGCATATTTGGTAATTCTATCAACTACCACCATGATGACACTCTTGCCTTTAGACTTGGGTAAACAAGTGATAAAATCCATTGAGACCCCCTCCCAACACTGACTTGGAATGGCTAAAGGTTGTAAAAAATCGAGGGTCTTAATTGTCTCAACTTTTTTTTGTTGGAAAACCAAACATTTTGCCACAAACTTATGAATATCATATTTAAGGCCATCCCAAAAAAATTCCTTCTTGACCCTATGGTAAGTTTTTAAAAATTCTGAGTGTCCTCCTAAGGGGGAGGTGTGCAATTCCAAAAGAATCTTTTGCTTGAGTTGGGGATTCTTACAAATATATAAAAGATGTTTATACCATAATGAATCATTTTTCTAGCTAAATGTATCATATGTAATGAGATCTTGATGAACTTTTGAATGAGTGTCCACACCTCTTCGTCATTCTTTCATTCATTCTTCGCTTCAGTTATCCAATCAGGTTGGATAATATAAATGGCACAAATCAATGCTTCCACATCCTCCTCCTTTTTTGAGAGTGCATCTGCAACAAAACTTTTCTTGCCTTTTTGTAGATGATTTCAAAGTCATAACTCAACATCTTTATGACCCATTTTTGCTTCTCTTTCGAAGAAAATATTTGCTCCGAAAATTATTTAAGACTATCATGATTTGTTTTTACCTTGACGTGTCTTCCCATTAGGTAAGGTCTCCATTGCTTTAGTGCATGTAGTATTGCCAACATTTCCTTATCATAAATAATTTTGTGTTAATACTTTCCTTTGATTGGATGACTTTCAAAAGAAATGAGTCTTCCTTCTTGCATTAAAACAACACCAATTCCATTTCCCGAGGTATCACATTCCACGATAAAGGTTTTTATGAAGTTAGGCATAACTAAGACCGGTTCTTGGCACATTTCCTTTTTAAGACGTTAAAAGGCCTTAGTTGCTTATGGAGTCCAAGAAAATGCATATTTCCTCAGTAATGTAGTTAGAGGCACTACTATTCTCCCATAATTCTCAACAAACTTGTGATAGTACCCTGTCAACTTGAGAAATCCTCAAAGATGTTTTATTTTTGTGGGGATTTTCCATTCCTTAATGGCTTTAATTTTGTTAAGGTTTGCATTAACACCCTCATGAGATACAATATGACCTAAATATTCCACCTCCTGTACTTCAAAGAAACATTTGGAGGTTTTTGCATATAATTGCTTCTCTTCCAATAGTTTGAGCACCTTGTCAACATGTTGAACATGATCCTTCCAAGACTACTTGTAGATTAGTATATCATCAAAAATACTAACACTAATTTAATAAGGAAGGGTTTTAAAATGGAATTCATCAAACCTTGAAATGTCAAAGGCGCATTAGTAAATCCAAAAGGAATGACCAAAAATTCAAAATGACATTCATGAGTTCTGAATGTTGTTTTTAGAATGTGTTCAGTCTCCATTCTAGTTTTATAACATCCTGAATGAAGATCCATCTTGGTGAAGTAAATTTCTCCATGTAATTCATCCAACAATTCATCAATGATAGGAATGGGAAATTTATCTCAAATAGTGAGCTAGTTTAGCTCCCTATAATCTAGATAAATACACCATGATCCATCCTTCTTGTGCACCAATACTACTGGAGCAGAGAAATAACTTTGACTAGGTTGAATTATACCAACCTCTAGCATTTTTGCAACCATATGTTAAATTTCACTCTTTTGGGCATAAAGATACCTGTAAGGTCTTATGTTTGGAGGAACACTTCCTGGAATCAAATGAATAGCATCATCATGATCATGAATAGGTGGGAGGCCTTTGGGAGTCTCAAATACCTTGTAATGATTGTCTAATACTTTTTGGAGATCTGGAGAAATAGATGATTTTGATGTTTGAAACTATAGTGAGCATAATTGTGCAATTACGCCCCATTGTTCTTTCTTCAAAAGTTTTTTCATGTCGTTAAAGCTGATTAACTTTCCTGGTTTCCTGTGATACCCTTTAATTCAACTTCCTTTCCTTCTGAAAAAATATTCAATAAAATTTCTTGAAAACTAAAAGTTATCATCCCCAAATATTGTAACCATTGGACTCCTAGTACAACATCAACACCACCCATTGGAATGGAAAGAATTGGACTAGTCATTACAAATTCTCCCATGGTTAGCTTGATATTATGGAACTTTCCAAAGAAATTTATAGTTTCTCCATTTTCAACCATCACTTAACACTCTGGTGTTGGATATAGGAAGTAATTCAATTCCGTAGCTATGAATAAAATTATGAGTACTACCAGAATAAATCAACATTTTTACCTTTTTCTTCTTGATATATCCTTTTATCTTCAGCATTTGAGGAGTGGTAATTCCTACCAATGCATTATCGAATATGGTTGGATTCATTTCTTCTTTCTTAGGGGTTTGTTCCTAGTGTATATGCTCCTCTTTTGATGTTTCTTGTTCCTTTGCTTCCTCCTCTTCACAATCTATGAAGAATAATTTCTTCTCAACACACTTATGACCTTTACTGTATTTTCTGTCACAGTTGTAAAAAAACCCTTTTGCTCTTTTTCCCTCAAATTGTTGTGGCATCAACCTTGTAGGTTGTGGAAGGTTAGGAGTAGCAAAACTTCCATCTTTATAGTTTTGAGTGGTAGTCTTCCTTTTTGCCATAATTTTTCTTTCAAATTTTCTTGCCACCCTGAATACCTTCTCCAATAAATCGGGTTCCCAAAGATGAACATCATGTTCAATCTTATCATTCAAAGTACCTATGAAGACATCAAGCCTATGCTCCTTTGGAATATCACTTACCTTGATATTCAATTTTTGGAAGTCCTCAATGTGCTCTGCCATTGAACCCTTTTGTTTGATATTTCTCGATTGGCTAAAGAAGGTGTTGCTCTTTGTATCCTCATAATGTGCTATCATTTCCTTCGTAAAAATTGACCAAGTGACAAGTGGTTTATGAGAAAAAATCCATTGATACCATACAAACTTATTTGGTTCTAAATATAAAGTTGCAATGCGTACCTTTTGTGAGTGTTGCACATCATGGAGATCAAAATATTGCTCCATCTGTAGTATCCATGTTACCAAATCCTTGCCATCAAATTTCCTCATATTGATCTTTGGAATGTGGTGGTTCTCAAACCCAACATTGGAGTCTCTAAAATCATAATTCATATTTCTTTTGTCCTCATCATGATTTTCATGGATTACATTGTCACCACTGGGAAGACTTTCTTCTAACAACTTTTCCAACCCTTCCTTAAACCCATCTATCTTGAAATCCATCATTGCTTCCATGTATGCTTTTAAACCATCATTCAAAACTCCCATGTTCATTTTTAGACCATCTATTTTAACACTCATCATGGCTTCCAATTCATTTTTGTTACTTTTTGCGAGAATGAAATTTGTTGCACTTGGTCTCATAATTTTGATATATCATGCTGCATTTCTTCCTCTTCTTCATGCGTCATAGAAGAGATTTATGGTTGCTTACTAGGTGTGTCCATTTTTTTATTTCGAGGAATTTTGGAATCAAAAAATGATATCTATGCTTCATTATTCCCTTTGAATCACTTCAAACTGATTTTTCAAACAAAATTTATGCAACATTTATAAAATATACACACCTTTTTCTTTCTTTTTAGGAGCTCGATATTGAAACTGTTGTATCTCTGTAATTTCAGATCTCTAAGATCTAAAATTTCATCCTACGGTAACCCTTTTCCTCTTCTTTCCAACCCCACAAGCCAAACCAAGATTAGATTCTTCAAGAAGGATTTATGCCCAATCTCCCACGATGACTTGATTATAGACTGGTTCAGTAGAGTGAACTTGTATAGAGTTCCACGTGTCACTGTTTCAACCATCGACCCTGAAAATAATACCCAAAACATTAATGCCCATCCACTTTCAGCCACTTTTTACGAAATTCAAATCCAATGTTCGGAGAGAAAGTTATGTCACCTATTTGAGATGACGATTTTCCCTAGGTCACCTGTTTGAGATGGAATTCTGCAGCCTGCAAAAACCCTAAATTCCTCGGATCATATCTTCGAAAATACAGCGAACCAATATCTGAAATTTGTACACCATGTTCACCAATATTTATGCTCCATGAGGTTACAATTTCAGCTTCTGAAACTTTTTAGAAAAAAATTGTATAGCGAAAATACCAAGATGACCTGTTGAAGAAGTGAAACCCTAGAATCCAAATCTCTGATACCAAATGTTATGCAACCAGCTCACATAAAAGATAGATCAACGACTTAAAAATTATCCTCTTTGAGGGGGAAACCTACTTTAAATTACAGAAATGAACAATTCTTAAATGATACAAATGATAATACCTCCTTGGTATATATAAGATTCTAAGGGGTCACAATATAATCAGAGCCTACATAACAATAATAATGTAAGGGCACAACAATAACAATAGTGGACTTTTGTGGGGCACAAAAATAACAACATGGGGGATATATGGGAACAACAATAATAGTAGGGGGTTACACTAACAATAAAAATAAGGGGAATACACTAGTATTATAGGGACCTAACAGAGTTTTGATTGGCTTGATGCAATGACATGGTAGATTGACATTTGGAGCATGATGATTGCCTCGACATAATGATATGGAAGCTTGAACACTTGGAAGAAAGTTAGAGGACATGACGTGGTTATGTGTACAACACGTTTTGACACGTAATATGATATTGTTAGCATGATGACATGGAAAAACTAGAGGTTGCCACGTGGAAGGCATATTTGGTGCACTTTTATTAGTGAAAGGGTTGAAAAAGGCTGACTTGTGGCACCCATTACAGGCTTCCACATGTCTCAATGACATCATGATGATGACCATGGACCCCTGAAGACCTAGTCACATTAGGTTAAATTCTAAAATCCTTGGGTTTCAACAAAGTCACTCTCTATGGATCATATGGACGTTGTCGTCTAGTCATATGATTGATTAATCTTCAGATATGTAGGGTCTATATTTGTTATGTAACTAGATCAAAAAACAAAAAGATAGGTCCAAAACTTGAAAATAGGCCTAATCGAGGGGGAAACCTCCTTTACATCATATAAATGAAAAATTATTGGATGATGCAAATGACAAGACCTCCTTGGTATATATAGGAGTCTTAAGGGTCACAATATAATTAGGGCATGCATAACAATAATAATGTAGGGGCTCACCAATAGCAATATTGGGCTTCTATGGAGCACAACAATAACAATATGGGGGCTACATGGTATTATAGGGACCTAACATGCCCCTTTCCTTCAAAAAAAATTATCCTCAATGCTTGAGTAGTTTTGGATGCTTCTGTATAAAATTCTCGTCCTCCCATGTGGAATCTTCAGCGGGTAAGTTCTTGTTGGAAACACGATTGTTGTTACACCAAAACCTGCAGGTGTTAGTAAACAGATGCATCACCAAAGTTAACATATCCACGATATGTGGTTAAGTATATGTCACGAAACACACGAGGAGCGTTGGTTTATCCAATTTCCGACAATCTCCCACTAACGCAGGGCGGGTGTGATTCAAACTCGAGACATTTGATTGTAATACCACTTATGCTTTGTAATTGCTTTGATTAGCATATGGAAATGTTTCCATCCTTCTATAATGCATAAGTAGGAGCCTCATTCCTATCGTCTTTGGGTTCACTTGTTCAAAAATTATCCTCATGTTATCCTTTCCATTACTCCTGTCATCTTATCTTATATTCCCTTCAATTCATTTGGAATTTCACTGTGAGATTTGAATAATTGGAGATGGTAAATGTGAATTTAACAGAAATGTCATGTTAGGTCCCTATAATACTAGTGATTCCCCCATTACTATTGTTGTTGTATCCCTTATTGTTATTGTTGTGCCCATATTGTCCCCATATTGTCATTATTGTGCCCCATAGAATCCCTCTATTGTTATTTTTGTGCCTTTATATTATTATTGTTAGGTCGACTTGGTTATATTGTGACCCCTTAGACTCCTATATATAGATAGGAGGTTTTGTCATTTGAATCATCCAATAATTGTTCATTTGTATAATTTAAAGAAGGTTGCCCACTTGAAGAGGCTTATTTCTAAGGCGTTCATCTATCTTTTCTATCTTTTTGTGAGCTGGTTTCATAACATTTGGTATCAGAGCTTTGGATTCTAGGGTTTCACTGCTCCAAACAGATCATCATGGAATTTTCACTATACCTTTTTTTCTGTGATGTTTCAAAAGCTAAAAAAATACCCATTTGAAAAGAAATCGTTCTAAATCTTGGCTCTGAATTTAAGAGCCTGTCTCGCTATATTTTCGGAGATATAATCTGAGGAAGTTAGGGTTTTTGTAGACCCCCGAATTACATTCCAAATAGGTCACCTTGGGAAACTCGTCATAACTTTCGCTCTGAGCATCAGATTGAATTTTCGTAAGAAGTTACAGAAAGAGGACAGATTGTAGCTTTTTTGGGTATCATTTTCAGAACCTAAGGTTGAAACAGTGACCCATGACATGTCATACAAGTTTGCTCTACTGAACCAGTCTATATTCAGGTCATCATGGGAGATTTGACATAACTCTTCATTGGAGAATCCAATCTTGATCAGACTTGCGGGGTTAGAAATATTTCTTAGGGGGTTACCACAGGAAGAAATTTTAGACCTAGGAGTTCCAAAATTACAAAGATACATTAGATTCAATATCGAGCTCCTACAAAGTGAAAAAGGGTGTGCAGTTTTTTTTTAAATTTTTGCATAAGCTTGGTTTGAAAAATTAGTTTGAAGGAATTCAGAGGGCATAGTGAAGAATTATTATTGGTAATTGATGCCCCGAAGAAAGAAAATGGAAACATCTAGTAAGGAACCTGAAATCTCTAGCATGACTCATGAAGAAGAGGAAGAAATGAAACATGATATATCAAAATTACAAGACCAAGTGCAACAAATTTCACTCACACAAAAAGTAACAGAAAATAAGATGGATGGTTTAAAGAAAGATGTAGAAGCTAAGATGGATGGTTTGAAGAAAGGTGTAGAAGCTAAGATGGATGGTTTAAAGAAATGCGTAGAAGCTAAGATGAATGATGTGGAAGCTAAGATGGACGACGTGGAAGCTAAGATGGATGATTTAAAGAAAGGCATGGAAGATTTGTAGATAAATTTGAAGACAGGTTTTACAAAGTTTCTACAACAAATGCTTACTAGTGGCAAAAAAGTTGTAAAGGAAACTCATCATGAGAACAAAATAAATGTTAATCATGATTTCATAGACTCTAATATTGGATCAAAGAACCGCCATGTTCCAGAGATCGATATGAGGAAGTTTTATGGCAAGGATCCCAGAACATGGATACTACAGATGGAGCAATTTTTTGATCTCCATAATGTGCAAAACACACAAAAGGTACGCATTGCAACTTTATATTTGGAACCAAATCAGTTTGTGTCTTATCGATGGCTCTGCTCTCATAAACAAATTGTCACTTGGGCTATTTTTACGGATGAAATGATAGCACATTATGAGGATACAGAAAACAACACATTTTTTAGCCAATTGATAAATCTCAAACAAAATGGTTCAATGATTGAGCACATTGAGGACTTCCAAAAATTTAATATAAGGGTCAAAGATATTCCATAGGAGCATAGGATTGATGTGTTCATAGGGACTTTAAAAGATAACATCCAACATGTTTTCACCTTTGGGAACCATATTCATTGGAGAAGGCATTCAGGTTGGAAAGAAAAATGGAAAGCAAAATTATGGAACAAGGAAGCCTACCACTCATAATCACAAAGATGGAAGTGTCATTTCCCCTAGCCATCCACAACCTACAAGGTTGACACCACAACAATTGGAAGAAAAAAGAGCAAAAGGGCTTTGTGACAGTTATGATAGCAAATACACTAAAGGTCATAAGTGTGCAGAGAAGAAATTATTTTACATAGATTGTGAAGAGGAGGAAGAAAAGGAACAAGAAACGTAAAAAGAAGAAGATATACACGAGGAACAAACCATAGAAAAATAAGAAATGAATGTGACCATATCTTGTAATGCATTGGTTGGAATTACCACTCCTCAAACTATCAAGATAGAAGGGCATATCAAGAGGAAAAAGGTAATAGTGTTGATTGATTCGGGAAGTACCCATAATTTTATTCATTGTAAGATAGCCAAAGAATTGAATTGCTTCCTATATCCAGCACCAGAGTGTCCAGTGATGGTTGCAAGTCGAGGAACCATAACTTGCTGAGGAAAGTACCATAATATCAAGCTATCCATGGCAGAATATGTATTGAATAGCCCAATTTTTCCATTCCAATGGGTGGTGTTGATGTTGTACTAGGAGTCCAATGGCTACAATCCTTGGGTACAATAGATTTTAATTTTCAAGAACTTTTCATGATATTCTCTTCAGAAGGAAAGGAAGTTGAATTAAGGGGTATCACACGGAAACTGGGAAAGATAATCAGCTCTAATAGAATGACAAAGCTTCTAAAGAAAGGACAACGAGGCATAATTGCACACTTATGTTCACTAGAGGTTCCCACATGAAATCATCCTTTTATCCATATCTCCAAAAAGTCTTGTATAATCATTCCAAGGTATTTGAGACTCCCAAGGGTCTCCCACCTATTCGTGATCATGATCATGCTATTAATTTGATTCCAGGAAGTGTTCCTCTAAACATCAGGCCTTACAGATATCCCTATGTCCAAAAGAGTGAAATTGAATGTATGGTTGGAGAAATGATAGAGGCTGGTATAATTCAACCTAGTTAAAGTTCTTTCTCTGCTCCAGTAGTATTGGTTCACAAGAAGGATGGATCATGGCACATGTGTACAGATTATAGGGAGCTCAACAAGCTCACTATTAAAGATAAATTTCCCATTCCTATCATTGATGAATTATTGGATGAATTGTATGGATCAATTTACTTCACCAAGCTGGATCTTCATTAAGGATATCATCAAATCAGAATGAAGACTGAAGACATTCCAAAAACAACATTTAAAACTTATGAGGGTCATTATGAATTTTTGGTCATGCCTTTTGGCCTTACTAATGCACCTTCTACATTTCAAGGTTTGATGAATTCCATTTTCAAACCGTTCCTTAGAAAATTTGTGTTAGTATTTTTTGATGATATACTAATCTACAACAAGTCTTGGAAGGATCATGTCCAACATGTTGACATGGTGCTCAAACTATTGGAGGAGAAACAGTTATATGCAAAAATCTCCAAATGTTTCTTTGGAGTACAAGAGGTGGAATATTTGGGTCATATTGTATCTCATGAAGGTGTTAAGGTAGACCCTAGCAAAATTAAAACCTTTAAGGAATGGAAAATCTCCACATCCATAAAGCATCTACAAGGATTTCTCAGGTTGATAGGGTATTATCGCAAGTTTGTTAAGAATTATGGGAGAATAGCAGCACCTCTAACAACATTATTAAAGAAATATGAATTTTCATGCACTTCCGAAGCAACAAAGGCCTTTGAAAATCTTAAAGAGGCAATGTGCCAAGCACCACTCTTAGCTACACTGGACTTCACAAAAACCTTTATAGTGGAATGTGATGCCTCATGAAATTTTGGTGTTGTTTTAATGCAAGAAGAAAGACCCATTTCTTTCGAAAGTCTCCCAATCAAAGGAAAGTATTTACACAAAGCTATTTATGAGAAGGGAATGTTGACAATACTACATGCACTTAAGAAATGGCGACCCTACCTAATGGGAAGACACTTCAAGGTAAAAACAGATCATGATAGTCTTAAATACTTTTTAGAACAAATATTATCTTCAGAAGAGCAGCAAAAATGGGTCACAAAGATGTTGGGTTATGACTTTGAAATCATCTATAAAAAAGGGAAGCAAAATGTTGCGGCAGATGCACTCTCAAGAAAGGATGAGGATGTAGAAGCATTTCTTTGCACCATTTCTATTATCCAACCAAATTGGATAAACAAAGCAAGGGATGAATGGAAGAATGACGAGGAAGTGTGGGCACTCATTCAAAAGATACAACAAGATCCTAGTACATCTAATACATTTAGCCGGAAAAATGATTTGTTATGGTACAAGTATCGGTTATACCTATGTAAGAATTCCCAACTCAAACAAAAAATTCTTAGGAAATTGCACACCTCTCCCTTAGGAAGGCATTCAGGATTTCTAAAATCCTACCACGGGGTTAAGACGGATTTTTTTTTGGGATGGCCTTAAATTAGATATTCAAAAGTTTGTGGCAGAATTTTTTGTTTGCCAACAAAATAAAGTTGAAACAATTAAGACCCCAGAACTATTACAACCTTTATCCATTCCAAGACAACGTTGGGAGGAGGTTCCAATGGATTTTATCACAGGTTTACCCAAGTCCGATGGAAAGAGTGTTATCACGGTGGTAGTTGATAGACTTACCAAGTATGCACACTTTTGTGCATTATCTCATCCATTTAAAGCGAGCACAGTTTCTACTGCATTTATGGAAACAATTCAAAAGCTACATGGAAACCCAAAGATTATTGTAAGTGACAGAGATCCCATTTTCACTGGAAATTTTTGCACAGAATTATTTTATTGCCTTGGTACTTAGTTAACTCATATCTCATCTTATCATCCTCAATCTAATGCCCAAACAGAGATAGTAGACAAATTTTTGGAAGGATATCTTCGTTGCCTTGTATCTGATAAATAGGCACAATGGGTCAAATGGTTGCCTTTGGTTGAATGGTGGTATAACACTTCCTTCCATACTGCAACAAAAATGACCCTATTTATGGCACTTTATGGATATTATCCACCATCCATTACATCATATTTAAGAGAAAATTCTAAGGTTCAAGCAGTGGAAGATCACATCGAGCATCAACAACAAGTTCTCCAACTCTTAAAGGATAACCTCACCTTAGCGCATAATAGAATGAAACAGCAGGCAGATCAACATCGCAGCGAAATCATTTTTGATGTAGGCGATTGGGTATTCCTATGGCTAAAACCATACAAACAAATGTCCCTCAAGAAAGCTAAGAAGGATAATAAATTATCACCAAAGTATTATGGTCCGTACAAGGTGTTGCAAAAGATAGGTACTATGGCATACAAATTGGAGCTTCCTGCAGCTTCCCAAGTGCACCCAATATTCCATGTTTCATGCTTAAAGAAGGTTATAGGTGACAAGCTTCCAATTCAAACAATATTGCCAGAACTTGATGAGGAAGAAAAAATCATATTGGAACCCGAAGCAATCAAAGAAAAAAGAACTCGACAGCTATGAAATCGATCAATTTCAGAGTATCTCATCAAGTGGAAGAACTTAACCATTGAAGATTCCACATGGGAGGATGAGAATTTTATACAGAAGCATCCAAAACTACTCAAGCATTGAGGACAACACTTTTTTGTAGGAGAGGGGCATGTTAGGTCCCTATAATACTAGTGATTCCCCCATCACTATTGTCGTTGTATCCCTTATTGTTATTGTTGTGCCCCTATTGTCCCCATATTGTCATTATTGTGCCCCATAGAATCCCTCTATTGTTATTTTTGTGCCTTTATATTATTATTGTTAAGTTGGATTGGTTATATTGTGACCCCTTAGACTCCTATATCTAGATAGGAGGTTTTTTCATTTGAATCATCCAAGAATTGTTCATTTGTGTAATGTAAAGGAGATTGCCCCCTCGAAGAGGCTTATTTCTAAGGCGTTCATCTGTCTTTTCTATATTTTTGTGAGCTAGTTTCATAACATGTCAACCTCTGCATGCTTTTCAATTCTTGACCTTTCAATAGCTAGTACAAAATCATATTGGTGTCCATATAATCCATCGTACAATTTTCTTCTATTTGCACAACCTTTGAACTTCTTATTGTCTTCCTCTTTTTACAAGTTGTTGGTCCAGAAAATGTTCCATCTTTTTCCCTAAATGGTCAATGACCTACATTATGTCTTGCTCAAGTAATGATAAGGTTTGAGATTTAGTAGATTCAACAAACTACCACACCACTGATATCATTTTGTTTCTATTGCAATAAGAGATAGCTAGAGCTAGACATCAACCTTTAGACTTTTTTTTCTGAAATGCTAAAATGTCAATAAACCTATTTATTTAAAAGTCAAGCTATCAAAGTTTATCCATCTTTTGCACCATGAAGATTTTGAATGTCAGTTATGTCTATCTGAATGATCGTTTTATATAGAGTCACATATGCCTTCATTCAGGCTAGATAATTATCTTTACTTTTGAACTTTCCATTATCTTTTCATTATCCAACTTTCTTATAGTATGCATCCTTTGGTACCATCCCAAAAACCATCTTGGAATATGGAACATATTGTGAAATAGTAAAGATCCCACATTCCATAAGATCCCACATTCATGCTTGGAATATGGTGTGAGGGTGACTGGATGAAAGAGATATTTTTTTATGCCCAATCTATGGTCGGGTGGTACGTGGAAGTCCCTGACTTGGTTGGTATTTTCATATGTTAATAAGAGCTATTTTTCTATTGTGATTCATGTATATTGGTAGTGATTATGTTGGAGATATTATGGTTGAGTTGCCACAGTTTCTATGTTGGTTATTTTCTGGTTAAATGTTGGTTATTTGATGTGTAGCATCGATGACTCTTGTCATGAATGGTTTATTTATTGATCGGTTGATGAATGTATGGACTAATAACTATTGTTGAAGATTTTTGGAGAAGGCATAGGGCCTTCTTAGTGATTCTCAAATGAATCTCATACTTTTATGATCATATATGCATTCATGACCTGTAGCTTACATGTTTGCCATGTGTTTGATGAAATGTATGTTATGTTCTAGGTAGTCTAGGTCAAGTTCTTCCTTGAAATTTGTATGTTTACCATTTTCATTGTGTTATTTATGATTCTAAGAAGTCTCATAAATTTTTGGGCAGTGGTCTAGAGGCTGAACTGGAATCATGCCTCAGATCTTGGGACCACACCCTTTGAACTAGACATCTTGGGTCACAACCACACTCAGGCAGTTCTATGTGTGTGGTTGGAGGACTTCAACCATACCCTTGCAGGATTGTGTATGCGGTTTGGGGTTAAGTTGTGTGAAAAGGAGACCTAACTCAGGTTTTGGTCGCCTGGGGTGGTTCCTTGGCCCTTGAGTGTCCTATAGCCCTGTGGGAATGTTGTGAGTTGTCATTCGGTGGTCAGTTGTAGGCCCCACTTCCTTAGCTGGAGCTATGAGGTTGGGTCAGATCATAATAACTCTTTGTCTCATATTTACCCTAACTATCCAGGAAATGGTAAGGCAAGGCTGAAACCACTGCTAAACCAGAAAAACCCCATGCCAATGACAACAAATGAACCAAATGAACAAATGCATTTACCATGCATTCACACCTCATCTAGGAAATCATACATGCAACCTATTAACTGCAAAATCCTCCGGTTGAAGTTATTGATCCAACCTTCTCCTTGTTTTCCTTTACTTTCTTTGCTTTCCCTTTTCCTCCCTTTGCTTGCTTGCTTGCTTTCTCATCTTGGTGCTCATATCTCTCTTTCTCACTCGACCCAAGCTAAAAATGACAAAAAGTTAAACCAACAAAAGCTAAAACCAAAATAAGTTTTGAATTGATCCTAAGAAGCCTTTTTATCATTGAGGCCTCTATTTTCTTCATTTTCCTTCATTTTTCCATTAATTTCCCTCTCATACAAATATGTGTCTCTTCACCTTCTTTTTCTCCTATTTTTCCTTTATTTCTCATAATTAAATTCCAATTATTGTCTCTTTGCCTTTGCCAATGCCTTTGTCAATTTCCTTAGCCATTAATAAACCAAAAATGATACCCACTATGTGCTTTTCTCAACATTCAGCTTGGAATACATGTCCCATGACCTTGGTCTTATTTTTCCTTTAATAACCTTTTATTACATGAACTTTTAACCTTGGCATGTTACAAACCCCTCCCACGTTAGGGGAGCACCATCCTTGGTGTTCTATGACACCAATAACTAGAAAACCGCTGAAAACAAAACATACTTCCCATGGATCTTTATAACAGAGCTCGATGCAGTATTTATAATGAACAACTACTACAAACCATGACCAACATGACAAACATGACAATCATACAACTTATGGGAGCTTTATAATACATCTCAATGTGGTATCTACAACCACATACATATACCAAAACTCATTTGCTTGACCCAACAAATAATGAAGTATATAAAGCCCACATCTGATCAACCATCTCCCATGTAGCTTCACTGGGTCTAAAGTGCTTCCACTACACTTTAACTTGCTTGATTGCTTGGTTTCAGAGCATGAGTTGTTTCCACTGCAATATGCACTAAGGCTTTGGATAGAATTCTCCCTATGGATCAACCTGCAATGTAGACCAGTCAATCACATGATCAACGTCCTAGACATACTTCTTAAGAAATGAAACATGGAAAACATCATGGATTTTCACTGTTGGAGGTAGTGCAAGTATGTAGGCCACTAATCCAATCCTCTCAAGGATCTCAAAATGCCCACAATAGCGAGGTACCAACTTGGCACATGACCCAATTCTCAAGGATATCCTCTTGGGCTTGATGCACAAATACACATGCTCCCCAACCTAAAGCTCCTTAGATGCCCTATGTTGATTTTGTTATGAAACCAGCTCAAGAAAAGATAGAAAAGATAGATCAACGCCTTAGAATTCAGCCTCTTCGAGGGGGCAACCTCCTTTACATTACATAAATGAACAATTCTTGGATGATTCAAATGACAAAACCTCCTTTCTATATATAGGAGTCTAAGGAGTCACAATATAATCCAGCCGACCTAACAATAATAATATAAAGCCACAAAAATAACAATAGAGGGATTCTATGGGGCACAGTAATAACAATATGGGGGCAATAGGGGCACAACAATATTAATAAGGGGTATAACTACAATAGTAATGGGGTAATCACTAGTATTATAGGGACCCAACATGCCCCTCTCCTTCAAAAAAGTGTTGTCCTCAATGCTTGAGTAGTTCTGGATACTTCTGCATAAAATTTTCATCCTCCCATGTGGAATCTTCAGCGGATAAGTTCTTCCACTTGATAAGATACTCTGAAATTGATCGATTTCGTAGCTGTCAAGTTCTTGTTTCTGTGACGGAAATATAATTTTTCCTTCCTCGTCAAGTTCTGGCAATATTGTTTGAACTGGGAGCTTGTCGCCTATAACCTTCTTTAAACATGAAACATGGAAAACTGGGTGCAATCGAGAAGCTGCAGGAAGCTCTAATTTGTATGCCATAGTACCAATCTTTTGCAACACCTTGTACGGACCATAATACTTTGGTGATAATTTATTATCCTTCTTAGCTTGCTTGAGGGACATTTGCTTATATGGTTGTAGCCGTAGGAATACCCAATCACCTACATCAAAACTTCTTTCACTGCGATGTTGATCTGCCTGTTGTTTCATTCTATTCTGTGCCAACACGAGGTTATCCTTTAAGAGTTGGAGGACTTGTTGTTGATGTTCGATGTGATGTTCCACTGCCTGAACCTTAGAATTTTCTCTTAAATATGATGTGATGGATGGTGGTTGATACCCATAAAGTGCCATAAATGGGGTCATTTTTGTTGCTGTATGGAAGGAAGTGTTATACCACCATTCAGCCAGAGGCAACCATTTGACCCATTGTGTCTGTTTATCAGATACAAAGCAACGAAGATATCCTTCCAAACATTTGTTTACTATCTCAGTTTTCCCATCAGATTGAGGATGATAAGATGAGCTATGAGCTAACTGAGTACCAAGACAAGAAAATAATTTTGTCCAAAAATTTCCAGTGAAAATGGGATCTCTGTCACTTACAATAATCTTTGGGTTTCCATGTAGCTTTTGAATTGTTTCCATAAATGCAGTAGAAACTGTACTGGCTTTAAATGGATGTGATAATGCACAAAAGTGTGCATACTTGGTAAGTCTGTCAACTACCACCATGATGACACTCTTTCCCTCAGACTTGGGTAAACCTGTGATAAAATCCATTGAAACCTCCTCCCAACGTTGGCTTGGAATGGATAAAGGTTGTAATAGACCCGTTGTCTTAATTGTTTCAACTTTATTTTGTTGGCAAACCAAACATTCCGCCACAAACTTTTGAATATCTGATTTAAGGCCATCCCAAAAAAATTCCTTCTTAACCCTGTGGTAAGTTTTTAAAAATCCTGAGTGCCCTCCTAAGGGGGAAATGTGCAATTCCATAAGAATCTTTTGTTTTAGCTGGGAATTCTTACAGAGGTATAAGCGATCTTTGTACCATAACGAATCATTTTGCCAGCTAAATGTATCAGACGTACTGGAATCTTGTTGTAACTTTCGAAAATGTGCCCACACTTCTTCGTCATTCTTCCATTCCTCCCTTGCTTCGTTTATCCAATCTGGTTGGATAATAGAAATGGCGCACAACAATGCTTCCACATCCTCATCCTTTCTTGAGAGTGCATCTGCCACCACATTTTGCTTCCCTTTTTTGTAGATGATTTCAAAGTCATAACCCAACATCTTTGTGACCCACTTTTGTTGCTCTTCAGAGGATAATCTTTGTTCTAAAAAGTATTTAAGGCTATCATGATCCGTTTTTACCTTGAAGTGTCTTCCCATTAGGTAGGGTCGCCATTTCTTAAGTGCATGGAGTATTGCCAACATTTCCTTCTCATAAATAGCTTTGCTTAAAAACTTTCCCTTGATTGGACGACTTTCAAAAGCAATGGGTCTTTCATCTTGCATTAGAACAGCACCAATTCCATTTCCTGAAGCATCACATTCCACAATAAAGTTTTTTGTGAAGTCCGGTGTAGCTAAGACCGGTGCTTGGCACATTGCCTCTTTAAGATGTTCAAAGGCCTTTGTTGCTTCTATAGTCCATGAAAATGCATCTTTCTTCAATAATGTTGTTAGAGGTGCTGCTATTCTCCCATAATTCTTAACAAACTTGCGATAATACCCTGTCAACCCGAGAAATCCTCGCAGATGCTTTATGGATGTGGGGATTTTCCATTCCTTAATGGCTTTAATTTTGCTAGGGTCTACCTTAACTCCTTCATGAGATACAATATGACCCAGATATTCCACCTCCTGGACTCCAAAGAAACATTTGGATCTTTTTGCATATAATTGTTTCTCCTCCAATAGTTGTAGCACCCTGTCAACATGTTCAACATGATCCTTCCAAGACTTGCTGTAGATTAGTATATCATCAAAAAATACTAACACAAATTTTCTAAGGAATGGTTTGAAAATTGAATTCATCAAACCTTGAAATGTTGAAGGTGCATTGGTAAGGCCAAAAGGCATGACCAAAAATTCATAATGACCCTCATGAGTTCTAAATGCTGTTTTCGGAATGTCTTCAGTCTTCATTCTGATTTGATGATATCCTGAACGAAGATCCAACTTGGTGAAGTAAATTGATCCATGCAATTCATCCAGTAATTCATCAATGACAGGAATGGGGAACTTATCTTTAATAGTGAGCTTGTTGAGCTCCCTATAATCTGGACACATGCGCCATGATCCATCCTTCTTGTGCACCAATACTACTGGAGCAGAGAAAGAACTTTGACTCGGTTGAATTATACCAGCCTCTAGCATTTCTGCAACCATACGTTCAATTTCACTCTTTTGGACATAGGGATATCTGTACGGCCTGATGTTTGGAGGAACACTTCCTGGAATCAGATGAATAGCATGATCATGATCACGCATAGGTGGGAGACCTTTGGGAGTCTCAAATACCTTGGAATGATTGTCCAGGACTTTTTGGAGATCTGGAGAAATAGATGATTCCGATGTGGAAACATCTAGCGAACATAATTGTGCAATTACACCTCTTTGCTCCTTTTTTAGAAGCTTTGTCATACCATTAGAGCTGATTATCTTTCCTGGTTTCCCTGCAATACCCCTTAATTCAACTTCCTTTCCTTCCGTAGAAAATTTGATGAAAAGTTCTTGAAAATTAAAAGCTATTGTACCCAAGGATTGTAGCCATTGGACTCCTAGTACAACATCAGCACCTCCCATTGGAATGGAAAGCATTGGGCTAGTCAATACATATTCTCCCATGGATAGCTTGATATTATGGCACTTTCCAGAGCAATTTATTGTTCCTCCATTTGCAATCATCACTTGACACTCTGGTGCTGGATATAGGAAGCAATTCAATTCTTTTGCTACCTTACAATGAATAAAATTGTGGGTGCTTCCTGAATCAATCAACACTATTACCTTTTTCTTCTTGATTTGTCCTTCTATCTTGATGGTTTGAGGAGTGGTAATTCCTGCCAATGCATTACAAGATATGGTCGGATTTATTTGTTCTTCATCTAGGCTTTGTTCCTGGAGTATATCCTCTTCTTTTGACCTTTCTTGCTCCTTTTCTTCTTCCTCTTCACAATCTATGTAGAATAATTTCTTCTCAGCACACTTATGACCTTTAGTGTATTTGCTATCACAACTGTAACAAAGCCCTTTTGCTCTTTTTTC
Organism: Pinus tabuliformis; assembly: GCA_031772625.1. Taxonomy (NCBI): domain Eukaryota; kingdom Viridiplantae; phylum Streptophyta; class Pinopsida; order Pinales; family Pinaceae; genus Pinus; species Pinus tabuliformis. Next base: position 1,778,232,227 of record CM062816.1, on the reverse strand, counting down.
TTCCAATTGTTGTGGTGTCAACCTTATAGGTTGTGGAAGACTAGGGGCAACAACACTTCCGTCTTTATAGTTGTGAGTGGTATGCTTCCTGGTTGCCATAATTTTGCTTTCCATTTTTCTTGCTAACCTGAATGCCTTCTCTAATGAATCAGGTTCCCAAAGGCGAACATCATGTTGGATATTATCCTTTAAAGACCCTATGAACACATCAATCCTATGCTCCTCTGGAATATCTTTTACCCTTATGTTCAATTTTTGGAACTCCTCAATGTGCTCCATTATTGAACCCTTTTGTTTGAGACTTATCAATTGGCTAAAAAAAGTGTTGCTTTTTGTATCCTCATAATGTGCTATCAATTCTTCTGTAAAAATTGCCCAAGTGATAAATTGTTTACGAGATCAAAGCCATTGATACCATACAAACTGATTTGGTTCCAAATATAAAGTTGCCATACGTACCTTTTGTGTGTTTTGCACATTATTGAGATCGAAGAATTGCTCCATCTGTAATATCCATGTGGCGGGATCCTTGCCATCAAACTTCCTCATATCGATTTTTGGAACATGGTGAGTCTTTGATCCAACATTAGAGTCTATGGAATCATGATTAACATTTCTTTTGTTCTCATCATGAGTTTCCTTTAGTACCCTTTCACCCTTAGTGACCATTTCTTATAGCAACTTATTCATATTTATCTTCAATTCTTCCATCTTATCGTCCATGCCATCAATTTTAGCGTCCATGCCATTCACCTTAGCTTCCATGCCATCCATCTTAGCTTCTACACCTTTCTTTAAACCATCCATATTAGCTTCTACATCTTTCCTTAAACCATCCATTTTAGATTCTGTTGCTTTTTGTGCAAGTGACACTTGTTGCACTTGTTCTTGTAATTTTGATATATCATATAGCATTTCTTCTTCTTCTTCATGAGTCATGCTAGAGCTTTCAGGTTCCTTACTAGGTGTTTGCATTTTCTTTCCTCGGAGCATCAGTTACCGATAATAATGCTCTATTATGCCCTTTAAATTCCTTCAAAATAAATTTTCAAACCAAGCTTAAGCAAAAATTTAAGAAAATCTACACACCTTTTTTCACTTTGTAGGAGCTTGATATTGCCTCTGATGTATCTCTGTACTTTTCGATCATCTAGTTCTGAATTTGTGACCTGTAGTAGCCCTCTGTGTCCTCTTTCCAATGCCAAAAGTCTGACCCAAATTGGATTCTCCAAGGAAGAGTTATGCGAAATCTCCCACAGTGACTTGATTATAGACTAGTTCAGTAGAGCGAACTTGTACGACGTGCCATGAGTCACTGTTTCGACCTTTGGATCTTAAAAATGCATACAAGAAACTACAGTCTGTCCTATTTCTGTACCTTCTTATGGAATTTCAATCCAACCCCCAGAGAGAAAGTTATGACGATTTTCCCCAGGTCACCTGTTTTGAATGTAATTCAGGAGTCTGCAAAAAGACCAACTTCCTTAGATCATATCTCTGCAAATATCGTGCGAAAAGCTCTGAAATTCGGACCCAAGGTTTAGCATGATTTCTTCTGAAATGGGTTTTGTTTGCGACTTCTGAAACGTCACAGAAAAAAAGTTATAGCGAAAATGCCACGATGACCTGTTTGGAGCAGCGAAACCCTAGAATCCAAAGCTCTGATACCAAATGTTATGAAACCAGCTCAAGAAAAGATAGAAAAGATAGATCAACGCCTTAGAATTCAACCTCTTCGAGGGGGAAACCTCCTTTACATTACATAAATGAACAATTCTTGGATGATTCAAATGACAAAACCTCCTTTCTATATATAGGAGTCTAAGGAGTCACAATATAATCCAGCCGACCTAACAATAATAATATAAAGCCACAAAAATAACAATAGAGGGATTCTATGGGGCACAGTAATAACAATATGGGGGCAATAGGGGCACAACAATATTAATAAGGGGTATAACTACAATAATAATGGGGTAATCACTAGTATTATAGGGACCCAACAGATTTGCATAGCACTTCTGCTTGTCCTATGCTACCTTCAAATTCCTCTTATTAACATGCATTTCCTGTTCCAAATTCACCAACATGTCTAGTCCAATCTGTAGGAATTTACAGGGTAAGTTCCTCAGAAAGAACACCAAAAGGACACCGCTCACAACCAGATCTCAAATCAATACACCAGTATTTTTGACGTGGTTAAAACCCTCAAAGTGCAAGGAGGGAAACAGTCCACGGCCTGTCCCAACGTGGGTACTACAGGCAATTTATTAATCAAAGAATGAAAATTTACATAAGCTTCTCTCATGCACGGATTACACGAACAATGACCCTCCATGCGCTTTAAATAGAACTCATGGACCAATCGGGTGTCAAGCCACGGATCAAGTGTCGGTAATACCGAGGTGAGAGTGAACCGTCGGATTGTAAGTTACAAAATGTACAACGGTAAAGAAACACACTTTACCTAACTCTAACCTAACTCTATACTAGACCAAGTTGAACTTAACTATATCCTATGTGTCGGAATATCCTAACATCCCCCCTTAAGAACAACTTGGGATAGGATTGAAGGATTTACAAATATGACACAATAGGAGAAGGAAGGAGGCACTAGAGCCTATCCCCCCTTAGTGACAACTTCCTGAACTCCAAGCATATATCGAAGTTTAGTGAACTTCGCCTCTGTGAGAGCCTTTGTGAAGATGTCTGCAACCTGATCATCTGTTGGACAATATTGCACTTCAAGAACATGGTCATGAATGAGCTTTCTGATGAAGTGCATGTGTAGTTCAATGTGTTTGCTGCGCTGATGCTGGACTGGATCTTTGCATAGCTGAATGGCACTTTGATTATCACACCAAAGTGTGGTTGGATGCTGCTGCTCAAAGCCAAACTCTGATAGGATCTGACGAAGCCACAAGGCTTCCTTACTAGCTTCCACGGCACCACGATACTCTGCTTTTGCTGACGAAAGAGAAATGGCAGCCTGTTTCTTACAAGCCCATGTAATAGGTCCTGAACCAAGAGTGAAGACATAACCGGCAGTAGACTTCCGATCATCAGGGTCACCAGCCCAATCAGAATCAGTGAAACCAACTAACAGAGGAGCTGCTTTGGCACTGTAATGAATCCCAAACTGTACTGTACCTCGAACATAACGAAGTATTCTTTTAGCTGCTTTCCAATGACTTTCACGGGGGTTTTGCATAAAACGAGCAAAAAGGCCAACAGCAAAGGAAAGATCAGGACGAGTATGGGTTAAATACAAGAGTTTTCCGACAAGTTGACGGTATAAGGTAGCATCAACTTCAGGAGAAGTACAAGAGACTGAAAGTTTGACTCCAGACTGAAAGGGAGAAGGGGCTGGCTTACAGTCTTCCATGTGAAAATGACGAAGAATATCACAAGCATACTTGGACTGGGAAAGGAAAATACCCTCCTGGGATTGCAAGACTTGAAGACCGAGAAAATAGTGTAAGTGTCCTAAGTCTGTCATTTCAAATTTCTTTTTAAGGCTGGACTTCACATGGTTTATAAGGTTGGGATCACTACCAGTAAGAATAAGATCATCAACATAAAGAACAAGGATGATAAGAGAGTTGCCCACTTTCTTGGTGTAGACAGTATTGTCAGAATGACACCTAGAAAAGCCAGATTCTAAAAGAAAGCTATCCATTTTGGCATACCAAGCCCGAGGAGCTTGCTTGAGGCCATAAAGGGATTTCTTAAGTCGACAAACAAGGCTGGAGTCTGTTTGTATGAAGCCAATGGGTTGTTCCATATAGATTTCTTCCTGCAAGTCCCCATGCAAGAAGGCAGATTTAACATCCATCTGATGGACTTCCCATTTTAAAGAGGCAGCAAGGGAAAGAACAAGGCGGATAGAGTTCATTTTGGCAACAGGGGAGAAGGTTTCAGTGTAGTCAATGCCTTCAACCTGTGAAAAGCCCTTAGCAACGAGACGAGCTTTATGTTTATCAACTTTCCCATCTGGTCCATACTTGGTTCTGTAAACCCATTTACATCTAACAAGTTTGCGTCCCTTTGGTAGAGGAACAAGATCCCATGTATCATTTGTCATCAATGAATGATATTCTTCATTCATAGCTGCTTCCCAATGTGGATGGCCTGAAGCTTCTGCAAAAGTGTCAGGATCATGATTTACTGGAGCTTGAGCCAGTAAAGAAGAGGCTCTTTCAAACTGAGAACGTGTACGTCGCTGATCTGTAGGATCACCGGCAAGATCACCTGCTGCATCCCGAGTAGCACGGACCCATCTTGGAAGTTGAGGATCCTGAGAAGGTGGGGGAGGATTATCATCCTCGCTTTCATCATCTGAAGAAGAAATGTTTTCAAAAGTAGAAGAGATAGGAAGAGGTGGCACATCCGCCGGACTAGGCTCGCAGGCCGATTTATTTTCATCAAATTTTACATCTCTTCTAATGATAACATTTTTGGACTTAAATGGAATAAGTCTATAACCTTTTACATCTTCAGAATATCCAACAAAAGTACATTTCTCACTCTTAGGTTCTAAAGCTTTATGCTTTTCATCTGGAATATGGGCCCATGCTTCACTTCCAAACACACGAAAGTGACTTACATCTGGTTTAATGGAACTCCAAGCTTCTTCTGGAGTGATATTCTCTAGAACCTTAGTAGGAGTGCGATTGATTATATAATTTGCACAATTAATTGCTTCGGCCCAAAAACTAAGACTGAGTCCTTTAGATTGCAGCATACAATTAGCCATTTCCTTTAAGGTGCGATTTTTCCTTTCAGCTACACCATTTTGTTGTGGAGTGTATGGAACAGTATGTTGCATTTGAATTCCATTTTCGGTGCAAAAGTTGATGAATGTGTTTTTAACATATTCTCCACCATTATCAGTTCTTAGCTTAAGAATTTGATGTCCAGATTGTTTTTCAACAAAGGCTTTGAAGGCCAAAAAGGTGTTAAATACTTCGCTCTTGAGTTTTAAGAAGTATACCCAAGTGCGTCTGGAGAAATCATCAATGAAAGTTAAGAAGTACTTGCAGCCAGAGAATGAAGCAACAGGAAGAGGACCACATAAATCACTGTGCACAAGCTGTAAAGGGGCTGAGGCGTGCCAAGAGGCACGTTTGTCAAAACTGTCCCGATGATGTTTTCCGAGTACACATCCGGAACAAACACCATCTCTGCAAGATACCATAGGAAGACCTGTCACCATATTTTCTTTACATAGATGCTGAAGGGAGCGATAGTTTAAGTGACCAAATCGCTCATGCCAAAGTTTGCTCACTTCATCATTATGAGCAACAAATACTGAGGGAAGATTTGATGACCCAAAGTTGTGAAACTTATACAACCTTTTGGAATCATCAGCAAGACCAGTAGCTAGAATCTGTTTAGGATCTTTTAGATCCTTGATTACAACATCATGAGGTGAAAATTCAACAATTTTACCTTCACCTGAATGAGTTATCTGATAGACAGATAGAAGGTTGCAGGATAAGGTTGGAACACATAATACATCATTAAACTGACCATTGTCTAGATGAACAGTTCCAGTCCCTACAACATTAAGAGATCTATCATCACCAACATATATATTTTTGGTGTTACAATCATTTAAAGAAGAAAACATGGCTTGGTTTTTGGCCATGTGACAAGAGGCTCCAGAATCAATGAGCCACTCATGAGAATGAGAAGAAGAAGAAGATACATTTAATGCATAACCAGACTGAGATGATTGACAATGACATGCAGAAAGTGCCATTCCGGAAGTTGAAGTTGAAGTAGGCTCCACATGGATGTTATGTTTCTTCATTGCGGCTTCCAAGGCTTCCATCTTCTTAAAGCATTTAGATTCTAAGTGGCCATCTCGATTACAAAAGTTACAATGTCTATCAGTCTTCTTCCATTTGTTTTTATTGGTCTTATCATTTTGCTGAAATGATCTTTCATTTTGAGGCTGAGATGGTTTAGGACCATTCTTTTGAGGATATGACTTCTTAGGATTCTTTGAATTTGGTTGCTGCTGGGCGGCTAACGCTTTCGTGGAAGAGTTTCCAAGATTAAGAAGACCAAGGTGTAAGAGTTTTTCTTGTTCTCTTATTAAGGAATCACAAAAGGAGTCAAAGGAAGGGGCCTTGTAGTCTTTTCCTTGACAAATGAAAGCTTCCCTTGTAGAATGGAAAGTGGAAACAAATACAGAGTAGGCTGGTCCCAACTTAGTAAGGATGGAATAAATAAGGTTACCATCTTCTTTCTTAACTTTAACACCTTCCAAGAGATATCTAAGGGTCTTGAATTTGGACAAGAAATCTTCAATGCAAGAAAAATTATTAGGATCCAAAGTAAGCAGCTCATTTTCAAGTTGATGGGCTCTAATTTCATTTTTAATCCCAAAAACTTTAGCGAGTTTTTCTAATGCTTCATGAGGAGTCTCAAGTTCTGCAATGTGGAATCTAAGATCAGGAGAAATAGACATCCCTATCAAACCACGTGCTTGATCTTGTCTATTTTCCCATTTTGCAGCCTTGTCTTCATCTTTTGGTTTCTTCTCTTGGTCTGTGGCTATTCTGAAGAGACCTTTACTTCTAAGTAAATCTTCCATGTAGGCTACCCATTGGAAGTAGTTAGTGCTGTCAAGAATGACTTGGCATGGACTTTCCATTTTTTTAAAAATTGAAGCTGAAGATGCTGAAAGTAAGTGTTCCAATGGATAGATCTCGAAAAAATAGGCGGTTTTAAAAAAAACGGCTCTGAAAAAGGCTTCCGGATGAAGAAGTTATGGCTTTTTGAAAAAAAATTGTTGACGTTGCCGGCAAAGTGCGCGAATGTGCGGGAATGAAAAAAATCCGCCCCCACAAAATGGAGACTTGAACCCAAGACCTCTACTCTCTTAAAATAGCTTTGAACCAATTGATCTATACAAAAAATTTGAGAGAGAGAGAGAGAGAGAGAGGGGGGGGGGGGGGGGGCTTGGTTTGCGTGCTTGCCTTGAGAAAGCTCCTTTTCCCTACAAAACACAAAACACAAAACCCAACACGAATATGCAAAGAAAAACGAACCTTGCGGCTCGAAGTTAGCTTTAGCCAAAAAACTAGAAATTTTTAAAAAAAATCTCAAAGTTAGCTTTAGCCGAAAAACTAAATATTTTTCTCAATGTTTCTGATTTTCCGAGATCACACTAAGGTGCAGGGAAAAGAGCATACGCATGAGAAAAATCCTTCCCTTCTGTTTCTGATTTGCCCAGATCGCACAGAGTCGCAGGGCAAAGAGCATACGCAGAAATGAAAGGTATAGATCCGGTTAAAAAAAAAGGCTAAATAAACTGAGACCGAAATAAGCAGAGAGAAAATAACAGTAAACTGCAAAAAAAAACACTGTATACCTCCTGATCTGAAAAATGACGCAGCTAGGGCTACCGGAAACCTTTTCGCGTGAAACGAAAGGGGTTCCTCACTGGAACAGATGCTCCGAACGCAACAGAGCAGTCCTCTCGGCCCGAAAGCAGTCAGAAACAGCAGATCTAGGAAACGACAGCCGCATGCAGTTCTACCGGCTTCAGATTTGGATCACCAACGGACGCGGCCCTCAAATAGCTCTGATACCATGTAGGAATTTACAGGGTAAGTTCCTCAGAAAGAACACCAAAAGGACACCGCTCACAACCAGATCTCAAATCAATACACCAGTATTTTTGACGTGGTTAAAACCCTCAAAGTGCAAGGAGGGAAACAGTCCACGACCTGTCCCAACGTGGGTACTACAGGCAATTTATTAATCAAAGAATGAAATTTACATAAGCTTCTCTCATGCACAGATTACACGAACAATGACCCTCCATGCGCTTTAAATAGAACTCATGGACCAATCGGGTGTCAAGCCACGGATCAAGTGTCGGTAATACCGAGGTGAGAGTGAACCGTCGGATCACTACATATCGTGACCGTCGGATTGTAAGTTACAAAATGTACAACGGTAAAGAAACACACTTTACCTAACTCTATACTAGACCAAGTTGAACTTAACTATATCCTATGTGTCGGAATATCCTAACACAATCAATACCCTACCCTATTCACTAGATCACATCAACTGATAGGCATATTAGAACTCCGCCCATAAAGTGCCTCAAATGAACTCATCTTCAAGTACTCCTGATACCCATTATTATATGTAAACTATACCAATGAAAGATACTCGTCCCACTTCCTTAGGTGATGCATGACGTACATATTGAACATGTCCTCAAGAACCCTATTAACCCTATCTATTTGTCCATCTATCTTCATATGATAAGTTGTGCGGAAGACCAACTATGTCCCCAAACCTTCAAACAACTCCTTCCAAAAATTGGAAGTGAACTTTGCATCTCTGTCTCATACAATCTTCTTAGGAACACCAAGCAATCTTACAATGTCCCTTATGAAAATTTGAGCTACCTCACTAGCTGAATTTTTAGACTTAACTACAATGAAATGAACTACCTTACTTAACATGTCAACCACAACCATGATGGAATCATGCTGCTTTGATGTCCTTGGAAAACCTGTAATGAAATCCATGGAAATGACCTCCCATTTCCACTCTGGAATTGGAATCAGTTGTAACAGACCACATGGATGCTTACACTTTTCTTTTATCTACTGATGGTCCAAACATCTCGTAACAAACTCAATCACCTCTTTCTTCAAGTGCGTCCAATGATAAAACTTATTAATTACTGTCAAAGACTTCTAATATCTCGAGTGACCTAAATATGGATTGACATGAAAGTCCCTCAATATAATCTTCTTGAGCTCACTCTCATATGGTACATAAATCTTGTTGCTAAATCTAACCAAGCCATATGTTTGTAGATGATACTCCTCATCCCCTTCTCCTTCACCCTACTATTGTAACTCGTGCCTCAACTATTGATACCTATCATCATGTTGTCTTGCCTGTAAGATCTGCTCCTACATGTTTGTCCCATAAGGACTCACTGTTGCAATGTGATTCACCTGAACTCTCCTATTGAGAGCATCTGCAATGTTGTTCTCCTTTCCCTTGATTTACTTGATCTCGAAATCAAACTCACTGAGAGTAGCTAACCATCTTGCTTGCTTGACATTCAAATTAGGCTGCTTAAACAAGTACCTCATCCCACTGTGACCACTCATCAATACAAACCTCTTGTTAAGAAGATAATGTCTCCATATCTTTAATTCATGAATGATAGCTTCCAAATCGAGATCGTGCGTCACATAATTCTATTTGTGTTCATTCAGCTTCCTTGAATCATATCATACCACCTTTCCTTCCTGCATCAAGACTCCACTAAGTCCTCTCTTACAAGCATCTATACATACCACATACTCTTTATATGGATCTCTAATCTTCAAGACCAAAGAATTTGTAAGAAAATGCTTCAACTTCTCAAAACTAGTTGTGCACTCCTCGTTCGATTCAAACTTCTTCCCTTTTTGGTGCAAGGATATAATAGGATAAGAAATCGATGAGAAGTTCCAGGTGAACCTCTTGGAGTAACTTGCTAGTCTCGTGAATTATCTAACCTCATCCACATTTCTTGGAGCTTCCCACTCCATGATAGCGTTGATATTTTTTGGGTCCATTGCTATACCTTCCTTGTAAACATGTCCCAAGTAATGAACTTCTATCTGAAAGAAATTTCACTTGCTAAGCTTGGAATACAATTGATGCTCTCTTAGCAATCTTAACACTATTGTGAAGTCTTTTGCATGCTCTTCCTCATTCTTAGAACATATCAACATGTCAAACTTGTCCAGATAAGGCGACAACACACTATTCATCAAGCACATGAAAGTAGTTGGAACATTATTAGGACCAAACAAAACCTCTACAAACTCATAATTCCCTTACCTGGTGTGGAATGCAATCTTGTATATGTACTCTTCTTTGATGTGTACCTGATGATATCCTGATCTTAAGTCAATCTTTGAGAACATTGTTGCTCCCTTCAACTGATCAAACAAGTCATCAATTCATGGAAATGGGTACCTGTTCTTCATAGTCACCTTGTTCAACTTCATGTAGTCAATGCACAACTTGAGAGTATCATCCTTCTTCTTCACAAACAACATTGGTGCACCCAAAGGTAACACACTTGGCCTAATGTATCACTTATCAAGCATTTCCTTAAGTTTTAGTTCAATTCCATTAACTATGGATTTCTCATTATGTGAGGTTCCTTTGATGTTGGTGTCGATCTTGGTACCAACTCAATAGAAAAGTCCACTTCTGTATGACGCGGTAACTCTGAAATATCCACTAGAAATACATCCTGAAAAAACTACAAAACCAAATACCTCTTCAAGTCTTCAAAATCCTCTTCAAGACTTCAGAATCATCAACATTCTTCCCTTTGTCACTAGAAATATGAATTGCAAATAATACACATGATCTGAAATTGATTAATGGATGATCAAGGATCTAGAAAAATCCTAAAAGTCAACTTTACTAGACTGAAGTGGAAGCATCACCATTGTGTAGAGCTCATAGAAATGACTCCAGCACAACTTGAACGAGTGCATTTTGCCTCCGGATGAATGAGAAAGAGCTCGTTGAAGGTTATGCGTAAGCAAGTAAATGAGGAGTTGCAGACCAAGTGGTAGCTCCACAGTTTGACGTGGCAGTCAACAAGTCAAGTCAACTCTAGTTTGGGTGCAGGTCTTCATTGCATAGTGAAGGTATCAAGTCTCATAGCACACATATGGTTTATGAACATATATAATATTCGGTGCAAAAAAACCATATATTAAAATATATGTTATGATATTAAATGCATACTTTAGCATAAAATTATTTAAGTCACACAACATATATTAAATATGGAACGACACAAATGTGATGGGTTATAAACCTTGGGAATGAAATATATTGCCAAACCATATATTTCAAACAATATGTTATGAATACATGGTGGCTCCGTCAAAAGATATATGTATGCGGTGGTTATAACATTATATACCAATTTCCACAGGAATCGTCAGAGTTAACACTCCAAGCTAATGACGATATACACACTGAAGTCGACATTTTTGACATAGTTCCACTGCTCCACCGTGACCACAAAGGATTTGGAACCGTTTGAATTCACCGTGTTCACATGCCATGAGTCTGTGGCTCTAATGACAAACCGCCGAAGATGTAAAGTTTTAATTTCACCGATATGGTTATGAGATTTTTTATGCATTGTGGATATGGTTAGCAACCATATAATTATGGTATATTTTGTTAAAACAAACCTTTCGAATATGTTCATTCTAGAGTGGGTTTGTAACCATAGAACCATATTGTTATATGGTTATAACAATGCAATAAGTAATTTAATTCATTTTCTATATTTTGGTTAGCCACAAACAATATATATACATGTAATGCTATGCCATGAAGGGGGCAGAGAGAGAGATGGAAGAGGTGAGCTTGATTCCTTAAGAGGAATTGTAACATTCTATATAGCATAAGGATTTTAGATGTTGGGTCTGGGGCAGTGCCCTAGGAAAAAAAAAATTGGACCCTATATTAGGTGGGCAAACCTACTTATGGTTTTGTGAATGGTTTTCGCACATGGTTTTGGGCGTGATGGTTTTCGGTCCATGGTATTTTATAGATCTGGTCAAGGGAACTACCACTATTTTCTAATCCAGGGTTAATGGGTTGGGGCTTATGGATGCTTCGACATGTATATATATGTAATGTAACATTGAAAGGAACATAATGAAAAATCAATCTGGTAGTCTCGGTTTTGGGATCCAGGGGAAATCTCTGTGTATATTTGTTTTGTGTGTTATGCTCTTGCCATGTTTATTTTCTGTTTTTTAGAATTCGTATGCAGGTAATTTCTGTACAAGGTTAAAACCTACATTAGAGCAAATTTGATGACCTAGAGGCAAAACTTTGCAAGCTTATTTCGGGAGTTGTAAGAGGTCTTTTGTTGAGCTGCCAGTTGCATCGGAATTATGAGGTCGAGCAGAACACAGTTGGACCAGCCAAGGATCTTGTTGATGTAACTTTGATGTATTTTATTGGCTTTGAAGTTTTAATATAAAGGCCTCCCCATTGAAGACTGGGCCTGGAGATGTAGGCTTCGAGATAGCGAACTTCCTTATCAATTTCTTGTGTTGTCTTCTTTAGCACGTGTTTGTTGTATTATTATTTTGCTGCAACATTATTATTCAATTCTCCATGCTTTACATCTTATTTGATTAAGTGGTGTTCTACTAATGCATGCATTAACTTGTTTTTGAAACATAAGCAAAACCAAATACCTCTTCAAGTCTTCAAAATCCTCTTCAAGACTTCAGAATCATCAACATTCTTCCCTTTGTCACTAGAAATATGAATTGCAAATAATAGACACCCTTTCCTACAACAATGTTTTTCTTGCATAGTTGTAACCATTATTAGTAATGTAGGATTCTTCTTACCCTAAAATATTCTTCTCTCTCCATCATCATCGAGGCACTCAATAGCCTTCTTGTAGAAATTTACCTTAGTCCTGTGAAGGTACAACCAATCCATACCCAAAATCATATTGTACAAACCCATAGGTGATGTGTTGATGTAGGCATACCATTTAGCTCAAATGCACAATCTCTCACCCAATGATGAACTCTTTTCTTGGTTCCTGTAGCCAACTGCACCAAATAGTACTCTGCATGCACTTATCTACTCAAGCCACACTTATTTGTTGGGTTAGGATTATCATAATTATAATTAGATCCTAGATCAATCAAAATGGAAAAAACTCAATCACAAATCTTACCTTCCATATCAACAATGGATGATTGGTGATTCGTCTACTTGTTATCAAATGTTGCATAGATCTGAGGAATACTCTGTCCAACATCCCCAATTGTCTGCACCTCCTAAGCACTGTAGATCTGAGGGTTGCCACCCTAATACAATAAACAATCATTCTTGCGATGATCTTTGCTACATATCCAACAATGCAATGGTTATCTACCACTACCTTTATTTTGTTTCTCTCCATGTTGAGATCCATGTCCCTTCTTTGTTGTGTTGAACTTCTTGTAAGGGGCCATATTTTCTTTCTCACCTACATCCTAAGGTCTCTCCCACTTCGGAGGCCATTTTCCTTTGGTCTTGTCATTTCCTTTTTAGTCACGCTTAGCCTCAGTCTTTCACTTTGACTACTCGTAGTAGTTTTGTAACTTCCCAATGACTTCCTCTAATGACCAAGGCTCATCATACTCAATCTAATCCTTGAATGCTAATGGAAATCCACTGATGAATCTTTGAAGTTTTATCTTCTCATCCTTGAGGTAAGGCACATACATCAACAACTCCAAGAATTTATTAGTTTACTCTTCATCTATCATAGATCCCATCTTCAACTCGTAGAACTCCTTAGCCTTACATCTTAATATCTCTCTGACAAGTACTTATTTTTAAAAAGTCTCTTGAATTCATGCCAACTCAAATCCTCTGTCCTGATGCCTCTGAAATTATTCGCATCTTACCACCAAATGTCTTCCTTTCCCTTGAGACTGAAAATAGATATCTTGGCTTTCATGTTCTCTGTGTAGTCATGCAACTTGAATAACTTCTTCATCCCAGGGAAACATGCTTCTACATCTTCTGGTTTCTTCAACTACCCATCAAATGTAGGAGGCTTGGTCTTGGAAAGTATCCCCTCTCACTTTTCCTATAAGGATGATACCGATGATTACCATGATGTCTATCTAAACTAGAACTAGAATAGAACCCATAACCACTACCTCTCATGTCAGGTGTATCCATCCATCTTCCACCTCTGACCATATCATCCCTATCCGAACGGTGCCCTGATCGAGATCTGATACCATATACCCCATTCGTCTTGTCCTCCTATCGATAACTGATCCTTGGATGTCCTTATCTCTGCAAATATGATAAACTCTGAAGGATCACTACATTGACCTCTGCTTTCTTTTCCTGTGCCCTGTTAATTCTTTCCTGTGACTGAATTATCTTTCCATTATCTACTTTGCAACTCATGATTTCTACCTTTAGACTTCTCAAGGTATCTGTTATGTCAGGAGAATACTCATCTCTTGGTTTCTCATCTGATCTATAAGGAGAGTCACGTGAACTGCAGTCCACCATTCTACTTTTCATTTCTGATCTTCTTCCTACAAACATACCATGTTAGATAACCAAATATAAAGATAATCAAACATACCTTAGTGAAGTTCAAGGGAGGTTATGTCGTCTACACAAATCAATCCATATTAGCACAATACATATATATAAATATTCATATCAACATATCAACTTCATGTATGATAACACTAACTGCATACAATGACCTCATGCATGACAACCACAACCATGACAATGCATGCATTACAACATGCATCTAGCCCATCCAGTTTAAGTGTTTGAACCTAGAAGCTCTGGTACTAATCTGTAATGACACCCCCTCCCACATTTTCCTGCTTTTACAAGCTCACCTGGTAAATGTGAAGAAAAGTGCTACTATGATTTGACCTGACCTCCAAGCTCCAATTATGGAAGTGGAGTTGAAAAACTAACAACTCACAACATCCCTCAGGGCTACAGGACACTCAAGGGCCAAAGGACCACCCAGGTGACCAAACCCTTAGCTGGGGCTCTTTTTCATTGCCTTAAGCCCACAACTGCATGCATGAAAATGCCTGGGTGTGATTATAGGCCTCCAACCACATACACAACACTGCCTGAGTGCGGTTATAGCCATAAATCTCCAGTTCAGAGGGTGTGGTCCTAATATCTAAGCCACCTTTCCAAGTCAGCCTCTATACCACTATACATAACTTCTTGTAACTTCTTAGAATGATAAATGACATAATGAAAAATATTTTCATACAAAAATTGAATAAGAACTGACCTAGGACATGTCTAGTCCATAATAGAAATTTCATCAAACACATGGAAAACTTGTAAGCTACAGGTCATGATTGCATATATGATCATATTAGTCTAAGATTCATTAGAGATTGACCAAGAAGGTTGTATGCCCTCTCCACATAGCTGCAACAACACTTATTAGTCCATACATTCATCAACCAATCATTAACTAAACAATTCATGACAAGAGCCATAGATGGTAGACATCATAAATCATGCTTATAAACAACATATAACCAAAATATTAACCATGATAGAACAACAATCAAGGCGACATAATAACAAGTACAAGTACTCATGATTCACAATAGAGAAATAACTCTTATTAACATATGCAAAATCCAACCAAGTTAGGGACTTCCACGTACCACTCAACCATAGATTGAGCTCAGAACCAAATATTTCTTTCATCCAATCACCCCCATGCCATATTCCAAGCATGGATCTGGGATATCACAGGATAAAACAAGACATAAAAAACCAATGGAATCCAGAGGTTAACCCACCTCCACCCTCAAAGTACCACGATCTCGCCAAAACCAGTCAAGAGGTCACAAAGCCAAAACAAGCTTGGATGCCTCAGAATTCCTTCACCATCCCTTGAGGAATTTTCCTGACTCCACCCACTTGTCTAGGGCTTCCCGGAGAAAACCATCTCCACCTCCAACCCTAGGGAATTTTCCTAAGACCACCTCGCCCAAATCCAAAACCTTCTGGTAATCCAAAGCTCAACCATAAATGAATCTCATCACACCAAGGCTATCTACGAAATGGCAAGGCAAGGCTGAAACCACTGTCAAACCCATAAAATCCATGCCAATGAAAACAAATGAACCAAATAAACAAATGCATGTAACATGCATTCATACCTCATCTAGGAAATCATACATGCAACCTGTTAATTACAAAATCTTCCTGCTGAAGCTGTTGATCCAAACTTCTCCTTGTTTTCCTTTGCTTTCCTTGCTTTTCCTTTTTGTAACAACCCCCTATTGATTTCCTATGTAAATAAATAAAATAGGACTGAGGTCATGGGACATGAATTCCAAGCTGAATGTTGGGCAAAAACATATTAATGGGGATCACTGGTGATTAATAAATGGCTATGGAAATTGGCAAAGACATTGGAAAAGGAAACAAGGCATTAATTGGAATTTTGTTTATGAAAATAATGGAAAATAGGAGAAAAGGGAGATTAAAGATCACAAATTTGCATGAGAGGTAAATTGAAGGAAAATTAAAGAAAAATTAACAAAATAGAGGCGTCAATGATAAAAAGGCTTTTGAGGATTAGTTCACAACCTTTAGTCATTTTTAGCTTGGAGCTCTCTTCTATTCTCTCACTCTATCATACTCTTGCACGCTTAGAGAATTATTGGAGCATGCTTGGAGCACTCTAGTATTCACTTGTATTTTGAGAAAGAAGGCAAAGGAAAGTATGAAAGTGCAAGGGAACAATTGGGTCAGTCGCTATAGTTGGATTGCTTTGCAGGTAATAGGTTGCATGTGTGTTTTCCTTGTTGATTTATGGATGCTTGTTGTATGCAAGTGATTATTTGGTTATATGTTGCCATTGGAATGGAGGATTTCCTAGATTGACAGTGGTTTTAGTCTTTCCTTTCCATTTCCTGGATATCCATGGTGTTGTGGGTTTTCCCATTTGATTTTTTTCTAGTTGGTGCTCATAATTCCTTATTATTGTGGGCTGGAACAAACACTCTAGAAGTGTTAGTGTGAAATTTGTTGGAAGTTGTACCAAAAATAATTCACTTAAGTCACTAGGTGACAAGTGACCCTAACAACAAGTTGATGGTTGTTGATTCAGATCTGTAACACAAATAGAAAACTTGCAGTAAAAGAAGATATGATCCAGAACAAAAAGAAACAATATAAAATATCCAGTATAATAACCCAATTGGAAAGACTTTTTTAAATGAATAAATCTTTTATTGATAGAACCTAGTGAAGGATATCTACAGATGGGTCTGTAAGTCCCCCTCTGTGGGATGGGTCCTTTGATATCCTTGATGATTCAGAAATTGATTCTCTCTCAATATGTGAAAAACCTAGACAAAAGTGGAGAACTCAAAATGGGAGCTAAAGAAAAATGACGATAATGTTGACAATGATTATGATCATGGTGACAAATGAATGAAAAACCCTCATTTTAATAGCAAAGTATGGAGTTAATCTCGAAAATGGAGAATAATAAAATATTATTAACCAAAATCAGATCTAACCACTTGGAATACTTTATTATATTTATTGGAGAGGGAAAAGATATTTAAAATGCTTAAATACCTTTATTTAGAAATAATTAACAAATAAAATGATTTATTAATTATTTTCCTAGAATTAAGAAAGATGTGAAGCCAAAATAATTATTAAATAATGATTTAATAATTATTCTAATAAAAAAAAGGGAAATTTAAATAAATAGTCATTTATTTAAATATTCCTAAGGGATTTAGTCAAATGTGACAAGGAATAATAATTAAATGATGATTTAATAATTATTCCTAGAGAAAATTAAATAAATAATGATTTATCTAATTATTCTCATGGGGTTTTTCATTTAAATCAGAAAATAATTTAATAAAAGTGGTTTACTAAATTATTATCCACAGTGAAAGTGATTTTACTATAGTAAAATTAAATTTACATGGTGTATTTCGATCCACCTAGTTAGAAATGGCTAGGTGATCATTTTTTGGTGATAAGGGGAAGCCCGAAAACAACTTGGGTTGAGTTACAAGTCCTGGAGTCTAGGTTGGGAAAAATGCTCTAGAGTCCTTGGTGGGTTGAGTTACTAGTCCTTGGAGTCGGGTTGGACAAATTCTCTAGAGCCCTCGAACGTTGTGGGTTGAGTTATTAGTTCCTCGAGCCCTAGACAACTTGGGTAGAGACTAATCTGGTTGGTGTTGGTGATGTTCGACCGTGAGGTGGAACCATTGGTTAAGGGTTGAGGTGGTTTTGCCTCTAGAATCCATGGTTTGGTTTTGTTTTTTTTATCCCATGAGATCCCACATTCATACTTGGAATATGGTGCGAGGGTGATTGGATGAAAGAGATATTTGGTTAAGCTCAATCTATGGTTGGGTGGTACATGGAAGTCCCTGACTTGGTTGGTATATTCATATATTAATAAGAAATATTTTTATATTGTGATTCATGCATATTTTTAGCAATTATATTAGTAATATTATGGTTGAATTTCCATGTTTCATGTGCTGGTTATTTACTTGTCATTTGTTGGTTACATGATATATGTTATTTATGTGTCCTGTCATGAATGGTTTAGCTATTGATTGGTTGATGAATGTATGGGCTAATAAGTGTTGTTGCAACTATGTGGAGAGGGCATAGGGCCTTTTCAGTGATTCTTAGATGAACCTCAGAGTTTTATGATCATATATGCATTCATGACCTGTAGCTTACATGTATGCCACGTGTTTGATGAAATGCCTAGTCTCTTCTAGTTAGTCTAGGTCATGTTATGAGTTGAGATTGAATGTTTAGCTTTGTCATTGTGTCAATTATGATTCTTTGGTGAGCTTATTGAATTAATGAACATATATGTATTTATAACCTACATGTACTATGTACACAAATAGTTTAAATGAGTAATTCGAACATCCAACTTCTCGGGGTCATAATGTTTGCATACAACCTCGGTTTAACTATCATAATACCTCATTTCGAAGATGTCCATGAGGAGGTCGAAAACAAACTATTAAACTAGACTTAGAATTTTTTGGTCTCTATGTTTTCCCTGAAAATATCATTTAGGCCCTCAAAATGGCCTCATAAATTTAGAACCTGAGAAAATTGCCAAAAATAGAAAGTTTTGTTAAATTTAAGGAAGAAAAACTGAAAAGAAATAGTGTTGGGTTAAGTTAGAATGATAATAGTGTGATCATGTTGCACTGGGTGTTTACATCTAGTTCTAGACATGAGGACCCCATTTTCCATAAGTGCACCTTGGAAATTGTCTCTTGCATAGTAACTCTCATCTCATGTTTACCCTAGCGAGCTTATGAATTTGGGTAAAGGTGCGCGGAGGCATTACAGGGTGGTATCAAAGCTTCAAGGTTTACAAACGTGGGCTGAATTGGCAGAATGTGTTTGTCATGCATGCATGTTAGCTTTCTATGTGTTTGTTATGCATGCATTATGATGGTCATTATTGTGGTTTTGTGTCATCATGATGTTGATGTTGGGACAATTGATATGTTGATTTCATTACATATACATATCTTGTGATAATATAGACTTATTTGTGTAGAAGAGATAGTCTCCCTTGAACTTCACTAAGGTGTGTCTGATCATGTTTATATTTGGTTTGTATGACATGGTATGTTTGCAGAAAGAAGATTAGAGATGACAATCAAAATGGTGGACTATGTTATCACTCAAAACTTTTCCTTAGAAGTTTTGGAAGAAGGGAAGGCTTTGAGGTAACCAAAAACCAAGTTTTAAGCATAGGCTCTAGCCAACCAATGGCTCAGAGAGGGATCTCTCTATATATAATTTAGCTATGTTTGCTTAGATATTAGACTAGTTCTAGAGTTCAAGGGGGGTTTTTATTTGTATGAAGATTTGGTGGTGGAATCTTTAAAATAGGCAGATAGGTTGATGCCTTTAGGCCATTAGGAAATGGAGTCAAAGAAGGGGCAGCAAAGCTGGAGTTAACTCACTAAAGGGAATGTTCAAGGGGAAAGATAGAAAAGTGAAGTACAAATCCTTAGACTAAATGGTGAAATGAGTCCTAACGGAGGTGAGAAGGCAATCAAGAATCCTCAAACCGAGGCTAATATGGGGGAACAACAATGAATCATGAGTATAGGGAAATTAAAAATCCTTTACTATGGACCAGAGGAGAAACTACGGAATCTAAGGAGCAGTTAAGAATTCCATAGCTAAGATAGTTTAAGAGAAAACATTAAGAATGTATAACAGTAAGGCAGAGTGTAGTTAAGCAAATTCTGAAATAATATTCAAGCTAAAACATTCATAATTCTGAAACATTTAAGATTATGAAACAACTTTAAGAGAGATTAAACAACACAAGATAATTACTCATTTGTACTCCGCTTTACACATGAATCCCCTGAAATATCTGATCTTTATTCATCAATACAACATGCTAGCCCAGTCAGTGATACAAAAGCTTTTACAGTATTTGAACAAAATTCTATTGAAAGTATAAGAATCCACCCTACATACTTCGATTTATGAAGTATTTATACAAAATGTTTTTACAAAATATCCCAAACTAACTTGGGAACTAATCTAGGAAATTCAAAATATCTTCTCGCAGGAAGATAGTGATAGCTATTGAACTGTTTTCTTGTTGTACCTTTTATTGTGGTTTAGCTGGAAGTTTATGGTTGCTAATGCTCTGTGTTGGCCAAAGGTTGTTGTCTTCTATATTGATACTCTTTGACACGGATACTCTTTGACCCTGTAACCATTTGAATCTGATGCTCTTTACCTCATTGACTATGTGTTTGACCTTTAACTGTGTTCTGCTATAGTAAGTCAGTCAATTTTTCCCATTCTTGATCTATTGGTAACCATATAATTAGCATTCTCTAGTAAGTTTCATCTGCCTTAGTGTATTTGGAAAATGAAGGCTTATTTACAAACAGATGTTTTACCTCATGCTCGAGGTAAAATAGATTTTCAAAAGCACTGTACAATACCTTTCCTGTTGGTACTCCTAAAACCTATGAAGTAGTCACTTGATGTCTTTCTACATCCCTGAGTTTGTCGTTAATCTCCTTGTTCCATAAGTTTATCATGAATGACTAAGGGATTAGGTAATCCCTTTTCCTTTAGCTTATCAAACTTAGCCATGAATATGTCAATGGCTACTTGCATTTCCTTGCTCTTTTCCTCTAACTTATGCATAAGGTCCCTCTTGGTGAGGACATTCTTTACCTCCAGAATAGTGGTAGTCCTGTCTTCAATTTCCAGTCCCTGTAGTTGGTACTTGTTCTTTGAATTTAAGAACTAGATGAGTCTGGTAGCATCTCTAGGCTTGTTGCCTAATTCTATCTTTACTTTTTCAATAGCCTCTGTTATTAATCTTATGAGGTCAATATGCTCGAAGATGACCTGTATGGATGGCCAAATATCATTGACAGAGTCAATGATATTGGCCCACAGTTTTTCCTTGGCTTCTCCAAGTGGCTCCTTTAATGTCAAGTCTCTTTCCATTAACTTGAGCTTTTCCTTTATCTTGGCAGCCTTCTATTCCTCCTCTTTCTGCATAATCTTGGCAAGCTTATAGTTTGTTTCTAAGCTTGCCACCTGTTCCTTTAGCTTGTTTATCTTGTTTGTCTAAATAGAGATTTCTTTCATGGCATGAACAAGCTTGGCCACTTCATCTGTTGCTGTACCCACTGCTGTCGTAGAAGCTGTTGATGTAAATGTTGTAGTGGTGATGGGAAAGGTAGTGACTATAGTATTTTTTGGAGCCAATGTGGCTACCAATGTAGATGGTACTGCAGTAGTCACTGTAGGGATTACAGTTGTTGGTGTGGTCCCTACTTCACCTTGCTTCAATAGGATTAAGGCATCCAATTCCTTCTCCATGCTCCTCAACTGATCATTCAGCTTGAGGACTAAATCCATTAAGTCCTCATGCTGAGTTTGAGACTGTAACACCTTCTGTGTTTGTGGATGATGCAAGGAGGGTATCTTTAGTTGCTTCTTCAATGAAGCAATGTCCTTGTTATTATATTTTATTAACTCCGTTGTTGCTTTGATATATTTGAGATCATGTCCCATCTCTATGATGAAGTCTTCCAGAGACTTGATTCTATTATCCTTGGCTTGTGATGAAGCTTGTTCAAGCTGATACTGAGCTAAGATGTTGTTTAGGGAACTTTAAGGTTGATGAATAGCTATGGACTTCCCTGTCAAGGTGGAGTAGATCATTTCTCCAGCCTGCTTATGAAACTCTATTTGATCCACAAGGTGATTATCCCTAGCCAACACCTCAAAATCAACTTTCTTATAGTCAGTGGGTGCCCTTGATTGTTGCGCAGTTGGTTGAATGAAGGACACATGTATCTTCCCCTATTTGATGTCAAAGGCTAACATCAATCTATTCTGCCCAGGAGTAGAAAGTTTGAAACGCTAAGCATATGTATCAGCTTTCAACCTTTCATTCCTCATTTCTATTTCTTTGAATCTATCTTTGATACTTTTATCCTGGTCTACTGGCCTGTTGAAATATGAGGCCTCTACACTCATTTGTCTCTGTATAATATGGATTCTTGAGGATCATGGGGGTTGTCTTTCCTCTGAAGGAGTAGTACCTTTACTCCTTTCTGGCTCAGAATCAGTTATTTCAACTGAGCCATCGGTGTCTTCCTGTTCTGACATAGGATTGAGTCTAGGCCTTTTGCTTTGGCTTCTTTCATATTGAACATTGAAGGCTTGTGTCCTTAAACTTGATTCTTCCTCCTTGCCCCTTTTGGTATTTTTCTCCTCATTCAGGGGAGTCTGCATGATAGGGGGAGTGGTCATTGTCCCTTCTTGAGGTGGTACCTACAGAAATGTATTTTCATCAAGTTTCTTTTCTAGATCTAATAATGTGTTTTCCACGACAACTTCATTATTGTCCATGTCCTCTAAAGTGTATTCCACCCATTGCAATTGGTTAGCATACTTTTCTATCTTAGGGATGCGCTGATGGATAGAGGGAGCCATCTTGTTTTTCTGCCTTCTTTTGTAGATGAAATCCAAGGGATAATATCTCCATATGAAGCTTTGTTTTAATTTTAGTCTCCAAAGGATCAGGTCCACCTCCTTTCCAGCTTCTCTGCTATTACAAATAAAAGGACCCAATTGGTCTTTGATCTTGAGCTGGGCTTTATTTTTGGCTTTGACAAAGTTTACCTCATCTGAATTGATTATCTGCATGTAGTACTCCAAGGCAAACAACCTCATTGGGAGTTATTTAGGTAGTTTGTATGGGGCAAGCTAGCACCCATAAATCCTAATTTCAGTGTGGTTTTGGTAAAAGTACCAATCTCCCACATGATAATTGATGTTTAGATGAATGACTCTCCTCATCTCAGGATTGATTCTTAGTGGAGGGGTTCCACTGAGCATGGTCATCACAGGATGGACAAAGGAATCTATGAATTCATTTTATGAATAGGGGGAGGAATATTGATGAGTCAATGGGGTCCCTGGGATGGAGGAATATTGATGAGTCAATGGTTTGGCCCTGGTTGGAGCTGCAGCATCTCATTGATGGACTCAGGAGTGATGGTGAAAAGGACTTTTTGGTCATGAGACATGATGGTTCTATGACTGGGGATGTAGCAAGCATAGCACATATGTACAATTTCAGGAAAAATATGGACTTAGGGGTACTAGTACTTAGGAAAATTTGACTCCCAAAGGCCAATTTCATCAGCATGGTTCAGGAACTTGTCCCTACTTTGGCAATGTATTTTGAGCAGAAGCTCTATGATAGAGGTATCTTTTATCTGGAAATCCCTATCAGCTAAGGGAAGGTGGTCCAGGTCCAAATGGGGAGTGGAGATGGGTCTCACATTCAATGCGGTAGGGGCAGCCATAATTCGGTTCTTGTGGATTCGAATTAGGCTTGCTCAAGGTTGAATTGGGGCTTTCAAAGGTAGTTTGGTAGTTTCAGGGTTTGAGTATCCAGCAAGGTGCAGTATGGAGTCTATTGGAGTAATTTTAATTAAGTTTTAAGTTTAACAAAATACTCAATGACTAGTCTAACTTGAAATTAACAGGGCACTTGGTGAATTCAGGTTTAAATACATGAAACTGAGGCAAATTGACTCTGAGCAAGGTGACTGGTAGTTGCAATTGGTCGAAGGGTGCTTGTGGAAGCTGTACGGTTGATTGGGTGATCTGTGGCATTCTCTGGAGTGAAATTTACACGTGGGTCGACGACTTCGATGTTTTGCAAGTGTCGTGCATGCGTACAGAAGCTTGCTGAAGAAAATTTGGTGAAAAAGACATTTTTGGGGCTTTTTGGCCTTTATACAGAAAAATGTTTTTTCTGCAGGTATGGGTCAATAGTGACTGATTTGTCACGTAGCGAGGAGGTGGTAAGCAGTTAATTTCGTACTGCTTATGGGCATTGGGTGGTTTTTGGGAGAGGTCGGCTGATTCCACTCAGCAACTGACATGTTGCCAGGGCGGTCTCATGGAACATATTAGATGGTGGTTGGGGTGTGATTGTGCACGGAGGTTAATGTGGGGCCCAACGGGAACTTTAAATATGGCGGTATTGGGATTAATGGTGGATTAAGGCTAGATTAGGCCATCAGGGTTGTTAGCGGAGGGCTTAATCGTGGTTTTTCCTAACTTAATTACATATCGATTAGTTAGTGGGTCTTTGTCGGGTTTGATGTGTCTTATAGTTTATATTTAAACTAGGGTATAAGGATAAGTTTATACAAGAAATTAATATATACTGGAAAAGGGTTGTTAATGGGAATTAATATGTAATAATTAAAAGTTAATATGAAAAACACAGGAATGAAAAGCGCTAAGCATAATGTGTTTTCTGTACTTTTTTTTTTTCTCACATATATGCATTATAACTTAGGCTAAAGTATTTTTGTGGGTTTTTTATATGAAAGGGGAATTTACATGGAGTGATTACTATCCCTAGGCAAATAATGTTTTAACCTTAGGAAAAGGGGTTTTATTAGGGAAATGAATGAAATGAAGGGGGGATGAAGTTTTATGAGGGGAATTTGGTACTTGGTATCCATAAGTCATTGAGCCGAGGGTCCGGTCCCTCCAGAAGTCAGAGAAATGCTCTGAGCCCCTTTCACTTAGGGTTTTTTAGTACTTAGGACTTTATTATGGGAAATTAGTTAAGTAAATAGGTAAAA
Source organism: Pinus tabuliformis (assembly GCA_031772625.1). NCBI lineage: Eukaryota > Viridiplantae > Streptophyta > Pinopsida > Pinales > Pinaceae > Pinus > Pinus tabuliformis. Next base: position 1,778,207,418 of record CM062816.1, on the reverse strand, counting down.
TGAATGGGGGAAGTTAATCAATTGAACTTGAAATCCATCTTCATGCTTGATTGACCATTTACATTTGAAACCTATGATGAGAGATGATAAATATGCTTTTTGCCCTATCATCATATTTCTGCAACCTTTCTTCTACTTACCCATCTACTTGTCCTACCATTTTTTCTTCACTTTATTAGGGTAAAATTTAGACTAGCAAACCCTTATCAAAACATTTTCTTTTCTTTTCACAAAGAAAACTATCTAATTCTATCACTATAACATCCAAGGGCTCAAATTAAACTAATGAGCTCCTTTTATTTTACTCTACCTAATCTAATGATCTGCAAAGATTAAACAGTTTGGTTAGATTTTATTCTTGTTGGGTTGTGTTATATTCTTTCATGACTAGGCCACGTTGTTAACCAGGGGGTTAGAAGGGGGGCAGAGCCCCCCCTTCGTTGCACCAATTTCATAATGGGGGGAGTCATAGGGGGTTTGAGGGGCGCAGGTAACCCCACTCTATGGGGTCTAGGGCAGCGCCTTGGAAAATTCTGGTTTTGGACCCTATGTTAGGTTGGGCAGACCTACCTATGGTTTTGTGCATGATTTTTGCACATGGTTTTGGACAAGATGGTTTTCAGTCCATGGTATTGGATGCTTCGGAGTGTGTAAATATGTATTTTAACATTGAAAGGAATACAATGAAAAATCAAGCTGGTAGTCCCGGTTTTGGGATCCAGGGGAAAATCTCTGTGTATATGTGTTTTATGTGTTATGATCTCTCATTGTTAATTTTCTATGTTTTAGAATTCATATGCAGGTAGTTTCTGTATGGGGTTAAAACCTACATTTAGTATCAGAGCTGTTTTTGGCTTCAAGGGGACGCCTTTTTAACTGAGTGGTTTCACTCAGGCCTATGGTAGACCTTGTTCAGTAGGAGATATGTGACATCGATTCTAGTGGTGAAAGAAGATGGAGAGAAGTGGAAAGACAGAGATCGAGAAATTTAATGGTAAAAGTTTTGAGTTGTGGAACTCAAGATGGAGGATTTGTTGGTGGATAAATATCAGTGGATCACAGTAGATCCGAGTACTAAACCAACGAGAGTGTTTGATGAAGAATGGAAGAAGTTGCATCAGAAGGCAAAGAGCACAATATGATTATGTGTCTCAGATTCAGTATTGTTGAATGTATCAGGGGAAGCTACGGTGAAGGCTTTGTGGGACAAGTTAGGGACTTTGTAACAATCTAAGTCTTTGGTGAATAAATTGTTCCCACGGAAAAATTTGTATAACCCGAGGATGAAAGATGGAGACTCTATGACAGAGCATCTGAATATGTTTAATACTGTGGTAAGTCAGTTATCGTCTGTTGATATCAAAATTTCAGATGAAGATAAGTGCATTAGTTTGTTGTGTTCTCTACCAGATTCATGGGACAGTCTGGTTATTGTGATAGGTAGCAATGCAACTACCTTGCAGTTTGATGAAATAGTCTCATCCTTGCTGACGAAGGAGATGAGACGGAAAAATATGGAGAGGCAGAATGGTAATGCCTTGTCTGTACGACGACGGTCCCAGAACCGAAACAAAAATAAGTCATCGAGTGGGAGATCTAAATCTCCAGGAAAAACTGTAAAGGTGGTATGATGGAAATGTGAAAAGGAGGGGCACTATAAAAGGGACTGTAAATCTAAAGCTCCTGACAAAGGAAAGGGATCTGATGACGCTCCTTCTGCAGAGGCGAAAACCACCTCAGATGAAGGTGGGGATGTGTACTTAGCTTCTTCAAGTACACATGTAGATCATGAGGCATGGTTGATTGACTCAGGTGCATCCTTTCACTTCACTCCCCATAAAGAGTGGTTCTGAGAGTATGAGAAATACGATGGTGGTGATGTCTTCTTAGGGGATGATAGGAAGGCTAGAATCATTGGTCGTAGAAAAGTAAAGTTGAAGTTGCAAGGTGCAAGGGTTAGAACACTTCCGGGTGTTCTACTTATTCCTGCATTGGCTAGAAATATGATTTCTGTAAGCAAGCTAGATGATGCAGGTGTAAAAACAATGTTTGAGAAGGATACCTGCAAGATGGTTCAGGGAGCACTGGTATTGATGTGGGGAGTTCAGATTGGAACTCTGTACAAGCTGCAAGGTAGCATTGTTGTTAATGTGTGCAACAGTTATGTGGTTCCTAAAAGTGGAGCAGAAAATCTAGTGGTCTCTAGAGATAAGACCATGCTGTGGCATCAAAGGCTTGGACATATTGGAGAGAAGGGCCTTCGAATACTTAATGGTAAAGGTATGGTAGAAGGTATGAGTAATAGCTCTCTATATTTTTTATTTATGTGAAAATTGTGTATATGGGAAGCATAATCAAGTGAATTTCCCCTCTGGTGGTAAGAGGGTGAAACAATTATTAGAGCTTGTGCATAGTGATGTGTTTGGACCTGTGAAGGTTCCATCACTGGGTAAGTTTATGTACTATGTATCATTATAGATGACTTCTCAAGGAATACATGGATATATTTTCTTAAGAAGAAATCTGAAGTCTTTGACAAGTTTAAAGAATTTAAGGCTCTGGTGGAAAACCAAACAGAGAAGAAGATAAAGGTGTTGAGGATAGATAATGGTGGAGAGTTTTGTAGTAAGGAATTTGAATAATTCTATAAGAAGTGTGGTATAGCACGATAGAAGACTACTCCATATACACCTCAGAAAAATAGAGTTGCAGAAAGAATGAACAAAACGTTGATGGAAAGGGCAAGAAGCATGCTTAGTGGTGCCAGGTTAGGACAGGAATTCTGGGCAAAGGCGGTGGAGACAGCATGTTACCTGGTCAATATATTACCTTCATCAATGTTGGAGGATAAGACTCCACAAGAAGTATGGACTGGTAAGAAACCCTCTTTCACATCTGAGGGTATTTGGATGTGATGCATATGTACATGTTCCAAAGAAGAAAGGAACCAAGTTGGACAGCAAATCTGAAAAGTGCATCTTTATTGGGTATAAGGATGGTTTAAAGGGTTATAAGCTTTGGAACCCAGTAACAAGGAAGGTTGTGTACAACTGAGATGTGGTGTTCAGAGAGGTGAAAGATGTTATTAAACATGAAATCCAACCAAAGGAACCTGAGAAGATAGAGTTTGAGCTAGAGGAAGAATCAGAAGATCAAGAGGCACAAACTCCAAGTGCGAGAAGATCAGTTCGAGAAAGAAGGCAGCCAGAAAGGTATAGTCGACCTACTTTCTGTTCAAATTTTGCTTTATCTATTACTGATGATGATCCCAGAACTTTGAAGGAAGTAGTAGACTCATAGGATGGAAAACTCTGGAAAGAGGCCATGGTTGATGAAATGGCATATTTCCACAAAAATGAGGCTTGGGATCTGGTGGAGTTGTCGGCTGGAAGGAAACCCATTGGCAGCAAATGGGTGTTCAAGAAGAAGACAAATGTAGAAGGAAAGGTGGAGAAATACAACGCTCAATTGGTAGTAAAAGGTTATTCCCAGGTGTCGGGAATTCATTTTGGTGATATTTTTTCTCCTGTTGCCAAGGTAACTTCTATTAGATTACTTTTATCTGTTGCTATTGCTTTTTATTTTGAGGTAGAACAGATGGATTTGAAGACAACATTTCTTCACGGGGATCTAGAAGAGAAGATCTACATGAAGCAACCTGAAGGCTTTGTGGTGAAGGGTAAGAAAGAACTGGTATGCAAGTTAAAGAAGTCTTTGTATGGATTAAAACAGTCACGAAGGATGTGGTATCATAAATTTTATACATTTATACAGGGACTTGGCTTCACCAGAAGCAAAGCAGATCACTGTGTGTATTTTAAATTAATTGGTGACCGTGTTATTTATCCAGTCTTGTACGTGGATGATATGTTGCTGGTTGGAAATGACAAAGAAATTATGCAGGATTTGAAGACCCGTTTGTCCTCCAAATTCGACATGAAAGATCGTGGTACTGCAAACTATATTTTTGGCATGGAAATTAAAAGAGATCGTACAAAGAGGAAGCTTTGGTTAATCCAAAGGAAGTATGTCGAGACAATATTGCAGAGGTTTAAAATGCAGCATAGTAAACCGATGAAGGTTCCTATTCCTCTAGGTGTAAATTTATCTGCTGAACAGTGTCTCAAGACACAAGAAGAGGAAGAGGACATGCCCCATGTTCCATATGCAAGTGCAGTTGGTAGCCTGATGTATGTGATGGTCTGTACTTGACCAGACATTGCACATGTAGTGGGAGTATTGAGAAGGTTTATGTCAAAATCAAGGAAGGAGCATTGGACAACAGTGAAGCGGGTTTTTAGGTATTTACGTGGCACTAGTGATTATGGTTTGTGCTACCAAGGAAGACCAAGATTGGACAGAGTGTTGGATATTCGTGGCTTTGTTGATGCATACTGTGCTGGAGATCTGGATCAGAGAAGATCTACAAGTGGGTATGTGTTTAACCTATTTGGAGGTGCAGTCAGTTGGATGAGTAAGAAACAATCTGTAGTGGCACTATCAACTACAGAGGCAGAATACATGGCAGCCACTCATGCAAGCAAGGAAGCAGTTTGGTTGCAGAGATTGTGTTCAAGTATGGGGTTAGCACAGGGAGCTATAAGGATAGACTGTAACAGCCAAAGTGCAATTTTCTTGGCAAAGAACCCTGCATATCATTCAAAGACAAAGCATATTGTTGTTCAGTATCACTTTGTGAGGGATATGATAGAAGATAAAAAGGTGTTGCTGGTATAGGTGGACACTTTGAAGAATACTGCAGATGCATTGACAAAATTTGTGAGCTCTGAGAAGTTCTATTGGTGTAGAGAAACAATGGGTGTTGCAGGGCTGGATAAATGACTAATCTCTCTTGTGGCCCCTTGTGGAAAGAAAACAAGAAGTGGGAGGATGTTGGGTTGTGTTATATTCTTTCACGACTAACCCACGTAGTTAATCAGGGGGTTAGAAGGGGGGCAGAGCCCCCCTTCGTTTCGCCGATTGTGTAGCGGGGGGAGTCACAGGGGGTTTGAGGAGCTCATGTAACCCCACTCTATGGGATTCGGGGTAGCGCCCTGGAAAATTTTGGTTTTGGACCCTATGATAGGTTGGGCGGACCTACCTATGGTTTTGTGCATGATTTTCGCACATGGTTTTGGACGCAATGGTTTTCGTTCCATGGTATTGGATGTTTCAGCATGTATAAATGTGTATTTTAACATTGAAAGGAATATAATGAAAAATCAAGATGGTAGTCCCGATTTTGGGATCCAGGGGAAAATCTCCATGTATATGTGTTTTATGTGTTATGCTCTCGCATTGTTTATTTTCTGTGTTTTAGAATTCGTATGTAGGTAATTTCTATACGGGGTTAAAACCTACAATTCTCTAACTATCAACATGAAATTTAAAGCATGGCATAATCAAGATTAAATAGTTTGATTACCCTAGATTGTGGCATGAATCACAAGCTGCACACACTCATTATTTTGCATAAAGTAAATAGTAGTGGCATTTAGACTTGCACACTTTCATGGTCTATTTTTGTTTTTTGGGGTTCATATTTTTCACTTTTTATTTGGACCTTTTTCTTTATTCTTTTTGTCCTTTAATTTTTCTTTTAGGACATACCCTCTTTTCATTTTTTATTTTTTCAATATGGAAAACATTTGCAGAAAGCAAAGGTATTTGCATATTACAAGGCTTAACCTTAGCCATTCAAAATTATGACTCCTATTGGTATAGGAACCTAATAGTGGCTCCACTTGGGGATGACATTTCCTTGTGAAATGTCAAGAACTTTGAGATCAATAGCCTTGGAATTTTGACTTCAGTTACCTTGTGATTTGCCACCTTTCAACCTGCTTTATTCATACTTATGATAATAAATCCTTAAAATCTTAGGGCCTTCTCTCTAGGCTTCAACTCTAAAGGTTTACCATCCAATCCAAACTAGACTTTTTCAAAATAAAATATACACACATGGGAAATAACAATTAGTAACTAGGTTCTATGTAATGTTTGAGTATTCGACCATTCACTGGTCCTCCTCCTTTAGTACCATCTCGTCGTTTAAGGAAGAAAGCATTGTTCCCTCTATAAGCATAAATTATATAGGGGCACTTCCATAGGAAATCAAATTTCCCATGCTTACCCTTATCTTCCCTTCTCGAGTCCCACTTGAGTACTTTATCACCTATGTAGAAATCATCTACCTTGGTCCTTCTATCAAAAATCTTTTTGATCTTTTCCTGCACAACTTGAGATATGATATAGACCTCTTCTCTGGTATTCTGGAGATGAATGGTCTGGTTAATTCTCCTCTGAATATCATTTTGTTCAGATTGCAGTTCTTAGAGCATTTTCATCACTAGTACTCCCAAAAAGGATGGAAAAATAGCTTCCATGCCATAAACTAGCTGATAGGGAGATGTACCAATTGATTTCTTGGTAGTCAGTCTGTCAACCCGTAAGCCTTTGACTAACTTCTTATTCCATGTTTTCTTATTATCTTCCAGTAACTTCTTAATAATGTTCACCAGGCTTTTGTTTGAAGATTCTGCCAACCCATTTCCTTTAGGGTTGTAGGTTGTAGAATGACCTAGGGTGATGTGATACTTATTGCAGAATTCTATCATTCATTTGGATTTAAAAGTTGTTGCATTATCAGTAATGAGCTTGGTTGGGCATCTAAATCTAGACATAATGTTGGCTTCAAGGAAGTTAATGATAACATTATTTGTGGCTTGCCTTGAAGGTATGACCTCTATGATAACATAATCAAGTCTTTGGAAGACTTGATCATAGAGATGGGACATGATCCCAAAGATATCAAAGCAACAGAGAAGTTAATAAAACAAAAGAACAAGGACATTGCTTCACTGAGGAAGCAACTAAAGATAACCTCCTTGCATCATCCACAAACACATGAGGTGCTACCGTCTCAAACTCAGCATGAGGACTTAATGGATTTAGTCCTCAAGCTGAATGGTCAGTTGAGGAGCACGAAGAAGGAATTGGATGCCTTAATCCAATTGAAGCAAGGTGAAGTAGGGACCACACCAGCAACTGTAATCCCTACAGTGACTACTATAGTACCATCTACATTGGCAGCCACATTAGCTCCAAAAACTGTTATAGTCACTACCTCACCCATCACCACTACAGCATTTACATCAACAACTTCTACGACAGCAGTAGGTACAGCAACAGATGAAGCAGCCAAGCTTGTTCATGCCATGGAAGAAATGTCTATTCAGACAAACGAGATAAAAAATCTAAAGGAATAGGTGGAAAGCTTAGAAACAGACTATAAGCTGGCCAACATTATGCAGAAAGAGGAGGAATAGAAGGCTGCAAGGATAAAGGAAAATCTCAAGTTAATGGAAAGAGACTTGACATTAAAGGAGCCACTTGGAGAACCCAAGGAAAAACTGTGGGCCAATATCATTGACTCTATCAATGATATTTGGCCATCCATACAAGCCATCTTTGAGCAGATTGATCTCATAAGATTAATAATAGAGGCTATTGAAAAAGTAAAGATAGAATTAGGCAACAGGCCTAGAGATGCTACTAGACTCATCCAGATCTTAAACTAAAATAACAAGTACCAGCTACAGGACCTGGAAATAGAAGACAAGACTGCCACTATTTTGGAGGTAAAGAAAGTCCTCACCAAGAGGGACCTTATGCATAAGTTAGAGGGAAAGAGCAAGGAAATGCAAGTAACCGTTGATAGATTCATGGCTAAGTTTGGTAAGCTAAAGGAAAAGGGATTACCTAATCCCTTAGTAATTCATGATAAACTTATGGAACAAGGAGATTACAACGACAAACTCAGGGATGTAGAAATACAACAAGTGACTATTTCACAAGTTTTAGGAGTACCAACAAGAAAGGTACTGTACAGTGCTTTTGAAAATCTATTTTACCTCCAGCATGAGGTAAAACATCTGTTTGTAAATAAGCCATCATTTTCCAAATACACTGAGGCAGATGAAACTTACCGGAGAATGCTGAGTATCCGATTACCAATAGATCAAGGATGGGAAAAATTGACTCACTTACTATAATAGAACACAGTTAAAGGTCAAACACATAGTCAACGAGGTAACGAGCATCAGAGTCAAATGGTTACAGGGTCAAAGAGTATCAATATAGAAGACAACAACCTTTGGCTAGCACAGAGCATTAGAAATCATAAACTTCCAGCTAAACCACAATAAAAGGTACAACAAGAAAACATTTCAATAACTGTCACTATCTTCCCGCGAGAAGATATTTTGAATTTCCTAGATTAATTCCCAAGTTAGTTTGGGATATTTTGTAAAACCATTTGTATAAATACTTCATAAATCGAAGTATGTAGGGTGGATTCTTATACATCCAATAGAATTTTGTTCAAAAACTGTAAAAGCTTTTGTATCACTGACTAGGCCAGCATGCTAGATTGATGAATAAAGATCAGATATTTCAAGGGATTCATGTGTAAAGAGGAGTACAAATGAGAAATTCTCTTGTGTTGTTTTATCTCTCTTAAAGTTGTTTCATAATCTTAAATGTTTCAGAAGTCTGAATGTTTTAACTTGAATATTATTTCAGAATTTGCTTAACTGCACTCTGTCTTACTATTATACATTCTTAATGTTTTCTCTTAAACTATCTTAACTAGGGAATTCTTAACTGCTCCTTAGATTCTGTAGTTTGTCCTCTGGTCTATAGTAAAGGATTTTTAATTGCCCTTTACTCATGATTCACTATTATTGCCCCATCTTAGCCTCGGTTTGAGGATTCTTGATTGCCCTCTCACCTCCTTTAAGACTCATTTCACCATTTAGTCTAAGGATTTGTACTTCACTTTGTTATCTTTCCCCTTGAACATTCCCTTTAGTGAGTTAACTCTAGCTTTGCTGCCCCTTCTTTGACTCCATTTCCCAATGGCCTAAAGGCATCAACCTATCTGCCTGTTTTAAAGATTCCATCACCAAACCTTCATACAAATCAAAAATGCCCCTGAACTCTCGAACTAGCCTAATATATAAGCAAACATAGCTAAATTATATAGAGAGAGCCCTCTCTGAGCCATAGGTTGGCTAGATCCTATGCTTAAAAGTTGGTTTGTGGTTACCTCGAAGCCTTCCCTTCTTCCAAAACTTCTAAGGAAAAGTTTTGAGTGATAACAGACTACAGTTCATGTGATTATCCCTACAGATAAGATGATATGGTGATGAGTACTCCCCTGACATAACAGATACATTGAGAAGTTTTAAAGAAGATATCAAAAGTTTTAAGGTGTATAACAACAAGATCATTTAGTCACAAGAAAGACTTGCCAAGGCACAGGAAAAGAATGTGAAAGCTAATGCAGTCATCCTTAAGAGCCTATCATATTTTTCTGAGACAAGGAGTGCTTAGGATCAGCCATGGACAGGAGGAAGGGACCAATAGGGCATATGGCAGTAGGTTTCAATCGGGATACATGTTTTATAGGGATGACATGGTCAAAGATGGTAGGTTCTTGGATACACCTAACAAGAGGGGTAATGACCGTGGGTTCTATAATTTCTAGTTCTAGTTCATAGAGACAACATCATCATCATTGTCACCGTATGTATAGGAGGAGTGAGAAGTAGTACTTTCCAAAGGAGTTCAAGAAAGAAAAACCTCCTACATTTGATAAAGAAATGAAGAAGTCACAAGATGCAAAAGCTTGGTTACTTGGCATGAATAAGTTTTCAAATTGAACTATTATTCAGAAAAAATGAAGGTTAGGATAGATACTTTCAGTCTTAAAGGAAAATCCTACATTTGGTTGGAAGATGTAAATAACGTCAGAGGCATTCGAGAGGAGGAGCTAACTTGGAGTGAGTTTGAGAGACTTTAAGGAAGAAGTATCTATCTAAAAGATACTATGATGGCAGGGAAAAGGAGTTCTATGAGTTGAATATGGGATCTATGGCTTATGAGGAGTATACTAGTAGATTCTTGGAGTTGTTGAGATATGTGCCTTATCTTAAGGAGGAGAAGGAAAATATTTAGAGATTCATCAGTGGGTGGCTAGTATCATTCAAATACATGATTGAGTTTGATGAGCCTAGATCATTGGAGGAAGCCATCAGAAATTTGAAACATTGTTATAAGCAATCAAAGCGCAAGTCTGAGTCTAAGCAATATTGGAATGGTAACAAGAAGAATAAGGGAAAGTGGGTTAAGAAGAGAGGAAAGCCACAAGACACAGATGATAAGGAGAGTATAGCATTGGACAACAAGGGGGATACCCGCCCGGTCCGGACCTTGGTTGGCAGCTCCTTATCCGTTTGGTATAGCGGGTCCGATTGGGGATAATGGGACTAGTTTCCCAATCTATGAGTGTGTGTGTGTAGAATTCAATGTTGCTGATCTAACGGGCCCTATCTATGATATTCTAATTCTAACCTTAATCTAATTCTATGCTATTGTAATCTAATAAACAACACATCTAAATCTATACTAACCCGGGGTGTGATTCTTCTTATTATGCGATCTAAAGAGATTTCAAATAACAACTGGTAATAAAGATCATTCAACGATTATAAGAAAAGAAATCAATAAAGATGAACTATTTCGCATAAAAAAATTAGATGAAACAGTTGTGAAAAACATATCGCATAATGAGCTATTCATATATTAAGCATAAGTAAATAGCTATCACTGTACAAAAGTGCCAAATGATAACTCAGACATTCATGCAATAATACATAAATAACTAAAAAATGTATATCACTTTAACATATAAGCAGAAATGGTCAAGAGATAAAAGTACCATTTATGACTAGTCCTACTCATAAGCTTCAAGCAACAATGATTTATCTCTCTTTGTTTTAACATCTACTAAGAGTACAAAAGTGCAACATCAGTATCAGATATCAAATGCAAAAATCAACAAATCCTATTCCATTCATTCACCAAAACCTCCTCAGAGGGTACAAAAGTGCATGTTCTGAGGACAAGTTTTTGATAAATTTCTGGACCCTTCTCTAAATGCATGAGAAGGGTTTAAATACTACTAACTAAATAACTTAATTACCCAGATTAAGGATACGGTTTAAATGACCGCCCTTTTTCTAAGCTAAACTATTTCTAAAAATTAATCTATTATCTAACTATTTCTGCATTTGTTCCTTAATGTGGTAAGCATTCAACATTTGCTTCGGAGAGTCGGCTAACTATCTTCCGCTTTTAGTTGAGTTAAGCAAACAGAAATGGTAAGAGCTGGCACCATCTTTTCAGCAAGGTTGATGATATACTCGAGAGTCATCCTCTGACTATGTGGATTTACTGCGTATGCCCAGTAATAGCCTCAGTTCAACTTGGTTAACCCTTGAATCGCTTCTGCCTTTTCTTTCAGCTTTAAGTTTCCAGTTTGATTTTTACCATCGCTTTTTTGCGCTTTCTGGGTTTACAAGTGACTGAACGGTTAGAGACTTTGCTTTTTGCATAATTTTCTTAGCGATGCGCGATTAGCGCTAGGTGCTAATCGCGCATCGAAAACTGCCTCCGTTCTTTGATCCGGGCTTTTCTGATGCGTTTTTCGCCTTTTCTTTCTTGGGTACAGAGCTTCAGAATTTGTGAGAATAACGCTTTTTTGTGAGCTTTTGACCTTGAGTTTTAAACTGCCTGCTGATATCATTATCATTGGATACTTATTCAATCATAGCTGTAAATCTGTGGCTCTGTTGCATGCGGGCGTCTCGTCTTTGTCTTTAGACATTGGAGTTTTACTATTTTTCCTCATAGCTTCCTGCACATTGCTTTGTGTAACTTTTATTTTTCGTTCCTGCAATTCACAAATGAGGAGAGAGTAATGATAAAAATTGACAGGAAAGCTTTAAGTGATACGGATATGCAAAAACATGCTACTTGACGTAAACTGACTCTTCGAACAACACAAAATCGTTTTTCACCAGAAACTGGCGTACAATTCATTAATTATCATTAAAGCGCGTATCCAGTTTTTGGTTTACGGAAAACTTTTCTTGAATATTGAGCTAGGAAAGTTTGCAATGGAATGCTTCTGCGTTGTCGCATTATTGCAGCATCGCAATATCGCAATTTCATTGTGCTGTGTTATCGCATGTTTGCTTGATCGCGCTACCGCAAAGTCACAAAAATCATTTTATCATGGTATCACAGATTGCAAAATTGTTGTATCGCAAAATTGTTGTAATCGCAAAATCGCAAAATCGTTATGTATCGTTTATATAATTCTGCGAGATGCGATATGCGATATCGCATATCGGGGATTCTTCAAGGTTTTCCAACGTGAGTTTTATGTTAATGCATGCGATGCGATGGAGTTCGCGTCACAATCTCGCAATTTATCAATTTTACTCATAAGGAAATGTCTTATAATTCTTTGCGCGATGCAATGTTTCTTAAGGAGCAAAATACATAAGCCTTAATTGATTTTTTGAATTTTTTACTAAGGGTCCCCACTTACCTAGTGTTATTGCTAATACTAAATAAGGAGGGGGGTTGTTGGTGGCCACAACAATTGGCGATTCACTTGGAAGAACCAGTTATCTTTGTTTTTCTATTGAATTTTCTAAATTTCCAAAACAGAAAATTCTTTAGAAAATTAAACTTTATTATGGAAAGATAAAGTATATTATGCTCTCACCTATCAATGATATTTTGTTTCGACCTTTTCCACTTTGATTATTTGCTTCCTCAAGCTAGTCCTTGTATTCATCTCAGTCATTACTTGGTCTTGTAAAAGATAAAACAAAGCCTCCTCCGTAAACCAGTTTTAGATATGCTCATTTGTCGTAGGTAGAGCCACTACTGCCAGCAGGCGTTTATAGCCTCGACAGGGTTATCTGTTACCCAGCAATGATCCTTTATCCTACTTAAGGGAGCCTACAACTTTCAAAGAAAAATCAATATCCACACTTATTGCTTTTTCGTTTTTATTCTTAAAGAACAGTGTCTTGGTTTGGTAGCTAAATTATGACACAGTCATTCACTTGATTTATAACTTTGCTGAACAAGCTGGCTTGTGATGAGACCCCTTGTCTTTTGATTGCAACAATCTTGAGTCATTGCCCTGTTGTGGTGTACAGTATTGGCAAAGTCAACAAGTTATAATATCTGTGATTATGATAAGCCGGCTCGTGATGAGACCTCTTATTCTTCAAGATAAAGTGTATCCTTGGGTTGTTCCTTTGAAGGTTGTGATTTTCCTTAGGAGGGAGGAAGTCATTGTTTCCTTAAGATAGCTTTGGACGACAATTATAGAGTTTTTGAAAGTAGCTGTTTTACAGAGAATCTTTATTTTGTTATTGATACCTTTCATTATACTGAGATAAAACAAGTTCTTTACTAGAGGTTGTTTTTATCAAACTTTCTAAAGTTGAAACTAGTATCATATCTAGGTTAGAGTTTTTTAACTGTATCTATCAATGATAAAGATCATTTTTCCAAAAGATTTACTATTTATACAAGCGAAAAGTTCAAAATTTAAAAGAGAATTTGTGTCTTTTTGTAAATGCCTAATGTAACCATTCACAACTGGTTTTATTATATATATAAAAAAATAATAATAATAAATAAATAAATAAATATTCTAATAATCTTCTATGGAAAATATTTCTTGAGAATTTGTCCATTAACAGGCAAAGGATCTTTTTTACCTGCTAAATCCTGTAACACAAACGTTGATGGACCTATGACTTCTATAATTTGAAAAGGACCAAGCCACATTCTTTGAAATTTTGTATGTTTGCCCTTTTCTTCATGAGCCTTGTCCCACTTTAAAACTAAATCTCCCATCTGAAAAAAAAAATTGGTCATTATGTTCGAATCAAAAGAGGATTTTACTAATGCTTGATGATGGGCGTGCATTTTCCTCACCTGTTCTCGTTGTTCTTCTAATTTAATTATTTCCATTTGTCTCAGCTGTAAGGAGGAAGTGGGTACTTCATCAATGTATTGAACTAAAGACAAAGAGGGAATCGTTAAGTGAGTAGGAAGAACCACTTCTTTCCCATAAACTAAATTAAAAGGAGAAGTACCGATAGAAGCTTTTTCCATTATTCGGTCTGCCCATAAAGCATGTATCAAGGCCTTGTGCCAATTCTTCTGATTTTGGTCAACTATTCTTTTAATAATCATGATTAGGTTTTTATTTGTTGACTCTGCTAACCCATTACCCTGTGGGTAGTAATTGGCCGAATATTTAAGTTTGAATCCTCTTTTAAGTGCGAATTCAGTCATTGCATTTCCAGAAAAGTATGATGCATTATCAAACATTAAAGCAGATGGCAATCCAAACCTAGTAATTATAAATTGATCTATGAACTCAATGATATTTTCAGAATTAGCCATCTTGAGTGGAACTGCCTCTACCCACTTGGTAAAATAATCTGTTGCTGTGAGGATGTATCTATGCTATTTAGAAGAGTGAGGAACGATCTCACCTATTATGTCCAATCCCCACTGACTGAAAGGTTGCTCAATGTTTACCGGTGGTAGTGGCAAGGATGGCTTCTTTTGTCTTCCAGCAGTAGTTTGGCAAACTTGACATCTCCTCACATAATTGTGCGAGTCTTTAAATAACGTGGGCCAGTAATATCCTGCGCGTAAGATTTTATGTGCAGTAGCATCTCCAGCATAGTGTCTGCCTGCTGGGCCATCGTGGAGTTACTGCAAAACTTTTTCAACTTCAGCTTTCTCAAGACACCTAAGAAGAACAAAATCATAATTTTTTCTAAAAAGAACATCATTTATGAGCTGATATTGTTTGGCTTTCAACCTAAGAGCTCTTTTCTTAGTATGATCCAGGTATGAAGGAGCATACCCGTTCTTAAGATAATAAATGATATCAGCGTATAATGATTCTGCATCGTTTAGGCTTACCTCACACATTTGTGTCTCTTCAGATGGAATTTCAGAAATTTGCAATGCTCCAGCCAGTATTTTGCAAAAGCCTTGACCTCTTACAATGTTTGCTGGTTTAATCTCAATGTCATATTCCTGCAAGGCAGTAACCCAATTGGCCCTTTTCTCACCTACATCTTTCTGTACTAGAAGATTCCTTACCGCTGAAAACGGTACTATAATCTTAGTATGGGTTTTAAGTAAGAAAGGTCTGAAGTATTTGACTGCTTTGAAAACGGCATAAGCCTGTTTCTCCACGTCTGAATAATTTAGTTCAGCACCCTGTAAATTGGAGCTAAAAAACGCAATTGGGGCTTCTTCTTTTTCCTGATCTGCTTGAGTTAGTATCGCAACATATGATCTATCTGAGGAAAATGTGTATAAAATAAAAGGCTCTGAAAAATTCGGAGTCGCTAAAGATGGAGCATTAATAATAGCTTGTTTGATTAGGTTGAATGCTTCATATTCATATTGACCCCATTTAAAATTTGAGTTCTTTTTAATCATGGTTTGTAGAGGAGACACGATTCGTGAAAAATCTGGAACGAATCTCTTTACAAAGTTAATTTGACCAAGGAAAGATTGCACGGATTTTTTGTTGTGAGGTAGGGATATTTCAGAAATTTCTTTGATTCTGTCGGGATCAATGTGAATACCGGATTTTGACATTATGAATCCTAGAAGTTTCCCTTCACTTAGTGCGAAAAAATATTTCTTTGGGTTAAGTGAAATTCCATACCTTAAAAATCTTTGAAATATTTATTTCAATTCTTTGAGATGGTCACTTCGCTTTTTTGAGTACATTGTTATATCATCCAAATTGATTACTACAGTTTTATTGACTAAACCTTTGAATGCGATGTCCATGGCTCTCTGAAATGTGGCACCAACATTAATCAAACCAAATGGCATCTTTCGATATGTGTATGTTCTCCATATAGTTCTGAATGTGATTTTCAATTGGTCATCAGGATGTACCAACACTTGATTGTATCCTGAAAATCCATCCAAGAAAGACATTAATTCTGAGCCCGCCACTGCCTGCCTGTTCCATAGGTGGTAAGGGAAAATTATCTTTTTGACAGGCTTTGTTAAGATTTTGAAAGTCAATGCAAATTCTAATATCTCCATTTTTCTTTCTAACAGGTACCATATTGGAGACCCATTTAGAATGTCTGACGGGAAAGATTATTCTGGTTTTCAATAACTTATTAAGCTCAGTTTTTATCTGATTCTCTACATTGGGGTGGATTTTCCTCAGCTTTTGCTGCATAGGTTTTTCATTATCGATCATGGGAATAGTATGTTGGATGATGGAAGTGTCATATGTTTTCATCTCATCGTAATTCCAGGCAAAAAAAATTTTATATTGTCTCAAAAGACGAATATATGCTAGTTTTTCTTCAGGGGTTAGGCCGAGGCCTAGATTAATGTTTTGTGGTTTGTCATCGGTTCCTAGGTTTACTAATTCGTAGTTCAAGGTTGAACTTTGAAGTTTTGAATTGGTAGACCTTTTAAACCGATCTTTTAAATCATACAAGTCTTCTAACTTGACCACCGACTTAGGTATAGCATTGTTAGTGCTATCTTGTTGCAATTGTCAATCATGTTGGTCTTCGTCAATTATTTGATTGGAGTAGGATCCTTTAGATGTAAGGAAATTTACAATATCAGGATCATCATTGAACACTCTCCAATTTGTAATGTTATCAGGAATGGATGGTCTAAAGATTAATTCTATTGAAAATCTATCTGGACTAAAATCTTCTGAAGGAATAAAATTAGAAGCTACGTTAGCCAAAAGGTCTGCACTTGCATTTTGGAGTCTGGGGATTGAAGAGATATTAAATGCTATGAAATGATCAGTTAGATCTTGCACTAGAGATTGATAATGTTTTAAATGACCTGATAAGCAATGTATAGTGTTACGTACCTGTCTAATCACAATCTCCGAGTCTCCAAAAACTTGCAGATACTTGACATCTAGTCCGATTGCTTTGTACAAGTCTTGGACCAAAGCTTCATATTCTGCTATATTGTTGGTGCAATCAAATTCGAGTCTACATGTAAGCATGGTTTTATCTCCTTTTGGACTAATCAGAATGCATCCTGCTCCTGCTCCTTCATTGGATCTAGAACCATCAAAAAATAATTTCCAAAACAAAGATTTATTTACAGTTTTATCTAAAAAATTAATACATTTTGAACTATCGGTTTGAGAAAAATTTTCAACTTGGGACAAAACCGAGTGCTCTAAATAGGGTGACGCATGAGCATTGAAATTGCTGAGAAAAGAATCTACTGAGTAATTGCCAATTATGCTGATGTTATACGCTATTGGTTCATTTTCCCCTTCTAGCTCCGTTACTATGTATTTCTGGTGTAACTCTCGTTCAACTTTTATTTGATTTGGTTTACCGATGTAGGGAAACCACATGTGCGACCAGTCGGTTGCGAAGTATCCATGAAGTTTTTCTGACCAATCCCTGCTGAGAATTAAGCCATAGAATTCAGGAATGTCAGCGACTAGAATGTCAATCACTTGGCATACCTTTGGGTTGGATGACAACCTTATGGTTACTTGATTTAGTTCGCCAATTACTTCGACTTGAGATTGATCTAGTTGAACTATGCGCACAGTGGATTTATGTGGTTGAACATTTAACTTGGCACATATGGACTTGGGTAAAATATTCGATGAAGCACCAGAATCTACCAAATAATTGTGCACATTCTTATTGAAGATTTCATAAGTAAGGAGAAACGGGGGGTGTGAGATCTTGATCTTCCTCCAATTAAAGTGATGTCATTTGGATCAATCTTATTGATCGCGTTAGTTGGAGGTCTTCCCATGTTATGGGAGGCTTGGGAAAGTACAGTGGAAAACAAAGGTGCAACTGGCACAACATGTAATTCTTTCATCATTATCTTCTGTTGATGTTTCAACTTGCTCAATTCGTAAAGGGTGATATTAGCCCTAGTCTTTTTCATGTCCTCTATAATATTGTACTCCATTTCATCTGACACGATGAGTGTTTTAGATGGAGTTATTTCATCTGTTTGGACTGGGCTAGTTTGAGTCGCTTTAGATGTTGTTTTCTTTGTTGCGACTTTATCCTTTGTTGCAGAGCTTGCGCTCTTTGGCTTTGGGATAGTCTGGGGAGGATCAAGCTGATTTTTGCTTCGTGTGCTAACTGGAAATGCTTCTTGATCTTCTTCTTGTGGAAGGATGAAATCCCACATTCCTTGTAATTCCACAACTTCTTCTTCATCAGTCTACCCTTCAGTGGCGATTTCCTCTTCCTCTTCCTCGGATTCAGCACTTGAGATAGCATTGGGTGGCTTTGCATCCATTGAAGGACCTCTTTTAAAAGCTCTATAGGGCCTTTTTGAAGAAGTTTCTGCTACTTGCCTTTTGATGTCGACCATTTCATTGGACATGGTCTTTAGAACTTTCTGCAATCCTTCCAAATCAAATGGATCTTTTGCTTGTTTCTTCTTGGAGTCATCTTTGAAGGTGACTTTTTTGGATTTACGTTCCTTTACCACGGATTTCTTTTCCAGGGCTATTATTCTTTTCTCTACTACTATTGCTTCTTTCATGTCATCGACTAAGGTTGTTTTATTGGCCCTGTCTACGAAGATTGCTATATTTGATGGTAGAGCGGTGATATACCACTCACATCGTACTTCTTCGCTAGGCTGGGAAGCAGTACGAATTTTGTTAAAGATTTTGTTGAAACATAAATTGAAATCCTTGATAAGCTCTCTAGTTTCGGCTCTAAGGTTGGATAGGTCATTGAGTAACGTTGCCGTAGATCTGTCATCACCAAACTTAGTTAGGAATTGTTCCTGGAAGATGTCCCAACTAGTGATAGATCCAGAGGGTAATGAAAAATACCATGACCCGGCTGTTCCTTGCAGAGTATAAGGAAAAATCCCAACAACAGCATCTTCATTAGTAACCCCATTGAGATTAATGGATAGCATGAAGTTGTTTATATGCTCTTCTGCTAGCATGCCTGCCTCAAGATTGAATTTAGGCAGCCATTTCTCAGGATGGGCCGGTATTTGACTCAAGGGTGCAGGCATCAAGACTACCCCAGGGTTATTCCATGGAGTCTGGGCCATTGCTGAACTTCTAACAGAGAAACGTGCAGAAGATGATCCCTGTGGCTGGGAGGATGAGGATACTATGATTGTAGATGATTGAGGAAGAGTTGTTGGGGTTCCAATAGATGGATGGACAATGATCTTGGATGGTAGAGTGGATGGTTGACTTCACGGTGAAGAAGTTGAGATGGACGATGTTGACAAAAGAGTCTCACTGTCGGACTCTTTAGGTGATTTCCTTGCTCTTTTCCTGGTGGGAAGAGGTAATTTGATTGGCTGAACAACAAACTTTTCACTCTTTAACCTGGTCAGGGGATGAGCAGGGTTATATTGCGAAGTCACGCTGCCTTGAGATTTATCAGACCTTTGAGGAGAAATGGAAAATCGCTGAAGTTTGTGAATCAAGGATTCGACTTCAGGAAGTTCAACTGTAGATTGTTCTGAAATGTCAGGGAGTGTAGCAGCGGTTGATACTCGAGCAACTTCTAACTCTGGATTTAAGTGTAATGGAGAAGTCAGGGGAGATGGTGAGGGTGATTTACTCTCAGAATGGTATTCAGATTTTGATTCACTTGCCATTCATAGTTCAGGCCCTCCTTCTAGCGCCAAATATGTTGAAGCCTCGAAAAGCGGGTCGACAACAAGGGGGATACCCACCCGGTCCGGACCTTGGTTGGTAGCTCCTTATCCATTTGGTATACCGGGTCCAACTGGGGATAATGGGACCAGTTTCCCAATCTATGAGTGTGTGTGTGTAGAATTCGATGTTGCTGACCTAACGGGCCCTATCCATGATATTCTAATTCTAACCTTAATCTAATTCTATGCTATTGTAATCTAATAAACAGCACATCTAAGTCTATACTAATCCGGGGTGTGATTCTTCTTATTATGCGATCTAAAGAGATTTCAAATAACAACTGGTAATAAAGATCATTCAGCGATTATAAGAAAAGAAATCAATAAAGATGAACTATTTCGCATAAAAAGTTAGATGAAACAGTTGTGAAAAACATATCGCATAATGAGCTATTCATATATTAAGCATAAGTAAATAGCTATCACCATACAAAAGTGCCAAATGATAACTCAGACATCATACAATAATACATAAATAAATAAAAATTGTATATCACTTTAACATATAAACAGAAATGGTCAAGAGATAAAAGTACCATTTATGACTAGTCCTACTCATAAGCTTCAAGCAACAATGATTTATCTCTCTTTGTTTTAACATCTACTAAGAGTACAAAAGTGTAACATCAGTAGCAGATATCAAATGAAAAAATCAACAAATCTTGTTCCATTCATTCACCAAAACCTCCTCAGAGGGTACAAAAGTGCATGTTCTGAGGACAAGTTTTTGATAAATTTCTGGACCCTTCTCTAAATGCATGAGAAGGGTTTAAATACTACTAACTAAATAACTTAATTACACAGATTAAGGATAAATGACCACCCTTTTTCTAAGCTAAACTATTTCTAAAAATTAATCTATTATCTAACTATTTCTGCATTTGTTCCTTAATGTGGTAAGCATTCAGCATTTGCTTCGGAGAGTCGGCTGACTGTCTTTCGCTTTAGTTGAGTTAAGCAAACAGAAATGGTAAGAGCTGGCACCATCTTTTCAGCAAGGTTGATGATATACTCGAGAGTCATCCTCTAACTATGTGGATTTATTGCGTATGCCCAGTAATAGCCTCAGTTCAACTTGGTTAACCCTTGAATCGCTTCTGCCTTTTCTTTCAGCTTTATGTTTCCAGTTTGATTTTTACCATCGCTTTTTTGCGATTTCTGGGTTTACAAGTGACTAAGCGGTTAGAGACTTTGCTTTTTGCATAATTTTCTTAGCGATGCGCGATTAGCGCTAGGCGCTAATCGTGCATTGAAAACTGCCTCCGTTCTTTGATCCGGGCTTTTCTGATGCGTTTTTCGCCTTTTCTTTCCTGGGTACAAAGCTTTAGAATTTGTGAGAATAACGCTTTTTTGTGAGCTTTTGACCTTGAGTTTTAAACTACCTGCTGATATCATCATCATTGAATACTTATTCGATCATAGCTGTAAATCTGCGGCTCTGTTGCATGCGGGCGTCTCGTCTCTGTCTTTAGACATTGGAGTTTTACTCTTTTTCCTCATAGCTTCCTGCACATTGCTTTGTGTAACTTTTATTTTTCGTTCCTGCAATTCCTAAATGAGGAGAGAGTAATGATAGAAATTGATAGGAAAGCTTTAAGTGATACGGATATGCAAAAACATGCTACTTGACGTGAACTGACTCTTCGAACAACACAAAATCGTTTTTCACCAGAAACTGGCGTACAATTCATTAATTATAATTAAAGCGCGTATCCAGTTTTTGGTTTACGGAAAGCTTTTCTTGAATATTGAGCTAGGAAAGTTTGCGATGGAATGCTTCTGCGATCTGCATCGCATTATCACAGCATCACAATATCGCAATTTCATTGTGTTATGTTATCACATGTTTGCTTGATTACGCTACCGCAAAGTCGCAAAAATCATTTTATCGTGGTATCGCAGATCGCAAAATTGCTGTAATTACAAAATCGCAAAATTGTTATGTATCGTTTATATAATTCTGCGAGATGCGATATGCGATATCGCATATCGAGGATTCTTCAAGGTTTTCCAGCGTGAGTTTTATGTTAATGCATGTGATGCGATGGAGTTCACGTCGCAATCTCGCAATTTATCAATTTTACTCATAAGGAAATGTCTTATAATTCTTTGCGCGATGCGATGTTTCTTAAGGAGCAAAATACATAAGCCTTAATTGATTTTTTGAATTTTTTACTAAGGGTCCCCACTTACCTAGTGTTATTGCTAATATTAAATAAGGAGGGGGGTTGTTGGTGGCCACAACAGGATGTTGGACAGATTATTCCTCGGATCTATGCAACATTGGATAATAAGAAAGAAGATCATCAGACGTCCATTATCAAGATAGATGATAATCTTTGTGATCAATTTTTTCTATTTTGATTGACCCTAGATCTAATTATAGTTATGTTAACCCTGACCTCATGGATAAGTGTGGTTTGAGAAGAGAAGTGCATGTAAAGTCTTGGTTAGTGCAGTTGGCTACCAGTACTAAGAAGAGGGTTCATCATTCAGTAAGAGCTTATGCATTTGCATTGAATGGTATGTCTACATTAGCACATCTAAATGTGCTTCCATTGAAATCTTACAATATGCTATTGGGTATGGATTGGTTATATCTTCATAGGACTAAGGTGGGTTGTTATGAAAAGGCTATTGAGTGCTTGGATGAAAATGCAAAACAAAGAATCTTGCATGGTAAGAAGAAGACGACATCAATTAGAATGTTTACAGCTATGCAAGCCAAGAACAATAGCATGAAGGGATGTGTATTGTTTGCGGTTCATATTTACAGTGATAAATTTAAGGATTTTGAGGATGTTGAGGTCTTGAAGAGGTATCAGGTTTTGCGGAATTTTCAGGATGTATTCCCAGAAGAGATCTCAAAGTTACCACCTCACAGGAAAGTGGAATTTTCTATTGAGTTGATGCTAGGAGCGGAACCAACATCGAAGGCACTGTACAGGATGAGCACTCCATAGTTAGTGGAACTGAAGTTGCAGTTGAAGGAAATGCTTGACAAGGCATACATTATGCCAAGTCTATCGCTTTAGGGTGCACTAGTATTATTTGTGAAGAAGAAGGATGGAACTCTCAGGTTGTGCATTGATTACAGGTATTTGAACAAGGTGACGATTAAGAACATGTACCCTTTGCCATAGATTGATGACTTGTTCGGTCAGTTGAAGGGAGCAACAATGTTCTCAAAAATATATTTGAGATCAGGATACCATTAGGCATGCATCAAAGAAGAGGACACTACAAGACTTATTTTCAAACCAGGTATGGGCATTATGAGTTTTTTGTGGTTCCTTTCTGTTTGACTAATGTTCCAGCTACTTTCATGCGTTTGATTAATAGTGTGTTGAGTCCTTATCTTGACAAGTTCATGATTGTATTCATTGATGACATATTGATATATTCTAAGAATGAGGAAGAGAATACCAAACACTTTGCATTAGTATTAACATTGCTCATTGTATGCCAAACTTAGAAATTACAATTTCTTTCTGACATAGGTTCATTACTTAGGGCATGTGGTTTCCAAGGAGGGTATAGTAGTGGATTCGAAAAAGATCAAAGATATTATGGAGTGGGCAGCTCCTAGGAATGTGGATGAGGTCAGATCATTCATGGAGTTAACAACTTACTATAGGTGGTTCATCGGGAACTTATCATGGGTTTCCTATCCTATTACATCATTGCAGCGAAAAGAAAAGAAATTTGAATGGATAGAAGAATATGCAACAATTTTTAAGCAGATGAAGTAGTTGGTTATGAATGCTCTAGTTCTATAGATTGCGGATCCAAACAAATATTTTGTGGTATGTACATATTCTTGAAAGAGAGGACTTGGTGGAGTTTTGATGCAGGAAGGACAGGTAGTGTTCTATGAGTCAAGGAAAATGAATGAGCATGAGAAAAACTACATGACACATGATCTTGAGTTGGCATCTATCATCCATGCATTGAAGATGTGGAGACAGTATCTTCTTGGCAGGAGGTTCATCTTGATGAGTGATCAAAATGGATTGAGATGCTTATTTGAACAGCCTAATTTGAATTCTAGGAAAGCTAGGTGGTTTTCCACAATTAGTGAGTTTGACTTTGAGATCAGGTACATTAAGGGAAAAGAGAAAAAGGTTTTCGATGCTCTTAGTAGAAGAGTGCAGGTGAATCACATTGTAGAAGTGAGTTCTTATGTGACAGAATTGCAGGAGCGGATCTTGCAGGCAGGGCAACATGATGGTAGATATCAACAATTGAGGCACAAGCTACAACAACAGGGTGAAGGTAATAATGATGAGAAGTATCATCTCATGGCAGATGGATTGGTTAGATTCATGAACAAGATTTATGTACCATATGAAAATGAGCTCAAGAAGCTTATATGGAAGGAGTTTCATGTGAAGCCATATTTAGGTCACCCGGGATATCAAAACTCTTACAG
Organism: Pinus tabuliformis; assembly: GCA_031772625.1. Classification (NCBI taxonomy): domain Eukaryota; kingdom Viridiplantae; phylum Streptophyta; class Pinopsida; order Pinales; family Pinaceae; genus Pinus; species Pinus tabuliformis. The sequence goes on along the minus strand of CM062816.1, from coordinate 1,778,183,336 downwards.
CAGTTAAGAAGTTCTATCATTGGCCAAACTTGAAGAAAGATGTGGTTGAGTTTGTTGTGAAATGTTTGGACTGTCAGTAGGTAAAGGTAGAGTGTAAGCATCCATGTGATTTATTGTGGCCGATTCTGATTCCAAAGTGGAAGTGGGAGTTCATATCCATAGACTTCATTATGGGTTTTCTAAGGACTTTGAGACAACATGATTCCATCATGGTTGTAGTTGATAGGTTAAGTAAGGTAGCTTATTTCATTACGATTAATTCTACTAACTTAGCTAGTGACATAACTAAGATTTTCATCATAGAGATAGTGAGGTTGCATGGTGTTCCTTAGAACATTGTATCAGACACATATGCCAAGCTCACTTCTAGGTTTTGGAAGGATTTGTTTGCAAGTTTGGGGACAGATTTGGCTTTCAGTACATATTATCATCCATAGACAGATGGGTAGATAAAGAGGGTTAACCAAATTCTAGAGGACATGTTGAGGATGTTGGGATTATGATACAAGTGTTGTCCTTGATGGCAACTCACATAGATGACAGATCATAGTGCAACAGGTCAGTAGCAAAGAATTGATTATCAGAATACAAAGAATGAAGAAAGAAAAGTATATACACAGGTTCACTATATACCAAGTCGCGTACATACGCAGGTTCACTATACACCAAGATATGTACACATGCAGGTTCACTATATACCAAGTCGTGTATATACGCAGGTCCGCTATATACCAAGTAGTGTATACATGCAGGATCACTATATACAAAGGCACGTATATCGAACACACACACTTTCACGCAAGGAAAGGTGCGTACATGTCAGAAAACTAAGTTTTGGGTCCATGGTATTTTGGTATTTGGTCCTTGGTATTGCGTCTGAAGTGTTGAACCCAGGTATTGGGTCCCTAGTATCGGTTCTAAATGGTTTTGGACCATGGTATTGAGTAAGGCCTAAGACTATAAAAGGAGAAGAAGATCATTAGGCAAAGGCATTCAGAAAGTCTTGAATATCTAATGAAGTATGAGATCCAATATGCAGGTTATGGGTTTATGATGCCTTGCTTGATCTGAGCTAAGGAGGAATCTCAACAGTTGATGGAGAACAAGATCTAAGGATAGATCAGGATCTAATGGCTTGGAATGAATCATCTCTATATGGTTTGATCTTGTTTATTCTAGATCTGTATACTAACACATGTAATGTTCTGTAAATATTATGATCTGGGTATAACTCAAGTTTGTAATAGCTGCAAATCATGAATGAATATTTACAGATGTATATGTTGGTTGACTATGATAAAAGCGTGTACATACGTAGGTTAGATACATCTAAGTGGCATATACCATATGAGCTATGATGTTTGAAGTTACAGGTGGTTCTGGTTGTTGATGAGTTCTGATGACAATTAACTGGTGTCAGTATTTTGCATATTCAGTTTGGTTGATTGTGTTTAGCTTGTTGATGGATGAGATATAATAATGGATCAGGATCATAATGACTTATATTTATGTGATCTGATGGACTAGATCTGGTTGCTAACACACATTTTATCTTGTATATGTAATGATTTGGGTATCTCTGAAGTCAGGAAGTGCAGCAAGTTATAAGTAAGTAATTAATGACATATACACTGGTTCGCTTTGGTGAAGTTGCATATACATGCTGGTTCGGCTCTTCCAAGTAGCGTATGCACTCTGATGCATGATTTTTGATGATACAGTTAGATCTGAACGTTGTTGCAGAGTTCTGTGTTCTGCTCTGTGTTCTGGTGACTGCAGTTTGTTGACAGGGTTTCAGTGATTCAGTATTGGGTGATTCAGAGATTGATGATGCTAGTGTTGATTGATTGTGTGCTTCAATGATATTGATGGGTCCAGTATGAAAATTGGATGAAACTTGGCCTTCAGATTATGGTGTTGTTCTTCAGGAGTATCCAATCTGGAAATTTATGAAACGTGGTACCTGGAGGAAGAAAAGAGAAGGTTGTAGCCTTCTGTAGGTTAGCACCTACATACTAGTACATCGGCTAGTACAAGAGCTAAGGGGGTTGTAGCTCCCTTCCAGGAGAAGTTGGAGAATGAGAGAAGGTTGTAGCCTTCTGCAGGTAGAAGCCTGTGTACTGGTATAAGACTGCACCAGTACAAAAATATTGTAAAAGGAAGTTTCTTATTAAAAGAAGATAGAGACGACTTGCAGCAGGTGGTTTTCACCCACATTGGGTTACCACCTTACATCATGGTGTTCATGTGTGCTTCTTGTGTGGTACGATCTATTCTATTTTACTGCACCTATTTACTATTCATACTGTTAATAAAATTTCTGATGCACTAACTAAAGATCAATATTTAATGGATCATAAGTTTACTGGATATACGCTAGTTGCATTTGACACAGTTGCGTGTACATGTAGGTTCCCTTCACAGAAGTAGCGTATATGAATCTGAGTATGGAAATGAAAAAGTGTTTGATTTGATAATACTGATTCACCCCCCCCCCCCCCTCAGTATTATTTCCAACAATTGGTATCAGATCAGGTCCTTTGGTAGAAGCTTAATCACTTGAAGGAGATCCGTAGAACAATGGGAAGAAGCTTAAGAAGAAAGCGCCTAAGAAGAAGAAGACATCTCAGAAGAGCTATGACAATGAGAGAATCGATTGGGGAATATGTGGAAGAAGCACTTCAGATTCAGAATCACTTCAGAATGAAGATGAACAAGCAAAAGAACTACCAGGTATGAATTTGTTATCCTCTGGTGATACATTTATCCATCCATTTGAAGATGATGAAAGTGATAGCGAAACAACTGAATTTTATCTTATGGGTGAGCAAGAAATATATCAAGTAGAGGCAGAATTTAAAAGGCTTACAGACAAAATTAGAGATCAACATGATCTATTGAACAAAAGGGAATGTGCCTTCAAAGAAGAAGCTACCAAACTAAAAGCTCAACTAGAGGAAGGAAACAAGGTAAGGAAGTTATTCAAGGACAAGGAAGATCAATGTCAAAAGTTGCAGGATGAAGTGAAATCATTAAGAAATGAAGTCAATGAAAGGAGCACAACAATCAAGAAACTCGGAGATAGATCTAGCTACTATGAAAGTCTTGAAGCTACAATCCTCTCACTAAAAGAAGATCTTGAAGAATCAAATAAGCAGAATAAAGAACTACTCCAAGCTCTTGAAAAACAAGAAAACGAAGTTCTTGAACTAAGACATCAATTGGAAGAAGGAAGAAAAGTCAAAGAAAACATGAAGAAGCAGTATCATGAAAAGGAGGAGCAACATCAGGTTGAGGTAAATATTCTAAAAGATAACTTAGAAGAAAAGGATAAGCTCTTACGATTTCAAGATAGTACTAAGATCTTGGATGATATTCTTAGTAGTCAAAGGTCCCTTGCTATCAAGACTGGTCTTGGTTTTCATGAATCTGTTGAAGGTGAATCTAGTTCACAAAATAAGACAAGGAACTCTAATGCACAATGTGAAATACTCAACAAGGAAATGAGAGGTCAATCCCATCAACAACCAAGGAAGGAAATTCTTCAAAGAAAATCTTACACTCCTCCGATGAATAATGTTGAATGTTATGTATGTCATAATCTTGGACACGTTGCAGCCAGATGCAAAAGAAGAATGGTTCAAGACCATCACACAGAACGATCATCACGTTCTAGGTACTTTAAGGGATATTGCTTTGCTTGCAATGTGTTTGGTCACAGAGTTGTTGATTGCTACAGAAGGAATATGAAACATGTAAGATGTTATGCATGTAACAAGCTTGTACATATAGCAAAGGAATGCAGGAACAAAGTACGGGCACCATACCAAAAGGAGAAAACATCATCACACTTGAAGATATGGAAGAAGAAGGAAGTACAGTCAGAAAGATGTGGCACATCACAATATACAAACATAACAGACTGAGAGGGAGCTGAAAGTGTAAAACTTCAGTGTCCTAAATCTCATACGCAAGTTTCATAAAGGGAAGTCGCGTATATACGCAAGTTAGTTACTGCAAAGTTCCGTATATGTTAGTTTGGGGAAAAGCAGTAGGGACAGGTTCAAAAAAAGGGGGGGGGGGTCTGATATGATTCAGTCCATTATTTTCTCTGTTTGATAATGGTTACAATCTGTTGATGATGTGTGGAAATGTCTTGACACTTGTAAGATGTTTAAAAGTGTTTTGATCCTAAATTAATGATGATGATGCCTTGATACTTCTTGCTGATATATGCATGATCAAATCTGATAGTAAGCAAGATGGCACAAGTTCAAGGGGAGCATATGCTTTTAATAATGCATTATTGGCATTATGGTTAAAAGTCCTTGGTGATGATGCTTATATGGCTAAATGATATATCTTGCTATGATATGGTTATGAGTTGTCCATGACAAAATCTCATATGATTCTTGGAGTTATGTTAGGTTCCTATACCAATAGTTTTCATATTTCATGATTGACATAGAAGTTCCAAATATGTTCATCTTTGGTCCTGCAAAGGTTCCATATTTTGTATACAAATACATGTGCAAACATTGTTCTTCATATTGATGGGTGGCCCAACAGTTCAATCTGGACCATGCCATAGTTAAATTGCTGTTGTAGAATAGAGAGAGAGCATCTGTCCAAACAGTTTAAACTTGGCAGATCAGTAGCTAGGCAGGAAATTAAGGAGCCCAACTGTCTAATCTGGGCCCTTGGAAGCAATAAGGGTAAATTTAGATAGGAGGGCAATCAAAAGAAAAGGACAATCAGGGTTTGCAAGTCTAAGTGCACCCTTCCAGAAGTAACAAAAAATGCTAGGTGTGTTAGGCTGGGTAGGTAGCTTGGGGTTGCAGAAGCAAGATCATTTCTAAATCCCTTTCACTACCCCTCATAGTTTCTTACTAACACCCCTTGAGGACTTTGGGATCTACCCAACAAGTCCTGTTTTCATTTCATTCATGTGAAGTATCTAGTCAAGTTTTGGCTTTCTTCAATGAAAAGAAGCCACATTTCTTATGTAAAATCACTCCATCAGATTCCATTCAAATCTTATGCTATGTTTCAAATCATAAACCTAGCATCTCCCCTACTCTTTCACCTCACAAAGTCATATTAACTTCTAATCCTATTATATAGCTCCCTAACTACTTTCCCCATCCCTATTATTACAAAAACTATATAAAATCCCAAAAATATTACATATCCTACCCTATAGCACTATAGCTATGTATATATAAGTTCTGGGAAATAATAGTCCATCTGGGGCTATTATTAACCCATCCGTATCCTAAACCTGGGATTAGTCTAACCTCTGGTTAGGCTAATAACCTATGCCTACCCCTTTACCCATCAAAACCTGATATTTTTACCCCTCCCGCAACCATTTTCCCAAGGTTTAGTGTTTAATAATTCTAATAAACATTAAATCATTTCTAAACCCGCGCTAAACCATAAACCCGCATTAACCCAAAGTTTTCTCCCCCCCATGGCACATGTTCATTTAATGTTTGGGTGGGGCACGCGCCTAACCCGCTGTCACCTCACCATTACCGTCAGTCGATCGATTCTCCACACCACAGATCAACGATGGGCGGTCAATTTTGTATGTCGATCCGCCGGAGGTTAACGTCCGAGGGATGGGCAGTTTCCCTGTCGTACCCTCGCCACGTGTCGCCTTCTCGGCGTGTTCGGAGCCCCCTCTGTCAATACTGCCTGGGCTGAAAAGTGGTGCGGGAGGAAACCGGATACCGCTCCCCGCCTGTGACGTCAGCGCCACGTCCTCGTGATGTCACCTCCGCATCCCCGTCGTTGCTCCAGTCACTGCCACCTCATCCGCCCGTGTCCCCACCCTGCCACCGTGTCCTATGCCACGTCGTCGCCAGGTCAGCTACCACGTCACCCGTCCGTACCTGTTACCTGCCAATGACGTCATGCTGACGTCATCCCAAAAAAGCGCCAATTCGCCAAAATTTTCGTAAAGAACGCGTATTTCGACTGTTTCGACTCATTTTCATTCGTCGCATTGGAGAGCCATTTGTGCTGTTTTTTCGTCCGTCTACTCCATAATTCAAAATTCGACCAATTGCTCTGTTACTGTTTCCAAATTCGCCGTCACAGTTCGCCATTACACTAGTCCAGTTGCCCTCGGCGCCATTTTAACCAGGTATTTGCCTAATTCCGCCTATTTTGCCCCTGTTCTTGCCATTTTTCTCCAATTCACTTACTTAAATTCCTGCAAATTCCCAAATTCAAACACTCATACGCCTAAAACTACCCAAATTCACTCATTACTCCTCGCCGTTAAAAGAAAACCCTGCCAATCCCTGTTGATCCACAAAATCACCATAAGGAACTGTTTTTAAAGCTCGGGCTTCCGACAAAATTCCGCAACAGCTCGACATTACCCATTTCTACTATATTCCGCTCAAAAAACTTCTGTAATTACACTCTAATAGTCCCCATTCCTTTTATAAATTTGCCCTCATAGTCTCCAATCCAAAGAATTTGCCAAAGAGAGTAGCGCCGTATCCAACTTTGCAAAGTTTGCCTTTTCCATCATACTTACATATATTGAAGACTATTGCCTCATTTGAACTCATTGAGACTCATTTGCAAAACCTCAGAAGCAGTTATCCTCAGTCTGTGGCTGCTTTAAACTTCATTCCAAGCTCAAGCTCTGAAAAACTTCAAAAATGGCCACTCCAACAGCTCTGAACATCACTCCTATGAATCCACCAAACAAGGACCTTGAAGCAATGCCCCTAACTGACAGAGATTACCTCATTCAAGATTTGGTTGGGGATAGAAATCACTTGCAGACCTTCTGCCAATTAAGAAACAATTTCTTAAACAATTGTGATATGTATGGCATATGGGAGTCCAATTTGCCTTATTACTTACTCCCCTTTGTTAATATTTTTCCTGAGATTATCCATTTGTGTGCTGAGAACTATGAGCCAAATCAGAGAGCTGTCAAGTCTCCATCTGGGAGCATACTTTTTCATATTACTCCTGACTCCATCAACCAGATGCTAAACTTCAAACAGACTCAGCTATTGACACCTTTTTCTATGAAGTACTTGCTGGATGAAGGCTCCAAACTCTCCAACTCTGAAATTACGAGAATCACTAAGACATTCATGAGGGCAGACTGCCAGCCTGCAGAGCCTCCTCCATTTTTGTATGTACACTTCAATGAGGTTGGAAAAATGCTGGTTGATATGATATCCTACATATTAGGCTTTCAAACAAGTGAACATGTTGATGAAACAGTACTGGTCCTATTGTCTACATACAGCCCAGGGCAGCCTCTTGCTATCAAGTACAACTATGCCAAGTTCATAGCCAATAAAATCCATGACCAACTGATAAAGCTAGATAGGGAGGGAGTCTTCAAGTATTCCTCATATATCTACCATTTGTTCATGTATTACCAGTCAGAGTCTTTCCAATGTACCATCAAGAGATTAGATTCAAAAGGAGAAAGAAGGTCTGTTATCTTTTGGTCATTAGTATTCCATCAAGTCCAAGACTCTCCATACTCTTACTGTGAGTTCATTGACCAGTTTGTCTATCCAGTCTCCTGCCTCTTGAAAAGAGCTCCTCCTCCCAGAATATCTTATGATATGCAGAAGACATTGCAGCTATCTAAAAACTACAAAATAGGTGATTGGTATCTCTACCAAAATCACACTGTCATCAGAATCTATGGCTGTGAGCTCTGTCCTTACAGGCTCCCAAGATATGTGCCAATGAGACTTTTTGCCTTGGAATACTACAGGCAGCTTATCAACTCAGATCTCACTCATTTTCATAGTGCCAAGAAGAAGGCTCGCCTGAAATTTAAAGACCACCTAGGCCCCTTTATCATGAACAAGAAGGAAGGTTGGCAGGATGCTGACCAAATACTAAGGGAAAAACTCAAGTTGAAAAGAAGTTTCTGGTGGGTCCCTTATGACCCAGATGGCTTTATCAGTTCCAGAAGAGTTAAATATAGATTGACAGCCTATGAACACTGCAAAATCCCACACATTGAACAATATGCTAATCAAGATGAGTGGGCACAAGGCACATTAGTTGAAGAATTCACTCAGGAGGAAATAATGGAGCAAAATGTCAAAGATCTAGAAAAAACTCTTGACTTGGATTCTTTTCAGCAGGTAACATTCAAGTTGCCACATCAAATTGGAGAAGGCACATCAGCTGCTGCAGCCACACAAGCCACCCAAGCACCATCTACATCAGCAACAGGTACAGCAAAAGGGAAAGAAGTAATGGATGCAAAACAAGTGATCACAGAGCTGCCTGCTACTTCAATGGAGCAGTCTCAAGAACAGGCTCCTCCACAGCAAACAGAGGCACCCCAAGTGCCAGCTTTACAGACTCCTGCCAATGAAGAAAGAGGCAGAAAACAAGACCGAGAAGACTCCACACCTGCTAGTGGGTATACACATCAGCCTGAAGCTAAAAGGCAAAGAGTTGATCCTCCATTTGAGGAGGAAGTCAATGAGGAAATCCTTGGAAGTCCAAGGAGAGATAGAGAAGGAAGCCAACAAACAGCTACAAGCTCTTTCCAACAAGAGCAGGAGAGACAGCATGGCATGGAGGTATCCTCCTCCACACAACAAAGCAAGAGGCCAGCAAACATCAAAGCCACCTTTAAAGAAATCAAGGCTCAAAATGAAATATTAAGGGTACAATTATATGACCAATTTCTCAAGGCAACACCTGCCAAGCAGGAAAGGTTGATGGCAGCATATGACATCAAGGAAGAAAAGGTGATCCTCAGCCACTTCAAGCCCAAGATTCAGCAGCCTCAGACAGCTGCTGACTATGTCAAAAAAAATTTGGAGGTCCTGGCCAAGGACATTCACCCCATGGATCAAATAGAATTACATAAGCAAACAAGTGGGATGGTCTATGCCACTTTGGCAGACAAAGCCATGTTGGCCCATGAATTAAAAGAGTCATTGAAGAATATTAATGCCCAACTAGATTTGGAGAAAATGTCCTCCTCAGCCAAAGACAATAGAATAAAGACATTGGAGGAGATCATTGTGGACCTAGGACATGATCCTAAGGATCCTAAGGGTGTCAAGGCCCTTATGAAGAAAAAGGATGATGATATTGCTGCATTGAAAAAGCAATTGAAATTACTACTGTTCACCCTCAAACAGCAGAGCTGGTGCAAGAAAAAGAAGCTGAGGATACAATGGATTTGCTTATGCGAATGAACCAAAGAATAATCCAAATGGAGGAAGAATTAGAACGAACAATCTAGGGCAAGCAGGGAGAGTCGACCTCCCAGCCACCTCAAATAGTTCCAGCTAATGTCCTTGTTCCTCCTACACAACCAGCAGCAACCCCTCCAGTCATCCCAACATCTGCAACTACAGCAACAATAGCAGCAACTACATCAACACCTGAATCTAGTATGAGTATGGAAGAAATGATGAAAGCTGTTAAAGAGCTATAAATTCAGACTATAGAGGTAAAGGAGGCCAAGGAAAAGCTAGCCAAGTTAGAAGCCAGCTATGACAAATCAAAAATGACAATGGCTGAGAAGCAAAGAGAAATAAAAGCATTAGACAACAGAGTAAAGGCCTTAGAAAAAGAGCTGACCTTAGACAAAACTCTTGCTGAAATAAAAAAGATTCTGTGGGCCAAGATCAATCAATCAATAACTGACCAATGGCGGTCAATTCAGGCTATATATGAACAGATAGAGTTAATAGGCCTAGCTCAGTTTGAAAATCAAAGAGCCAGAGCAGCATTGGGTGTCATGCCTAAACAAGCTAATAGAATGATTAACTTTTTGAACCATCAGACTAAGGAGGAGCTGGAAGCAATGCAAATCATGAATAGGACAGATGCCATACTCACAGCAAAGAAGGTGCTGACTCTCAGAGGTTTTGTACAGACTCTGGAGAGAAAATGTCAAGAAATGCAAAAGGACATAGATGATTTCAAGTTGAAACTTGCAGCACTACGGAGCAAAGGATTGCCCAGCTTATTGACCAGCGCTGGAAGACTGTTGACACGTGAGCAATATGCCACCAGAGTGAACAACTATGTCACAAATCAAATCACTGCATCCTCAAGTTCTCCATCAGAGGCAGGGCCACCCTCTGGGCAGACTCTCTATGATAAATTGGAAAACTTATTCTTTATTGAACATGAAATCAATCATTTGTTTGAAATTCCACCCAATTATTACAAGTATACAGAGGCTGATGAAACTCTCATCAACATACAAAGGCATCAGCTTCCTCCTGAGGATTGGTGGTAGGCAATGCTAGCCATTTTACCCAGTTAAATTCGGTCTTTTTGCTCCTTTTTCAGTTGCAGATTTCGGTCAGCTACAGGTCAGCACAATGAGGCACAGAAGCACCGGATAGAGCAATTAAGCAATAGGCAGAGCAGGTCAAATCAATGATAAAGCAAAGGGCTGGGACAGCAGCCCAAAAATGCGGATTTTAAAAGCACAACCCCAGCCGACTCAGTTGGTCCCAAAAAGTCAAAATCCTCTGACAGAATGAACAGCTGTTACATTCATCTTTACTACAGCATTTACTCTTTCATTCACTATTCCTTAAGAGTTGGTAAAAGAGGTTATGAGTCAATAACTCATCATATAGATGTTTTGTATCTCCTTTTTGTATATATACCTCCCCAAGCGATGTATTAGGGGTTGGTTGGTGATTTTCTATCTGAAGAGTTGCGCTGTAAATTTTCAGACTTTTAATGCAAAGAGCTAGTGAAGTTCCTGATTTGCGCACTGCCTGGATGTATAATTGGTGAATTTCTTGCTGCTACAGAATTCCTGTGTCATTTATCGAACAATAAGTTTTCCTAAACCGTGTTTTTCCTTTCTGTGCTTACAAAACTCATATATGTTGCATGATCTTAGTAGTAGAGAAAAAGAATAGCTTAGGATTTGTTTGAATACACACTAAGCTCAATCTCTGTTGCTAATTATGTTTTCTTCAGAATTAGTCATGAATATGAATTCCTCATTGCTCATGTTTGCACTAATTCTTTCATCTATGAATATTGTTTAGGAATCCTTAATTGCTCCTAGATAATATTCTCACACTTTCCCTCTATCAGCATAGTGAAAGATTCTTAACTGCCTTCCACTGCCTGATTTCATTCCATCACTTTCAGATTTGAAGAATTGTTTCATGGATGCCTGTCTAGCTCTATAGTATCACTATTCTCAGCAAGCGCTTTTAGCAGCACATAATCATTGACTCCACTGCCCAATGGAATACGACATTCTGAAGACTGCATACCACCTCTGTTTGAAGACATCATCCAACCAAAACTCAAAGCAAAACCTTGTACATCATAACTAGCCTAAAATCAACCCAAAACAAAGCTAAATTATAAAGAGAGAGCCCTCTCTGATTGCAGGTAGGCTAGGACCTGCAATCCAAAGTTTGGTTTGTGGTTACCTCGGTCGTATCCTGTTGGAGCCAGGAGACAACCTGAGTGATAACAGGTTACATAGTTGATGTTCAGATCAGATTTGTGGTTGATTCTATGATGATGCATATATGGTGCTTACATGGTGATCTTCATAAGGAGAAGGAGAAGTACAAAGCATGAATACACAACTTCATTACTTGATGATGAGTCACTCATATGCTATTGTTGTCATATGCATAAAGACCATATAATACAGTTATGATGCAGGATTCCTATAGTTCTTGGCGCTCATATGGATGAGGATTGTTGCTGTTGATGATATCAAGAAGTCTTGACAAATGATCTTGAGCTCAAGATACATAGTGTTGGATACATGGTTGCATCGCTGGAGACATGATGATGATGAGTTCTTACCTATATGATGATAGGTTGATACTTACATATGTTGATTGATGCAGATGTTCCCAAGTGATGATACTTGGATCATGCAGATCTCGATGTTGATGAGATGGCTATGGTGTTTTTCACATATGATATAATGAGAATGATTCTGTATTTCATATGCAGAATTCTATTCAAAAGGATGAGTTGATGCAGACATACCTTGTTGATGACTTATACACTAATGAACATATTCAGGTTGTTGGTCTAGATGCTTATGGAGCAGATCATACATTGTGTATGATAGTTGTTGATGACTATCATGATCTTATTTAGATGTTTGGTCTCTGTTATAAATGTCATGTCAAGGTCATATCAAGACTCATGATGTAATAGTTTGTCTCTATCTATTATAGTCATTTGATGAATCCCTTTTGGTCATATGATGTAATTTGTACCCCCACTATGCATGGGAAGGATGATGTAATATTTCAGTCATGTACAAACATTTGGTATCTGGCGTATCCCCACTTGGTTGGGTGGATGAGTCAATATAGGTATATCCCCACTGGGTTGGGAGATGGATGTATGTATGAGCCTTTGGTGATAGGAAGGTCATTTATGATAGAGTCATGTTCTTCTCATAGAACATCGTTTTTCAAACCTTGCTTACAGTCAAGGGGAGCATGAACAACACACTTTAGCAAAGCAGAGATTTCAACATGTACTCAGAGGGAGCATGGACAGATTGGTACACCTTGGCATATATAAAGAGGGAGCTCATTCAGAGATTTCAGCAAGTACTCAGGGGGAGTATGGACAACAGAATGTTTATCAAGGAAAGAGAATATCTTGGTCCGCCCTTTGCCCTTGATGTCAAAGGGGGAGAGTGATTTGATGTTGTTGACATCAAGTCCAAAGGGGGAGATTGTTGGCATTATGATGCATGTGTTGTACTTGATGGAAACCCTCTCATAGAAGAACAACTCACTTATATATAAATAGATGAATCTACAGAAGAGATATCAGATGTGATAGAATACATGGGATCTAGGACAGCTCAAAGGAATCAGTTCAGATGTAATGAACAATGACAACTCATTAAGATGACAGATCTCAGTATGGAAAGTTAGCTTTGCCATCAAGTCTAAAGGGGGAGATTGTTGGCATTATGATACAAGTGTTGTCCTTGATGGCAACTCACACAGAGGACATATCATAGTGTAATAGGTCAGTAGCAAAGAATTGATGATCAGAATACAAAGAATGAAGAAAGAAAAGTATATACACAGGTTCACTATATACTAAGTCAAGTACATATGTAGGGTCACTATATACCAAGTTGTGTACACATGCAGGTTCACTATATACCAAGTCGCGTATATACGCAGGTTCGCTATATAACAAGTAGTGTATACATGCACGATCACTATATACAAAGGCGCGTATGTCGTACACACACACTTTCACGCAAGGAAAGGCGTGTACATGTCGGAAAACTAAGTTTTGGGTCTGTGGTATTTGGTCCATGGTATTTTGGAATTTGGTCCTTGGTATTGCGTTCGAAGTGTTGAACCCAGGAATTGGGTCCCTAGTATTGATTCTAAATGGTTTTGGACCATGGTATTGAGTAAGGCCTAAGACTATAAAAGGAGAAGAAGATCATTAGGCAAAGGCATTTAGAAAGTCTTGAATATATGATGAAGTATGAGATCCAGTATGCAGGTTATGGGTTCATGATGCCTTGCTTGATCTGAGCTAAGGAGGAATCTCAACAGTTGATGGAGAACAAGATCTAAGGATAGATCAGGATCTAATGGCTTAGAATGAATCATCTCTATACGGTTTGATCTTGTTTAGTCTAGATCTGTATACTGACACATGTAATGTTCTGTAAATATTATGATCTGGGTATAACTCAAGTTTGGAATAGCTGCAAATTATGAATGAATATTTACATATGTATACGCTGGTTGACTATGATAAAAGCACATACATACGCCGGTTAGATACATCTAACTAGCATATACCATATGAGCTATGATGTTTGAAGTTACAGGTGGTTCTGGTTGTTGATGAGTTCTGATGACTATTTACTGGTGTCAGTATTCTGCATCTTCAGTTTGGTTGATTGTGTTTAGCTTGTTGATGGATGAGATATAATAATGGATTAGGATCATAATGACTTATATTTATGTGATCTGATGGACTAGATCTGGTTGCTAACACACATTTTATCCTTGTATATGTAATGATCTGGGTATGTCTGAAGTCAGGAAGTGCAACAAGTTATAAGTAAGTAATTAATGACATATACGCTGGTTCGCTTTGGTGAAGTTGCGTATACACACTGGTTCGGCTCTTCCAAGTAGCGTATGCACTCTGATGCATGATTTTTGATGATACAGTTAGATCTGAACATTGTTGCAGAGTTCTATGTTCTGCTCTGTGTTCTGGTGACTGCAGTTTGTTGACAGGGTTTCAGTGATTCAGTATTGGGTGATTCAGAGATTGATGATGCTAGTGTTGATTGATTGTGTGCTTCAATGATATTGATGGGTCCAGTATGAAAATTGGATGAAACGTGGCCTTTAGATTATGGTGTTGTGCTTCAGGAGTATCCAGTCTGAAAATTTATGAAACGTGGTACTTGGAGGAAGAAAAGAGAAGGTTGTAGCCTTCTGTAGGTCGGCACCTACGTACTAGTACATCGGCTAGTACAAGAGCTAAGGGGGTTGCAGCTCCCTTCCAGGAGAAGTTGGAGAATGAGAGAAGGTTGTAGCCTTTTGCAGGTAGAAGCCTGTGTACTGGTATAAGACTGCACTAGTACAGAAATATTGTAAAAGGAAGTTTCTTATTAAAAGAAGATAGAGACGACTTGCAGCAGGTGGTTTTCACCCACATTGGGTTTCCACCTTACATCATGGTGTTCATGTGTGCTTCCTATGTGTGATGATCTGTTCTGTTTTTCTGCACCTGTTTACTATTCATATGGTTAATAAAAGTTCTGATGCACTAACTAAAGATCAATATTTAATGGATCATAAGTTTACTGGATATACGCTAGTTGCATTAGACACAGTTGCGTGTACACACAGGTTCCCTTCATTGAAGTAGCGTATATGAATCTGAGTATGGAAATGAAAAAGTGTTTGATTTGATAATACTGATTCACCCCCCCCCCCCCCCCCCTTCTCAGTATTATTTCCAACAGAGGATATACGTTATAAATTAGCAAAGGAAGTGGGAAGAGTGTCTACCACTGGTTGATTTTTACTATAATAATGGGTATCAACAATCCTTGAGAATGAGTCCATTTGAGGCACTTTATGGGCAGAGTTTTAATACTCCCATCAGTTGGAGTGATCTAGTGAATAGGGTATTGATTGGACCAGATATGTTGGTATAGATGGAACAGGAAATGCAAGTTATTAAAAAGAAGTTAAAGGCAACACATGACAGGAAGAAGAGTTATGCAAATCAACATAGATAATTTAAGGAGTTTTAGGTTGGGGAGCATGTGTACTAGTGCATCAAGCCCAAGAGGAGTTCCTTGAGGATTAGATCATGTGCCAAGTTGGCACCTCGGTATTGCAGGCCTTTCAAGATCCTTGAGAAGATTGGACCAATTGCCTACCGACACTGCAGTGCCTCCAACATTGAAATTCCATGATGTTTTCCATGTTTTGTTGCTTAAGAAGTATATCCAAGATGTTGATCATGTGATTGACTGGTCTGTACTACAGGTGGAACCAAAGGAAAATTTTTATCCAGAACCATAATTCATATTGCAATAGAAACAACTCATGCTCCAAAACCAAGCAATTGAGTAGGTTAAAGTGTAGTGGAAGCACTTTGGGCCCAATGAAGCTACATGGGAGATGGTTGATTAGATGTGGGTTTTATACCCTTCATTATTTGTTGGTTCATGCAAATGAGTTTTTGGTATATGTATATGTATATGGATGTTGTTGTAAATGCCACAATGAGCTGTGTTATAAAGCTCCAATAAACGGTATGATTTTCATGTTTGTCATGTTGGTTATGGTTTGCATTTGTTGTTCATTGTAAATACTACATCCAACTATGTTATAAATATCCATGGGTAGTAAGTGTTGTTTTCAGCGGTTTGCTAGTTATAAGTGTCATTGAACACCGAGGATGGTGTTCCCCCAAGGGGGAGGGGTTTGTAACATCCCCCAATTGATTTCCTATGTAAATAAATAAAATAAGAACAAGGTCATGGGACACGTATTCCAAGCTAAAAGTTGGGCAAAAACATAGTGATGGGGATCACTGGTCATTAATAAATAGCTATGGAAATTGGCAAAGGCAAAGAGACATTAATTGGCATTTTATTTATGAAAATAATGGAAAATAGGAGAAAAGGGAGATGAAAGGTCACATATTTGCATGAGGGGGAAATTGAAGGAAAATGAAGGGAAAATGAAGAAAATAGAGGCCTCAATGATAAAAAGGCTTATGCAGATCAGTTCACAACCTTTTTTCGATTTTAGCTTGGAGATATCTTCTATTCTCTCACTCTCATACTCTTGCACACTTAGAGAATTCTTGGAGCACGCTAGTATTCAATTGGATTTGGAGAAAGAAGGCAAAGGAAAGTAGGAAAGTGCAAGGCAATAGTTGGATTGACCGCTACAACTGGATTTCTTTGCATGTTATAGGTTGCATGTGTGTTTTCCTTGCTAATTTATGGATGCACGAGGTATGAAAGTGATTATTTGGTTATGTGTTGTTAATGGCATGGAGGATTTCCTGGATTGACAATGGTTTTATCCTTGCCTTTCCAATTCTTGGATAGCCATGTTGTTATGGGCTTTCCTTTGATTGTTTTCTAGTTGGTGCTCATAATTCCTTATGGTTGCAGATTGGAACAAACACTCTGGAAGTCCTCAAACAACTGGGGTTGAGTTACTAGTCCTTGAGCCTAGGTTGGGACAAACGATCTAGAGCCCTTGGTGGGTTAAGTTACCAGTCCCCAAAGTCAGGTTAGAAAAACTCTTTGGAGCCCTCGAAGGCTATCAGTGAGTTACTTGTTCATGAAGCCCTAGATAACTTTGCTAGAGACAGATCTGGTTGGTATTGGTGATGTCCGACCACCAGGTAGAATCACTAGTTGAGGGTTGAGGTGGTTTGGCCTTTGGAAGCCCTAGTTTGGTTTTGTTTGGTTTATCCCATGAGATCCCACATTCATGCTTGGAATATGGCGTGGGGGTGATTGGCTGAAAGAGATATTTGGTTTAGCTCAATCCATGGTCAGGTGGTCTGTGGAAGTCCCTGACTTGGTTGGTATTTCCATATATTAGTAATAGTTATTCTTCTATTGTGATTCAAGAATATTTGTAGCGATTATGTTAGTGATATTATGGTCGAGGTTCCATGGTTCCTATGCTGGTTATTTACTTGTTATTTGCTTGGTTACATGATGTATGTTATTTATGGCTCTGGTCACAAATGGTTTAGCTATTGATTGGTTGGTGAATGTATGGGCTAATATGTGTTGTTGGAACTATGTGGAGATGACATAGGTCCTTTTCGGTGATTCTTAGATGAATCTTAGACTTTTATGATCATATATGTATTCATGACCTATAGCTTACATGTATGCCATGTGTTTGACGAAATGCCTAATATGTTCTGGTCAATCTAGGTCAAGTTTTGAGTTGAGATTGAATGTTTAGATTTTCCATTGTGTCAATTATGTTTTTCTAGTGAGCTTATTGAATTAATAAACATATATGTATTTATAACCTACATATACTATGTACACAAATGTTTGTATAAATGAGTAATTCAGACCTCCAACTTCTCAGGGTCATACTTTGGCATACGATTTATGTTTGACTATCATAATACCTCGTTTCGAAGATCTCGATGAGGAGACCAAAAAGTGACTATAAAACTGGCCTAGCATTATTTAGTCTCTCAATTTCCCCTGAAAATGTCGTTTACACCCTCAAAACGGCCTCAGAAGTTTAGAACCCAAGAAAAATGCCAAAATAGAAAGTTCTATTAAATTTAAGGAAGCAAAACTGAAAAGAAATAGTGTTGGGTCAATTTAGGATGATCACAATGTGGTCTTTTGTCATTAGACGTTTGCAGTCAGTTATGGACATGTGGACCCCATTTTCCATAAGTGCATCTTGGAAATCAGGTCTCAGATAGTAACTCTCATCTCATGTTTATCCTGGCGAGCTTGTAAATCTGGGTAAAGGAGGGAGGAGGCATTACACTTTTCCTCCCTTCGCTTGCTTGCTTACTTTCTCCTCTTGGTGCTATTCTCTCTCTTTCTCACTTAACCCAAGCTAAAATTAACAAAAAGCTAAACCAGCAAGAGTTAAAACCAAAAAAACCATGAACTGGTCCTCATAAGCCTTTTTATCATTGAGGCCTCTATTTTCTTCATTTTCCCTCATTTTTCCTCTAATTTCCCTCTCATGCAAATATATGTCTCTTCACCTTACTTTTCTCCTATTTTCCTTTATTTCTCATAATTAAATGCCAATTTTATCTTTTCCTTTGCCAATGCCTTTACCAATTTCCTGTTAGGACTCTAGACACCACATACCTCCACAATGGTATGATATTGTCCACTTTGGGCCTAAGCCCTCATGGATTTGTTTTTGGGCATTACCCCAAAAGGCCTCATACCAATGGAGATATTTGTCCATCCTTATATACCCATGATCCTCCTCACTTCTAGTCAATGTGGGACTTTGGTCATATACCAACATTTCCTTAGCCATTAATAAACCAAATTTTATGCCCAATAGAGTGCTTTGTCAAACATTCAGCTTGGAAAACATGTCCCATGGCCTTGGTCTTATTTTTCCTTTATTAACCTTTATTACATGAAATTTTAACTCGAAGCTATTACACATTCATATAATGTAACTAAGATCCCATCAAACCATGGAATGGATCCATAACAAGAGCACATCATGTAATAAGAAATATACCATGCATGTAACCAACATTTACCCTAGAATAGAACCTGTTGGCTTAGTGGGCCCTGACCCAGGTTCAACATTAATTTAGCCAAACAAATCCCTACACTATTGGCCCTTTCGGCATCAATCCGCAAAGCGTGGACTGAAATCTCACCCCAAGCAGTATGGGGGGATGCTGGAACCAAGTTTCCCCACCCAAAGATGGTAGTGATGTCGTTTTGTCTCCTAACTCTTCCTTCGCGCAAATCGATAAGCCTTTTAGGGCTTATTGATATACTTCCCTTAATCAATCTCTAAACCTTTGCTAAGGTCTACGACTGTCGTTCGTGGACCCTAACTAGGCAAATAAACCACTTATGCACTTCTGTAACTACTCTTACCTTTGTATTTACCCAAATCGGCTTAAGTATCTGATAACTTCAATAGGTATCAATATGTTCTTTGCAGAAATAGTTGTTATTATTTGCAGACAGAAAACAACGTGAAACATGTAGATTCACGCATCAATATAGCATTGAATCATAAACCCATTATTTAGCATAACATAATCGCATTCATTCATAATAGAAGTAAATAGATCAAACATGAATATTTCCATAGTAATCTTCTTTATTAATGCTTTAGATCTTCTTACAGACTCTAACTACCCTGCGAACTCAGCTGCAGGGGTCCACACACTCAGCTGCGGACTTACCCTAGGCCTCTGCACACACAGCTGTAGAGCCTTCCTTTTATTCTAAGACTCTTCACTCTTTTCGCTAATGACCCATTATATTCATCATCCAAAATCTCAACTGCCTTAAACTCTTCTAAGACTCTCCTTTTTATATAATCCCATGGTCTACGGACCATGGGTAGATCTTCTAAATCTGACACAAATTACATAAAATAAAGGTGTAAACCCTTTATGACACTTTACATATACGCTCTCCGCGACCACAAATTGCAGAGAATTTACACTTTACATACAAAAACTTGGGCTTTTTGCCCCAAAACTTAGGCTTTCTACTCCAAAACTTGGGCTTTTAACCCCATAATCAACCCTAAGGGACCTTGTCCCAACAGGCCCCCAACACAAATATGGTCACTCACCCCAGAGTCACTCTGTTGGTGTCGAGATCTTGCTGCGAATACCTCCCAACTCAACTTGCACCACTGCAACTTCAGCGGTACACTGCATCATTGCCTGCTTAACCTGCTCTACCAGCTGCTTCGTTGCTGGTCCTATACTATCTGCCTAGATCTTTTGTTGTGTTGTATGCAGGCTAGTTAACTTTTCCTCAATGGTGGTGATGAGCATATAAGCCTCATCCAGTCAAGGCCCCAATCTGGCCTTGAGGACTTCCTCTCTTTGTTGCGCTGCATCCACCTGTTCTTTCAAATCCTTCACCTCCTCCAACTTTGCCAATTTCTGTGTGATAGTGACAGTACGTGCCACCACTCTTGCCTTGTCATACAGCTGCTGCAATTCCCTCGCCTCAGTTGCTAGCCTTTGCAGGTTGGGATCTTCTTTTTAAATAATTAATCCATACAGGTGAAGATAGTTTTAGGTAGAGGAGGAATTGCATACTAGTAAGTACCTTTAGTGATTGCTCAAAGAGCGCAGTGCAATCTGCCACCGCAGTATCTACTACAGCAACTGGATTCTTGACAGCTACCTCGTGCTGCTCTCTGACCTCTGGTGGAGTTGAAGGTTATTCCCTCAACTCGAGCTCTGTAATTTTTAGGTTCAACAAAAACTAAACCTTGGCCATCTCGGTCCAAGCATTGTGCACACCTGCATCCAACTTCTGAATCTTGGCCTCCACAGGTGCCTCTTCGGGGATTTGCAGTTCTGCACACTTCTGCTACCACCGCTATGGTGTGCTCATTCTTCTTCTGGACCTTCTTCCAAGTTTCTATCGTTGATGTTTTCTCAATGAACAATTGTTCGTTGTTAACCTTCTGCTCACTGATCACACTTAGTGTGCGTTGCTCTCGGGCCCTCAGCTCCGTGATCACACCCGCTTGTAGTGTGTGAAGGAATTCGCTTGGGAGCGTGGCCAAGTTGAGACCAATGTTTCTCAAAGCAGCCCTGTCAGCCTTTGTCTCTGCGCTTCGGGCTCCATAAGAAAATGTGACGGCCTGAGGATCCAAGGAGCGAACCATCTCCACTGCTCTAGTGGTCCCCGGTGCCAAACTAGTTGACATCGCACTACTCTTCCCTACACCATCCTACAATTGAGTAATTTGGATATGTAGCTCGCACAGACCCATCTGAATGGCCACCAAGGCTTGCTTCTGTTGTTGCTCAAACTACTGCAACAGCTTCACGGTTGCGTCCCTAACCTTATCCTCAATGTCATCTAAGTCACCTTCTATCAAGGTGATCGGTTCGAGTGACAACTTAGTAGCCTTAGTCTTCTTCCACAACCCTTATTTCTCCTGCTCTTGATTTTGCTTCACTCGAAAGGGGGTGCTCTCTTAGTCTCCACCACCCTATTCAGATTGCTCCTCTTCCTCCATCTATGGTGAAGGAGACTTCTAACTTCTGTCAAAGTCGTGCTCTTCCTCCTGTTCCTTCGTAACGTGCTCCGATTCTTCTCTTGCTTTTTCCTCAGTCTCCTTTTTCCATTTTTTAGCCAACTGTTGAATTTTCGACCGAGCCTCTTCCTTCTTCTACTTTCCTACGGACTTACTAGACCTAGTTGATAAATCTAAGGTCGTGTGCCACTCAGTTGGCCAACAATCAAGGACCGTTGCTATGGCATCATTCGTCGTAAGGTATGGGAGGTCATACCATTTATGTTATGTGTCCTTCCGTGTTCAAATGGAGATATAGGGAAGTCCACTTTAAACTCCGCGTATCCTGACAACTACTCAAAAATAGTTGGTGACAATATTTGCTTGTGGTTGATGGCCATATTGATGCTCATCTCCATCAAAAACCATAAGACCTTGCTCTCACTGACCCACTCAGCATCCTTCATGGCCCATAGTGAAGCAAACTTCGCTGCTTCTGCAAAATCTGTCACTATAGGAGGAAACTAACTGTCCTTTGGAAACTGCCACACGACCAACACAATTGATAACAATAGCCAAGAGTAGTGGAATGTCTTGCTATGATCCCATGCTTCTCTATAGTTCGTGAGGAACTCGCTGCAGAGGTAGTGCGCCCAATATAATTGTGCGCCCTTCACGCACTAGGCTGCTAATGAAACTACTGGTGTCATCACCTCATCTACGCGACACTTCTGCATTGTCTTCCTAGCCAAGATCTGGGTGGCTACCTTGACCATGGGTCAGTTATGCTTGACATTGAGTATCATGCGACTTCTTGATAAGCTTAAACTTGTCGCTCATGTGCTCGGTGAGGTCACGCTCGCCCACTCGCCCACCTTTTTGGCAAATGCATTGGATGGATTTAGTCCTGAATGGGGTATCCAGGTGATCCTATGGATCAGCATATCAGTTATAAGGATTGGCTCCTCCAACCAAAGGCACTTGTCATGCACCAGGCACAACAACTATTTGATAACTATCAAGTTTATGGATGCACGGTAGTAATGCGGCACCCATAGCAGGTTCAACAATCCTTCCTTCTCCACCCCACGAATCCACTTCACCGACTCTAGCGCGATGACACCCGAATCCTTATAGAATACTCTCTGCATGAAACTATCAGTAGCCAAGTGGGGGAACCGCTCTGTGTCTGCCAAGTCCCAATCTTCAAGTTTTAGGTGGGGGACGTGCGTCAAGTGCGGTCCTTCAAACGTGATCTTTTCTGGCAGCAGGGGTGTATTAAGCATAAACTTTCCCTCGTCTGGGTCCTTTGGGATCTTCACCTTACCCTAACACGGAGGAATGTATTCTGGTAGCTTTGAGATAGGGTATACACCCCCAATGTCAATGTCCTCTATGCCCATACCAGTTTCTTCGATGCCCTCTTCGGATTCTAGGTTGAACACCTTGCCTTTCTCTTCCACAGTGGGCTTCTCTTTCTTCTGGTGCTTCCATGGCAACTCACACACTAGCTGTGTCGCTTTATGTTTGTCCTTCTTTGCCTTGGAAGCCTCTCCTACCCGCATAGGCTTCGACCTAGGTGACCAGAGTGATTTTTGCACCGCGGCGGGCATCTCCACACTTACGACCTTAGGGGCAGCTCCCTCAAAGGCCATCGATCCTCCAGGACTTGCATTTTCCACGGGTGCTAACATCAGGTTATTAAGGAGCTCCTAGGTTTCCTTAGGAAACCTGTCAAACACTGAACTGGCCACCAAAGCCTCAAATCTTACAGGGTTCATGCGCAACCGATAGCTCGACACCTCAACTGTCAAAATGAAAAGTGCTTTTCGTTGGGCAGCCATCTATAATTTGTAGGAAAATTTGAATTCAAATCCGACCATTCCCCCCCAAAATCCATTCATAAATGCTAGATTGGCGGTAGATTTTCAAAGATCTCGCATTTAAATTCCACTCCCCCCTGATCCTCTCAACCATTTGCTCACTGTCAAATCATGAACAGTGACCATAACAGTCACTTTATGGCTGCCTTGCACAGTCTCTCATCCTATAGCGTAGCTCCCTTCACGCTTCTGTTGATGCTGTGACATTCTTCCATCCCGCGCAGTCCCCCAGTCGCGCAACTCTATAACCCAAGCAATGTAGTTTATAGTCTTGCACCTCCTTTTAGCTGCCTGGAGTGCTAAGACTATGCTTCCATCATATAGTCATCTGGCCAAATCCCCGGTGTATGGCTTCAATCGACTACCATTTACCCTTCCGGGAAATGGGTCTCCATTGAATTTCACCAGTTGAATTACTCCACCATCGGTAATCTCTTTGATGACATATGGCCCTAGCCAATGCATCTGAAATTTTTTTGGAAATTTATCAAACTTGTTGTCATATAATAAAACCAAATCTTTTACCTTGAAGGTACGCAATTTGATGTGCTGATCGTGCCATGAATTTTTACACTCCTTCTGAACTTGCTGATGGAATCCAGCCATAAAATTATCTTCTTCAAGCTCTTTCCATTGCTCGAGCCTCTCTTCTAGGGCTTCACAATCCACCATTCCTGTAAACTCCGCTATGCGTAGAATAGGTAAAATATACTCCATTGGCATCACAGCTTCTACACCATAAACCAACCTGAAGGGTGTCTATCCAGTCAGTTTCTTACAATTAGTTATGTAAGCCCAGAGCACCACGGGTACACACACATCCCAATCATTCCTTTTTGCATTGCAAACCTTCATTAGTGCATTCTCCAATATCTTATTAAATGCTTCAACTTTCCCATTAGCCTGCAGGTTATATGGCGTGCTCTTTTGATGATAAACTTGGAATTCCTCTGTCAGTGCACTGATCATTTCATTAAGGAAATGTGTACCACATCCGCTCATCAAAATCTTCGAGAAACCAAACCTAGTCAACACATAATCAAAGAGGAACTTTGTTGTTGTTTCCCCTGTACAATCCTTCACAGGCTACGCCTCCGCCCATCTGGTCAAATACTCTATCACTGTGATGATATACCATGCACCTGTCTTCTTTCCTGGAGGCTAAATCGGGCCTACAAAATCAATGGCCCATTTCTCAAATGGCTGTAATGACACTTGCGGATTTAGAGGCAGTTCATCCCTCCGCGATGGCTTGCCCATCCTCTGACATGCATCACATGCCTTACAGTAAGCCTTGGAATCCTTATGCAATGTCAACCACCACAACCCAGCGCGTAAAATCTTCTCCATGAGCTTCAGTGAGGATGTTGTTCCGTTCAAACTCAGGTACATAATGTCGAAAAATTTCATCCGAGCCCATTTTATAAAAATGTCCTGCAATGACAGAAAAGTTTGTCGCACACACCACTAGATCCTTCTTTTTTTGACTAGTATACCCTTCTGGAGTTGTCCCTGTGATCAGGAAGTTTATGATATTTACAAAGTTATTGTTAGCTACGCGCACTACAAAGACCTACGCATCAAGCAATTCTTCCTCCAAATTAGTAGGCTCCTCTCCTGTTTTAATGCACGACAGATGATCTGGTCCTACATTCAATCATCCTGGCTTCACAATGACTTCGAAATCATATTCCTGAAATAAAAAAACCTTCTGCATATCTTCCCCCCCAACACAGGCTTGTTAACCAAGTACTTCAATGCAGAATGGTTTGTATACATCTTAAAGTGTCTGCCTAGCAAGTAGTGTCTAAACTTCTGGAGCGCATACACCATAGCCAAACCTTTGCACTCTGTCGTTGAATAGTTCTTCTCATCTTTAAACAACTTCCTACTTGCAAATGCTATAGGGTGATCCAACTCTCCCTCACCGGCCTGTGTTAGTACTGCTCCGAGCACAATACATTATGCATCCACATGCACATGAAATTCCTTCTTCCAACTCGGGAAGACTAGGATTGGTGCAATGACCATATTTTCCTTTAACACATCTAAGCTTCACTGACATTCTTCATTTCAACAGAATGTAGCATCCTTCTTTAGCAGCTTCTCCATCGGCACGGTAATATGGGCATAAGTCTTGATGAAATTTCTATAGTATCCTGTATGCCCCAACATTGTGCGCAGCTATTTCACACTTCTTGGTGCCTCCAAATTAATTATAACTGCTATCTTAGTTGGGTCCACCATTAATCCTTATCTTTACACCACGTGTCTCAGCAAGATTCCGAAAGGAACATAGAACAAACATTTCTTCAAATTAAACGTGATCTGATACCTTTGGCATGTATCCAGCATCAAGCATAGGCTAGTTACATGGTGTTTCACCAGCCCAAACATCGTCCAATCGTCAAAGTATACCTCTAGAAACTTGTGAATGAATTCCTTGAACGCCGCGATGACTATGCGCGAAAAGATCACCAGTGCATTCTTCAGTCCAAAAGGCATTACAGTATACTAAAAGCACCCCCATTCGATTGTGAAGGTTGTCTTACATCTATCCTCCGATGTGACCTTGATCTGATGCTACCCTGAGAATCCATCACTGAACGAACATGCTTCCTAACCTCCTACATTATCCAACACTTCATCAGTGAAAAGAGTTGGAAAAGGATCATGCACGCAAGCGTCATTTAGATTCCTGAGATCTATGCATATCCTTATTTCACCCTTCTGCTTATTTTCCGGAACTACTATTGGGCTCACCCAATCAGATTCTTCCACTTGTTCAATAATACCTGCTACAAGCATTTTATCCAACTCTAAGCGAACCTTTTCTTTATATTTTTGATTGAAGCAGTAAGGCCTTTCCTTGATCAGCTTCGCATCTGATTTCAACGTAATTTTCATAACTCCCAGGTCCCCTATTATCCCCTTTAAGTCTGAGAAATTCATAGGGAACGAGTCCTAGTATTCGCGAAGCAACTCAGTGACCTTATCCACCATAGCATCATCCTATTAGTCCCGTATCTTCGCAAACTTCGGCTCCGTCTCTATCCCAATATCAACCTTGTCTTGTTTTTACCGGCACGGTGATATATGGGTTTTCTATCTACGACCCCTCAACTTCGCGGTGTCATTCTATTTCCGGGATATTAATGTTCCTCAGATCCTCATCTTCCTCTTCAGCAGTCACAGTGTAGCACTCCAGCGCGTGGTGTAACTGGGTGGTCCAATCCAATTGAATCAAATCCAAGGGATCCTGTGGTATTCTGAAGATCGCTACTTTGAATTCCTGCAGCACTTCATCAATGCACTCAAATCCATCTTGAAATATGAATGTCATCAAGAATCCATGTCTCAAACTATCCCATTCATCATGCCACGACGGAGCTCTGTCTCCAATTCATAGGTATTACATCCAAGGTGTGACAAAACAATTGCATCCACTCCGGTTGCAGTTCTACTCCATAAGCATCGGTCCATTTGTCTAAGTAATCGCGCAGATCACTCCTTCCATTGTATTTCTCTTTCAACAATACCTTTGGGCGACCAAACCGCACCCTCATCATCCTTCTATATTCGTGCCATCCATCAAATTTGTCTTTATGCATACCCCACCATCTTGCTGGCATAGCGCGCAATGCCAATTCCAAGTCTTGGAAGTGATGCTTCACTGACACTTCTCTTTCAAATGCATCCAGAAATTTATCAATGTCAGTTAAACCATCATAGTAAGGAAGAGTTCTTACCTCCGATGATATGCAGGATAGCGATTTGGTCATCATGTTACATCGTAGAGTAGATACTTCATGCAATCTATTCTGCCAATGTTCCAATTCCTCATCTAAATCTGATGTGGAGGAGCTTTTGCAGTCCCATGCAAGATGTTCATTAGCTATCGGATTCACCCAATCTTGATCTTGCGTCGTTATCTTATAAATCTGGTCCAAATCATCATCACTTTCGTAATCGTAGACTAGTTCAATGTAGTGCGGTCCTTCTGCAGGGTCCAACGGTACTACTATGCAGAGTGATTTTCTTTCAAATGATATCATCTGCTTCTTCAAATTAATCACCTCATTCATGTCAATAGCTCAGTCGATCCCAAGGAGTACAGGGTAGGGATTGTTGTCATCCACAATCTCTATTACTTCAAAATTGGCCAACACACTTGCACCTTCGATATTGATTGTCACTCCTTGTAATCTTCCCATGGGGATAATATTTTGTTGATTCATCATCCTCAATTGAATAGGAGACCACTGCAACGCAGGTCTCCCCATTCTCTCCCATGTCTGTTTAGGCAAAACATTCACGTCAGACCCTAGATCCAAAATAACTTAGTCCATTTCATATTCTCCTATCTACACAGTGAGTCTGATCTCCTGCCCTGTTCTTGCCTTATGTTTACCAATCTTCTTGACCAGGCACAAGTTGTTAGGAGTATTACCAGCACATTTATTGATCAACTCCTATAATTCCTTTACAGCCTTACTATCTCGAAGCATCTTCATACAGGTCTCCAAAAATGTAGTAAGCATGGATGGGTTCATTTCTTCAAACTGCTTATCCTGACTTCCTAAGGTAGAAGCCTTAGTGAAGCTTTTTTTTTCTTCCATGAAGGTTTCCCTCGCGCACTCCAAATCAAAGACAACCTCCTTTTCTCGAGTTTTGTGGACCCATTCACCTTCTTTAGGCTTCTTTCCCTTGTCTTTGTGAGTCTTCATTCCACTTTGCAGCATGATGTTCACATTAGGATCCTATTCGTGGGGTTCAGCCCTCATCATCTGCAGATTTTGGGTAGGTTGTTGAGGCTGTGCCCCTTTTTTGTGTATCTTAGCTAGTAATATAGGGCAGTCTTCTATCGTGTGGTCAAACTGAGTGTAATATCTACATGACAGGTGCGTCAGGTTCGTGCATTCTCATGCGTAGTGTCTTGGTCCCCCACAATTGTAGCAAATCACCTGTCCTCGGCCTCTACCAGGTCCTCCTCCACCTCAGCCTCGCCCATGCCCCTGAAATCCTCCTCGTGCTCCCCTAGCACCTTGATCCGTAGGTCGAGTTTCTTCCTACATTCTATATGTGGGAATTCTATCCATCATTAGATCATAGCTACGACACTCACACTCATCATGACCCACTAATTGACAGAAGTTGCAGAAAAGTTGTTGTGGTTTCTGTACAAATTTCTATAATAGGTGACAATAGTTTGTCACATGTTTTCTAGCCACCTGATAGATAGCACACCATAGTGTGGGCCCCGTACTTGGCCCTTCTTGAGCTTCTAGTCTAAGAGGCATCAACCCTCTTACTGCAACATAATTTGCGAAGACTAGGCAGTGATCTTTATCATGCCCCTGGCTTTTGCATTTCATGCACCAAAATTAGTCGTGCACCTCTGGCCGAACTGCTTTATCCTTATTTAGACTTTGAAACTCTAGGAAAAGATTTTGCAACTGCGCATGAATCTTTTGTACTCCTAAATTAACATCTTGCATCAGCATCTCATGCAATCTCATTACAATCACCAGGGCTTCCACATGGGTCCCAATATTTTGTTGCAATAAAGCAACCCTTAGATTGTAGGTTTTAAACCCGTACAGAAATTACCTGCATACGAATTATAAAACACATAAAATAAACAATGCGAGAGCATAACACATAAAACACATAATAATAGAGATTTTCCCCTTGATCGCAAAACTGGGACTACCAACTTGATTTTTCATTATGTTCTTTTCAATGTTACAATACATATATATACATGCCGAAGCATCTAATACCATGGACCAAAAAAAATCGTGTCCAAATCCATGGACCGAAAACCATCGCGTACAAAACCATAGGTAGGTCCACACAACCTAATATAGGGTCCAAAAAAAATTTCCCCAGGGCACTGCCCCAGACCCCGTAGAGGGGGGATATCTTCCCCCCTCTAAACACCCGGTTAACTATGTAGGCTAGTCGTGGAAAGAATATAACACAACCCAACAGTCTCCCACTTGTTGTTTTCTTTCCACAGGGGGCCACATGAGAGCTTAGTATTTATCCATCCCTGCAACGGCTATTGTTTCTCTACACCAAGAGAACTTCTCAGAGCTCACAGATTTTGTCAATGCATCTGCAGTATTCTTCAAAGTGTCCACCTTTACCAGCAACACCTTTTTGTCTTCTATCATATCCCTCACAAAGTGGTACTGAACATCAACGTGTTTTGTCTTTAAATGGTAAGCAGGGTTCTTTGCCAAGAAGATTGCACTTTGTCTGTCATAGTCTATCCTTATAGCTTCCTGCACTAACCCCATACTTGAACACAATCTCTACAACCAAATTGCTTCCTTGCTTGCATGAGTGGCTGCCATGTATTCTGCCTCTGTAGTTGATAGTGCCACTACAGATTATTTCTTACTCATCCAACTGACTGCACCTCCAAATAGGTTAAACACATACCCACTTGTAGATATTCTCTGATCCAGGTCTCCAGCCCAGTCTGCATCAACAAAGCCATGAATATCCAAAACTTTGTCCAATCCTGGTCTTCCGTGGCAGCACAAACCATAATCACTACTGCCATGCAAATACCTGAAAACTCGCTTCACTATTGTCCAATGCTCCTTCCCTGGTTTTGACATATACCTGCTCAATACTCCCACTGCATGTGCAATGTATGGTCTAGTACAGACCATCACATGCATCATACTACTGAATGCACTTGCATATGGAACACGAGACATGTCCTCTTCCTCTTCGTGTGCCTTGGGACACTGTTCTGCAGATAACTTTACGCCTACAGGAATAGGAACCTTCACCGGTTTACTGTCCTACATATTAAACCTCTGCAGTATTTTCTCGACATTCTTTCTCTGGTTTAACCAGAGCTTCCTTTTTGCCCGATCTATTTTAATTTCCATGCCCAAAATATAGTTTGCAGCACCAAGATCTTTCATGTTGAATTTGGAGGACAATTGGGTCTTCAAATCCTAGATAATTTCTTTGTCATTTTCAACTAGAAACATATCATCCACATACAAGACCAGATAAATAATGCGGTCACCAATTAATTTAAAATACACATAGTGATCTACTTTGCTTCTGGTGAAGGCAAGTCCCGATATAAATGTATCAAATTTATGATACCACATCCTTGGTGATTGTTTTAACCCATACAGAGACTTCTTTAACTTGCATACCAGTTCTTTCTTAACCTTCACCAGAAAGCCTTCAGGTTGCTTCGTTTAGATCTCTTCTTCCAGATCCCCATGAAGAAATGTTGTCCTCACATCCATTTGTTCTACCTCAAAATCAAAAGTAGCAGCAACAGATAAAAGTAATCTAATACAAGCTACCTTGGCAATAGGAGAAAAAATATCACCAAAATCAATTCCCGATACCTGGGAATAACCTTTTGCTACCAACCGAACTTTGTATTTCTCCACCTTTCCTTCTACATTTGTCTTTTCTTGAACACCCATTCGCTGCCAATGGATTTCCTTCCAGCTGACAACTCCACCAGATACCAAGCCTCAGTTTTGTGAAAAGATGCCATTTCATCAACCATGGCCTCTTTCCAGAGTTTTCCATCCTCTTAATCTACTACTTCCTTCACAGTTCTGGGATCATCATTAGTAATAGATAAAGCAAAATTTGAACAAAAAGAAAATGGACTATACCTTTCTGGCTGCCTTCTTTCTTGAAATTATCTTCTCACAACTGGATTTTGTGGCTCTTCATCTTCTGATTCCTCTCTATTGTAGAGTCTGATTCTTCCTCCTTTAGCTCAAACTCTATCTTCTCAGGTTCCTTTGATGGGACTTCATGTTTAATAACATTTTTCACCTCTCTAAAAACCACATCTCGGTTGTACACAACCTTCCTTGTTATTGGGTTCCAAAGCTTATAACCCTTTAAACCATCCTTATACCCAATAAAGATGCACTTTTCAAATTTATTATCCAACTTGGTTATTTTCTCCTTTAGAACATGTACATATGCGTCACATCTAGATACCCTCACATGTGAAAGAGAGGGTTTCTTACTAGTCCATACCTCTTGTGGAGTCTTATCCTCCAACACTAATGAAGGTGATCTGTTGACCAGGTAACATGTTGTCTCCATCGCCTCTGCCCAGAATTCTTGTCCTAACCCGGCACCACTGAGCATGCTTCTTGCCCTTTCCATCAACGTCTTGTTCATTCTTTCAGCAACTCCATTTTCCTTAGGTGTACATGGAGTATTCTTCTGCCATGCTATACCACAATTCTTATAGAATTCTTCTAATTCCTCGTTGCAAAACTCTACATCGTTATCTATCCTCAACACCTTTATCTTCTTCTCTATTTGGTTTTCCACCAAAGCCTTAAATTCTTTAAACCTGTCAAAGAATTCAAATTTCTTCTTGAGGAAATATATCCATATATTCCTTGAGATGTCATCTATAAATGATACATAGTACATAGACTTACCCAGTGATGGAACCTTCACAGGCCCAAACATATCATTGTGCACAAGCTCTAATATTTGTTTCGCCCTCTTACCACCAGAGGGGAAACTCACCCGATTCTGCTTCCCATGTAAACAATTTTCAAAGAAATCAAAATCCAGAGAGATATTAGTCATACTTTCTACCATACCTTTACCATGAAGTATTCGATGGCCCTTCTCTCCAATATGTCCAAGACTTTAATGCCACAACATGGTCTTCTCTCCAGAGACCACTAGATTTTTTGCTCCACTTTCAGGAACCACAGAACTATTGCATCCATCAACAACAGTGCTACCTTGTAGCTTGTATAGAGTTCCAATCTGAACTCCCTGCATCAATACCAGTGCTCCTTGAACCATTTTGTAGGTATCCTTCTCGAACATTGTTTTTACACCTGCAGCATCCAACTTGCTTATGGAAATCATATTTTTGGCCAATGCAGGAATATGAAAAACACCCAGAAGTGTTCTAACACTTCCACCTTGCAACTTCAGCTTTAATTTTCCACGACCAATGATTCTAGCCTTCGTGTCATCCCCCAATAAGGCATCACCACCATCATATTTCTCATACTCGTAAAACTACTCTCTATGGGGAGTGAACTGAAAGGATGCACCTAAGTCAATCAACCATGCCTCGTGATCTACATGTGTACTTGAAGAAGCCAAGTAGACATCCCCACCTTCATCTAAGGTGGTTTTCGCCTCTGCAGAAGGAGTATCATCAAATCCCTTTCCTTTGTTAGGAGCTTTAGATTTACAGTCCCTTTTGTAGTGTCATTCCTTTCCACATTTCCAGCAAACCACCTTTACAGGTTTTCCTGGAGATTTAGATCTCCCACTCGATGACTTATTTTTGTTTTTGTTCTGGGACCATCCTCGTACAGAAAATACATCACCATTCTTGCTCTCCATATTTTTTTGTCTCATCTCCTCCGTCAGCAAGAATGAGACTATTTCATCAAACTGCAAGGCAGTTGCATTGCTACCTATTGCAATAACCAGACTATCCCATGAATCTGGTAGAGAACACAACAAACTGATGCACTTATCTTCATCTGAAATTTTAATATCAACAAATAATAACTGACTTACCATAGTATTAAATGTGTTCAGATGCTCTGTCACTAAGTCTCCATCTTTCATCCTCAGGTTATACAACTTTTTCCATAGGAACAATTTATTCACCAGAGACTTAGTTTGGTACAAAGTCCCTAACTTGTCCCACAAAGCCTTAGTCGTAGCTTCTCATAATACATTTAGCAATATTGAATCTGAGACACACAATCGTATTGTGCTCTTTGCCTTTCGATCCATCTTCTTCCATTCTTCATCGGATACTCTCGTTGGTTTAGTACTTGGTTCTATCGCGATCCACTGATGTTTATGCACTGACAGATCCTCCATCTTGAGTTTCCATAACTCAAAACTCTGACCATTAAATTTCTCTATCTCTATCTTTCCACTACTCTCCATCTTCTTTCACCATCAGAATCGATCTCACAGATCTCCCACTGAACAGGGTCTACCACAGGCCCGAGCGAAACTCCTCAACAACAAAGGCATCCCCTTGAAGCCAAAATAACTCTAATACCAAATGTAGGTATTAAACCCATACAGAAATTACCTGCATATGAATTCTAAAACACAGAAAATAAACAATGCTATTGCATAACACATAAAACACATATACACAAAGATTTTCCCTTGGATCCCAAAACCAGGACTACCAGTTGATTTTTCATTATGTTCCTTTCAATGTTAAAACACATATTTATACATGCCAAAGCATCCAATACCATGGACCAAAAACCGTCATGTCCAAAACCATGGACCGAAAACCATCGTGTCCAAAACCATAGGTAGGTCCGCCCAACTTAATATAGGGTCCAAAAAAAATTCCCTAGGGCACTGCCCTGGACCATGTAGAGGGGAGATACCCGCTACACAATCGATGCAATGAATTAATGGATCCACCCCCCCTTTAACCCCCCGGTTAACTACGTAGGCTAATCGTGGAAAGAATATAACACAACCCAACATAGATGAGGCAAAAGTGCAGCCACAAACCATTCAGGTGCTGCCCATCTGTAAGATTCATGTTGGCTTCACAGATCATGCACTTCAATCTCTGATCCAAATCCCAGGGTGTCTCATCAAGCTTCATCATGATCTCCTTGAATCCCACAATTGATTGAGATTCAGAATTAGGCCTACTAAACTCCTTATTCAGCGCGGTCTGAATATCTGCTAATGAATCCATAGGGTTATCAGTGCAGTACTTAATGTACCATGTCAGCATGCGTTCCTATAAAGTAGTGACCAACGTTGCTTTCTTCATCTGATCGTCCGTTATACCTTGAGCCTCCAATACGGCCTTTGTGACAAACCAAAACTAGTCTGGGTCCTTAGTTCCTAAACCTTGAAAATGGGAAACTTTATTACATGCGCCATATTCAACGGTGGCGGAGGTGGTGGCGGTGTGGGTGAAGGTGTATGTTGTGGAGGTGAATGTGGAGGTGGGGTGGGTGGATGGGGTATTCGCGGGAACCCTCATCTTATTAACTTAACAACGCTCTACGGTGAAGCTTGTGTTGTTTCCTCATCATTACTTAGAGGAGGTTCAATTAGCGGGCTATATCCAAGGCATGTTCTCCCTTTATCCCTAAAGATATTTCCAGTTCATGAGCTCCAAGCATCGAGGTAACTACATAACTTGTTTTCAAACAAGAGCATGTTAATCCAAGTATATAAAGACCTTAAATACTTACGTCGCGGTCCCTTGAAGAGGTGGCACTCTGCTTCGCTGTAACTAACTGAAGTATCAACCATGAACTCTATCACAAATCCTCCAATGATACGATCGAGCTAGTGATTGACAACGTGTGAGATCTTATCTTTTGAGCCTTCCAATATCCGCACTAACTCTGGGGTCCACACTATCGGACGTCAAGCCTCCACCTTCCTTGGTCATCTATGTATTTAGTGATCCACTCGTATAATTCAATTAGAAAGGAACAGAAGAAGATTTCATGTATCTCTATGTACAGATATCTGTCCAACTACTATTCTTTCATCAATTGCGGATTTCTATTTTCTTACACCGCGAATTCTTAGATCTTCCTATCCAACCAATCTTCAATTTCCTTCTTAGTTGGATTCCAGTGATGTGACATCACACATCTCTTTATGCAGATTCTGATCCCGACAACAGAACCATTTGTTGGCTTAGTGGGCCCTAACCTAGGTTCAGCGTTGATTTAGCTAAACATATCCCTACACTACTGGCCCTTTCGGCATCAGTCTGCAGAGCGCGGACTGAAGTCTCACCCGAAGCAATATGGGGGGATGCTGGAACCAAGTTTCTATAGCCATAGATGGTAGTGATGTCATTTTGTGTCCTAACTATGCCTTCATGCATATCAATAACCCTTTTAGGGATTTATCGATATACTTCCCTTAATTGACATCTAGACCTTCGCGAAGATCTACGACTGTCATTCGTGTTGGGTTGTGTTATATTCTTTCCACGACTAGCCCACATAGTTAACCAGGGGGTTAGAGGGGGGGCGGAGCCCCCCTTCATTGTGCCGATTGTGTAGCGAGGGGGGTGGGGGTCATAGGTGGTTTGAGGTGTACCCGTAACCCCACTTTATGGGGTCCAGGGCAGCGCCCTGAAAATTTTTGGTTTTGGAACCTATGTTAGGATGGGTGGACCCACCTATGGTTTTGTGGATGATTTTCGCACATGTTTTTTGGATGCGATGGTTTTTGGTCCATGGTGTTGGATGCTTCAGCATGTATAAATATGTTTTATAACATTGAAAGGAACATAATGAAAAATCAAACTGGTAGTCCCGGTTTTGGGATCCAGGGGAAAATTTCTGTGTATATGTGTTTTATGTGTTATGCTCTCACATTGTTTATTTTCTATGTTTTAGAATTCGTATGCAGGTAATTTCTGTACGGGGTTAAAACCTACATTTGGTATCAGAGTAGTTTTGGCTTCAAGGGGACACCTTTATTACTGAGGGGTTGCGCTCGGGCCTGTGGTAGAGCCTGTTCAGTGGGAGATCTGCGAGATCGATTCTGGTGGTGAAAGAAGATGGTGAGCAGTGGAAAGATAGAGATCGAAAAATTTAATGGTCAGAGTTTTGAGTTGTGGAAACTCAAGATGGAGGATCTGTTGGTGGATAAAGATTAGTGGATCACGATAGATCTGGGTAGTAAACCATCGGGAGTGTCCGATGAAGAATGGAAGAAGTTGGATCCGAAGGCAAAGAGCACAATACAATTGTGTGTCTCAGATTCAGTATTGCTGAATGTATCAGGGGAA
The DNA here is from genome assembly GCA_031772625.1 of Pinus tabuliformis. Taxonomy (NCBI): domain Eukaryota; kingdom Viridiplantae; phylum Streptophyta; class Pinopsida; order Pinales; family Pinaceae; genus Pinus; species Pinus tabuliformis. The sequence continues at coordinate 1,778,147,364 of CM062816.1, read as the reverse complement.
GCTATGGTGAAGGCTTTGTGGGACAAGTTAGGGACTTTGTACCAATCAAAGTCTCTGGTGAATCAACCCTGTGGAAAAAGTTGTTGTTGGCTCTCAGTTTTGGTCTATTTTTGCTTAGGGAAACCTACTTAATCCTTATATTTTCCATCCATTTTCTATCACATCCATCTCATTTTGATGTATTTTATGCATATTCAGGTGTTTAATTTTAATTTTGCAATTTCTAGAAGTTTTTATGAAAATTGAGTTTCAAGTGCAATTTTGGACTGAATTAGAAATTCCCGTAATAGCTATGTGGATGACATGTTTGCAGGACACTTGGGCTCGAGTTTGATGCATGGATGGATAGCTTGGGAACTAGGACTAAGTTAACTCCACTTGGTTGGCCAGAACAAGCTTTATTAGGCCCGGTCAAGGCTAGTCAAACATGACTAGTCACCAGAAAATCCCTAGGAAATAGGGCAGTTTTGAGATTTTATGGGATTGACCATATTTCATGGGATGAATTGGATGAGTTCGACTTAGATAGGTGGATATAAGTAGATATGAGTGTTAGAGATAATATAGATCAGTTTGTTTCATTAAACCTCTATTTAAAGCCAAGACTTTGATGGCTTTTGTAATGGAATTTGTATGTAACTTTTGTATAATTGGAGTTGGGAGCTAATTTGAAGAACTTGTTTCATTCCAATTTGTTGTTCATGCTTGGTTGATTTACTGAAGTTGTTGTAGCTGAGATTTCTTCAAGTGTGCAAGGCAAGGGTGGAGGTCCCCCACACCAAGCTAAGTACACTTCTTGGTTCAATTTTCATAGTTTTCATAGACTAGTTTTTGTTTCAAATGTATTTAGATGTGTGATGATTGTTGAATGAATATTGGTTTAATTATAATCTACATATGAAGGAACACAGAGGAATTTAAGTTAAATTCCCCTTCTATTTGATCTTGAACTAAAACTGAATTTCATTCTCCTTTTCTTATTTGAAGTTATTTATGCATTTCTGGTTTGAAGCAATGGTGGTTGTGATATAGTAGGATTGTGAAGAAGGACAATCTGGACCTCCTTAGTTAGGAGCCTCTTCTTTTACATCTTCTGTATCATAAGCCATTGTTAATTAGTGCTCTTAGATTTATCTTCATGAAAGTAGTACTGTAGGGAAGGACAACCTGGTTCTCCTAAGTTAGGAACCTCTTCCCTCACATATTACATAAGTGAATTAGAAATTGTTAAAATAGGTTTATATTTGTAATATGTACTTCTTTAAATCTTCAAATTTTATCTTCTAAACTTGATTATATCTGATGTCCATATACAGTGGATTTGCCTCCAAGTTTTACAAACCCGGATTGATAATTAATACTTGTGTTAATTTAGTCAATAAATTAGCTCAACATTTTGGCGCCGTTGCGGGGGAGGTAATTATCAACATAGTCAAATAGAAGATAAAACACAAAAGCACTAAAAATTTAGCTAGTATACATTTCTCTTAGTTATGTTTCTTTATGCCTAGAAATAAAGATCCTAGAATTAGGTTTCCAAAACAAAACCCCCCAACAAAAACATAAAATCAAAAAAATAACTACAAAATCCATTTTCAACGACAAGATCTAAAAAATGATGTTAAAGAATAGGCTACAACACTACTCCATTCCTCAACATTCTTTCTCATCAAATCTTTATGATCAAATAAATTTTCATGTCCAAACATTCATTAAAGTATATTTTTCAAATTTGGATATGAGTTTACTTATGATCTTGTTACGAAAATGGATGCACTGGAAATTCTCTTATACTTGAGAGAATGAATTATTTTTCTAAAATAGAATAGGATAGAATAGAATAAATAAGTAGAATAAATTCACAATAAGACTTCCATAATAAATTTGTTTCAAACAATTTCTTCAAATCATTGTTCAATATTTATTTGAAAGGACTACATGGAAAAATGCAGTAAGAACAAGCCTATTTTGGGTAACCATATACGATCATTTTGAAATCATGTTTTGAAATCTAGTTTTGGAATCCATTTTGAAGTTCTCAATTTATATTATAAATAAAAATGTGATCAAAATCAAAACTATGTCTCAAGTGAAATGTTGAGGACAGAGTTAGTACATCCTATATTTGAAGTGTCTAATGGAAACATTTTTATCTGAAATTCATAGCGAAGATAGCCCTTGGAATCTAGTTTTCAAATCAATTTGAATCACTTCAATCAGGTATCATATGAAAAAGTTATTCTTGAAATACTAATTGCTTGTCGAAAAATCTGCATGGTGACAATTCTAGGTCTTGACTGTTCATTGGCATATTTGAAATACCAAATCATCTTCTTTTCAAAACCTGTTTATATGGGAGATATATATTCTAGTTTAAGACATAATTTTAATCATCCCATTTGGAGGTGAAATGAAAAAGTTATGCCACATTTAGTGACTGCATGTCTTAAAAACAATATAGTAAAACTCTGCCTCCTAGGCCCATTCGTCACCAATTTTGTGATATCAAGCCTAAAAATTTTTAAAACTTGTTTCTACTGGAAATACAAAAATGAATCTACTTTAATATCCAAGTGGAATCACATTGATCCGTTCTTTATCAAATAAGTTACGCTTCAAATAGTGATTGTTGGTCTAGTTAAAAAGCAGCTCTATCAAACATGGCACTCCTTATAATATTTATCATATCATTTTAAACAATTTTGAAAACATATTTATAATGGAGGTAGCCATATGAATTCACTTCAACTTGGCTTTGGAATCACTCTAATAGGATATCTAACAAATATTTTGTAAACAAAATACCGCTAGGAGGTCTAGGCTGGCCACCATTCCTCAAAGGGGTAAATAAATGCATTATGTTTGTCTATCATATTTGGACTTGTTTTCTAAGCAATGCTTGTAATTATTTACATATATATTGGAAGAAGAGAGATTGTACACCTCTCTTCCTCCATCATCTAATGTTGTATTGCAGGCAAGTGCTATGTTTTTGCAGGTCATAGGAAGAATGAAGGAGTGAATTCCATGGATGAAGTAATTTTCAAAGTCAAATTCATATTCCAGAATATGAATACAAATGTTCAAGTCAAAGAAAAGTGAAAATTCACCTGATGTTGAGTTCATTCAATGAAACTCAAACTCTTGAAGCTTGCTCTTCAATGTTGACCAACAACACCAACAAACCCTACAACATGATCGAGATCAAGGCAAAAAGACATGAAGATAATCATCAGAAGAAGTAGTCAAGCTCAGTACCATGTCAAGTCACATCAATCTCCAAAGAAGCCTTTCATATTGAATTCATATTGTTCATGATTTGATCATCATCATTTGTTCATGATTTGAATTCATATTGTTTATCATCCATACTATATGTTGAGCTCCATGACCAAGCATGTTGAAGTCCAGACTTACTACTACATCATGACTTCAATATAACCTATTTTCATAAGCTTTTATAATTCCCTACTCCATTACACCCCATCTCCATTCAGAAAAGAAAAAAAAAATAGAAAAAGGTCAAAAATAATAAAGGAGTTTGGTTGTGAAAATCCACGAAAGTGGCACAATACAAATTCGAATTCATATAGGAAAACCTAGTTTGGCCAATATGAATTCTCTATTTTGTTTTACCATTTATTCAGTTTGAATTTGCAGGAATCATCCTCCAAAACAAAGAAGACTTGAGGACAAGTCTTCCCATCAGCAAGGGCGGAAGATTCGCAAAAATAAACTTAGTTGTGCAGCTGAATTGACGACGGAACTTGTATTGTTGGCAGTTGGGACCTGAAATATTTTTGAAATCAATTGCAGAGGGACCTGAAATGTTAGAAAAAACATGTATATATTGCATATAAATATACATGACAGAAGGGACCTGAGTTATTATGAATCAAATGCAGAGGGACCTGAACGACATCAACAAGCAATGGACCAGAATCAATGAAGGATGCTATAACAGAAGGCATAAATAAGCTCAATCTATCTACGATATTCGAACAAGACAACTTCATCCAATATTGTTAAAGAACAGCAGCATTCATCCAATACTATCAAGGAAGTACAAGTATTGTGAGTACAAAATTTTTCTCTTGTAAATTTACATTTTTGTGGAAATTTCTAGACTTTGTTAAAATTGAGTTAATATCTGAATGCATATTTTATATTCATTACATTTTCCTCATCCTATACCCATTATCTTATATTCTACATTTTCATTTACCCTATACCTAATCCAATGTACATATGTACATACATTCCATATTCATTTCATAACCCTAACCCTAAGTATTTTTCCATAAGCAAAATGGATCAAAGTGAGGATTTAATAAGTCCAAACCTGCACAAACAAACCAAGAAATTAGCATCATGGAAGTAATTTTAAATATGACCTAAATGCTCATTTTAAAATTAAAGAGATATATTACCAAACATATGGGATATGATTCAAACAGGCTTTCAAAACTTTCTCAAACCTTATGGCAATACAATTCGATGGGCACAACGGTAATATGGCAAAGGGTAAGGATATGCGCCATTAAATCAAAATAATTTATGAATGCATGGTTCATATGAGAAGGAATGAATGGTGAACAGTCGTAGGTAATGGTGAAAGTAAAAAAAAAAAACCCATGATTTATTTTTTACAGCAGTCACGTCATAATGAGTTGGTATATAGAAGGATGGCTTCAAAGATGAATTCAAATATGAGATGGTGGCAACAACATGGTATAAACAGTTCTATTCAGCAGCCCAATGGAAACTATACACGGCATATCAGTCAAAAGGACAACAACCAAATAATAAAACAGTCAAATATGCATTTGAAGCTCAGAGAATTAAGCAGTTCTGAAACCCTATGAGCTATAGAACAACGTTGGAGCTGTAGTAAAACATTCATGGCCATGAAAAATATTATTCTGAGCTGAAGAAAAACGTAGAGCTGTTGTGAGTCGTAGAGAATTACGTAGAGCTACAGCTACAATCAAAGTAAAATGGTAAAACGTTTTGAGACAGCAGAGAAAAAAACCTTGTGCATTTAACAGAGAGAGCTCCACCATCTTTGAAAGAAAAAAAACGTTTTGACAGTGGAGTCAAGGGTAGAAATAGCATGCTGAGTCCGTGGAGAAATAAGTAGGTAAATAGTGCCAGTGGGTTGCTCGGAATCTCGTGGGAAATTTCAGTCAACAAGCTGAGCCGTTCAAAATGCAGAGAATCCCTTGAATCACGCAGATACATCCCAGTGGGTAAGAATCAGTCCCTCAGAAATTAAACTAAAATGATTTTGAAAATCGAACTTCAGATTTAGTTGAAATGTGTCATATGAGACATTAGTTCCAGAATCGTTTGCTATTTTTTGTCATTAAAATCTTCTGCCACCTGTAAGAGTTAATCCCGTTAGAGGATTGCAAGGATAGAGTCTGATAAAGATACAACTTCAGTTAAAGATTTTTCACCATAAGATACATTCTGCCACCTGTAGATTTTGAGATACACGCTGCCACAACCATTTCCCAGAAATTGCTGCAAGTTTTGTTGTTGTTAATCAAATATCAGGTTAATTGAGCCACGTTGCAGAGGAATCACTATAGTTCATCACAGCCATTGAGTTTTCTTGCACAAATCAGGCACGGGGAATGCTTTGTTAGCTGTAAGGTAAATAAATAAATAAAAATCATGACAAGATCTCAATTCTCCACAAAACAGAGTGTTTATTATGATTGATTGCATGTTGAAATAATGAATGAGTGAAGTTTTGAAAACATGTAGTTCGCTGAGCCTAGAACTACACCTGTACATGCATTTCTATGATCAAACAGTCAAGTTTTAGTTCGATGCATGAAAAGATTGGTTAATAAAAACAAGAGTTTTTGGACTGTATTAAGTTTTTTTTTATGCTGTTACACACGATTATATTGCGTGTTGTTGCATAACAGGGGCTGTAGTGTGTAACCAAGAATGTATATTGTGTAAATAGATTAATTTTGAGTGCTGCTGCAGGGGATTGTATTGTATGTTGTTGTCAAACAGGGGTTGAATACTGTGAAAACAAAGGAAAATTCTCTCTTAAAGTACTGTTAGAAGGGGTCGAACCGCTTGTTTCTTTGTCGAAATAAGTTTTTTTTAGAACTGAGGCAATCAGAGCAGAATTGAAAATCATTTCCTTTTCCTCCTTTCATACAGCGCTGAAGATTAGGCTTGCATGATAATTTGTACAGAGAACAGTGAATAAAAAATGATGCTAATGGAATCCTAGTTTGCATGGTGAATTATACAAGGAGCAGAAGAAAAATATCTTGAGATTACATTAAAATATTTTTCTTATGTATTTCTATTTCAAAGCAGAGCTCAATTTTTTAGAAGAGGTGTTTGTTTTACAAAGGGTAATGATTTAAAAAAAGTAGTGTCGTGAGATAGCAATCAAACAAACTTGCAATTCAATTGTTTTAAAAGAGCATAAGCAAGACATAAGCAGGATATTGAAGAAGCATTTGAAGAGAGAACTTGATTTCAAATTTGATAATCATGGAATTTTACCAGTTCCGGAAATGCATTTCAATTTTTGAAAGGCCACTATCTTACATTGCTTTTTCTGAGCAAAAGAAAATGAAATTTGAAAAATGAAAACATGGGTTTTCTTCAGAACGAGCCTAATTAGACTCCATGAAAACAATTTTTCTCAAATTAATTTCTATTTCGGGATATTTTTATGGTTCTTTTGACCCATATTTTGCAGATTACATGGGTAAACCAGTGGCTAAATTGAAAGCGAATGCCTAGACATAAAAAAAAAAAAATTGCTTCTTTTAGTGAGATGTAAAGGCAACTGGATATTGGATCCTTTGAGTAAAATAATTGATTTGAGAGAGACATGAATCCTATGTCGGAATGTATTGCAAAATTCAAGTTTTATTTGTTGTCCTCTCTAAAGCCGCTCATCCAAAATGATATATTCGTAAAGAATGTCATCCACAAGAAAAGAGAAGAAGTACATGAAGGCATAGATATCCTTTTACAAGAAGATCAAGAGAAAGCTTCATCTTCAAGGGATAGAGCCATCGGTAGAACAGAAAGGGAGGTCAGCATACAGAGGCAGAAGATCAATGAGACAAAGACAAGCATGAGGACATGCTTGAAGATCAGCAAGGGAGACGTTGGCCCTCAGTTTTGGTCTATTTTTGCTTAGGGAAACCTACTTAATCCTTATATTTTCCATCCATTTTCTATCACATCCATCTCATTTTGATGTATTTTATGCATATTCAGGTGTTTAATTTTAATTTTGCAATTTCTAGAAGTTTTTATGAAAATTGAGTTTCAAGTGCAATTTTGGACTGAATCAGAAATTCCCGTAATAGCTATGTGGATGACATGTTTGCAGGACACTTGGGCTCAAGTTTGATGCATGGATGGACAGCTTGGGAACTAGGACTAAGCTAACTCCACTTGGTTCGGCCAGAACAAGCTTTATTAGGCCCGGTCAAGGCTGGTCAAACATGACTAGTCACCAGAAAATCCCTAGGAAATAGGGTAGTTTTGAGATTTTATGGGATTGACCATATTTCTTGGGATGAATTGGATGAGTTCGACTTAGATAGGTGGATATGAGTAGATATGAGTGTTAGAGATAATATAGATCAGTTTGTTTCATTAAACCTCTATTTAAAGCCAAGACTTTGATGGCTTTTGTAATGGAATTTGTATGTAACTTTTGTATAATTGGAGTTGGGAGCTAATTTGAAGAACTTGTTTCATTCCAATTTGTTGTTCATGCTTGGTTGATTTACTGAAGTTGTTGTAGCCGAGATTTATTCAAGTGTGCAAGGCAAGGGTGGAGGGCCCCCACACCAAGCTAAGTACACTTCTTGGTTCAATTTTCATAGTTTCCATAGACTAGTTTTTGTTTCAAATGTATTTAGATGTGTGATGATTGTTGAATGAATATTGGTTTAATTCTAATCTACATATGAAGGAACACAAAGAAATTTAAGTTAAATTCCCCTTCTATTTGATCTTGAACTAAAACTGAATTTCATTCTCCTTTTCTTATTTGAAGTTATTTATGCATTTCTGGTTTGAAGCAATGGTGGTTGTGATATAGTAGGATTGTGAAGAAGGACAATCTGGACCTCCTTAGTTAGGAGCCTCTTCTTTTACATGTTTTGTATCATAAGCCATTGTTAATTAGTGCTCTTAGATTTATCTTCATGAAAGTAGTATTGTAGGGAAGGACAACCTAGTTCTCCTAAGTTAGGAACCTCTTCCCTCACATATTACATAAGTGAATTAGAAATTGTTAAAATAGGTTTATATTTGTAATATGTACTTCTTTAAATCTTCAAATTTTATCTTCTAAACTTGATTATATCTGATGTCCATATACAGTGGATTTGCCTCCAAGTTTTACAAACCCGAATTGATAATTAAATACTTGTGTTAATTTAGTCAATAAATTAGCTGAACAGTTGTATAATCTAAGGATGAAAGATGGAGACTCTATGACAGAGCATCTGAATGAATTTAATACTGTGGTAAGTCAGTTAGCATCTGTTGATATTAAAATTTAAGATGAAGATAACTGCATCAGTTTGTTGTGTTCTCTACCAAATTCATGGGATAGTTTGGTTCTTGCAATAGGTAGCAATGCAACTGCCTTGTAGTTTGATGAAATAGTCTCATCCTTGCTGACAAAGGAGATGAGACAGAAAAATATGGAGAGCTAGAATGGTGATGCCTTGTCTGTACGAGGACGGTCCCAGAACAGAAACAAAAATAAGTCATCGAGTGGGAGATCTAAATCTAGAGGGAGATCTACATCTCTAGGAAAACCTGTAAAGGTGGTGTGCTGGAAATGTGAAAAGAAAGGGCACTACAAAAGGGACTGTAAATCTAAAGCTCCTACTAAAGGAAAGGGATCTGATGATGCTCCTTCTGCAGAGGCGAAAACCACCTCAAATGAAGATGGGGATGTGTACTTGGCTTCTTCAAGTACACATGTAGATAATGAGGCATGGTTGATTGACTCAGGTGCATCCCTCCACTTCACTCCCCATAGAGAGTGGTTCTGCGAGTATGAGAAATACAATGGTGGTGATCTCTTCTTAGGGGATGATAAGAAGGCTAGAATCATTGGTCGCGGAAAAGTAAAGTTAATGTTGCAAGGTGGAAGGGTTAGAACACTTCCGAGTTTTCCACATATTCCTGCATTGCCCAGAAATCTGATTTCTGTAAGCAAGTTGGATGATGCATGTGTAAAAATAGTGTTCGAGAAGGATACTTGCAAAATGGTTAGGGGAGCACTGGTATTGATGCGGTGAGTTCGAATTGGAACTCTGTACAAGCTGCAAGGTAGCACTGTTATTGATGGGTGCAACAATTCTGTGGTTCCTGAAAGTGGAGCAGAAAATCTAGTGGTCTCTGGAGAGAAGACCATGTTGTGGCATCAAAGGCTTGGACATATTGGAGAGAAGGGTCTTCGAATACTTCATGGTAAAGTTATGGTAGAAGGTATGAGTAATAGCTCTCTACATTTTGATTTCTGTGAAAATTGTGTATACGGGAAGCAGAATCGGGTGAGTTTCCCCTCTGGTAGTAAGAGGGCGAAAAAAATATTAGAGCTTGTGCACAGTGATGTGTTTGGACTTGTGAAGGTTCCATCACTAGGTAAGTCTGTGTACTATGTATCATTTATAGATGACTTCTCAAGGAATACATGGATATATTTCCTTAATAAGAAATCTGAAGTCTTTGACAGGTTTAAAGAATTGAAGGCTCTAGTGGAAAACTAGACAGAGAAGAAGATAAAGGTGCTGAGGACAGATAATGGTGGAGAGTTTTACAGTAAGGAATTTGAAGAATTCTGCAAGAAGTGTGGTATAGCACGGTAGAAGACTACTCCATATACACCTCATCAAAATGGAGTTGCAAAAAGAATGAACAAGACATTGATGGAAAGGGCATGAAACATGCTTAGTGGTGCCAGGTTAGGACAGGAATTCTGGGCAGAGGCGGTGGATACTGCATGTTACCTAGTCAATAGGTCACCTTCATCAATGTTGGAGGATAAGACTCCACAAGAGGTATGGACTAGTAAGAAACCCTCTCTTTCACATCTAAGGGTATTTGGATGTGATGCATATGTACATGTTCCAAAGGAGAAACAAACCAAGTTGGATAGTAAATCTGAAAAGTGCATCTTTATTAGGTATAATGATGGTTTAAAGGGATATAAGCTTTGGAACCCAATAACGAGGAAGGTTGTGTATAGCCGAGATGTGGTGTTCAGAGAGGTGAAAGATGTTATTAAACATGAAGTCCAGCCAAAGGAACCTGAGAAGATAGAGTGAGCTAAAGGTGGAAGAATCAGACTCTAGAGCAGAGGAGGAATCAGAAGATGAAGAGCCACAAACTCTAGTTGTGAGAAGATCAGTTCGAGAAAGAAGGAAGCCAGAAAGGTATAGTCCATCTACTTTCTGTTCAAATTTTTCTTTGTCTGTTACTGATGATTATCCCAGAACTGTGAAGGAAGCAGTGGATTCAGAAGATGGAAAACTCTGGAAAAAGGCCATGGGTGATGAAATGGCATATTTACACAAAAATAAGTCTTGGGATCTCGTGGAGTTGCCGGCTGGAAGGAAACCCATTGGTAACAAATGGGTGTTCAAAAAGAAAACAAATGTAGAAGGAAAAGTGGAGAAATACAAAGCTCGGTTGGTAGAAAAAGGTTATCCCTAGGTGCCGGGAATTGATTTTGGTGATATATTTTCTCCTGTTGCCAAGGTAACTTCTATTAGATTACTTTTATCTGTTGTTGCTGCTTTTGATTTTGAGGTAGAACAGATGGATGTGAAGACAACATTTCTTCACGGGGATCTGAAAGAGGAGATCTACATGAAGAAACCTGAAGGCTTTGCGTTGAAGGGTAAGAAAGAACTGGTATGTAAGTTGAAGAAGTCTCTATATGGGTTAAAATAGTCACCAAGGATGTGGTATCAGAAATTTGATACATTTATACAGGGACTTGGCTTCACCATAAGCAAAGCAGATCATTGTGTATATTTTAAATTAATTGGTGACCGTGTTATTTATCTGGTCTTGTATGTGGATGATATGTTGCTGGTTGGAAATGACAAAGAAATTATCCAGAATTTGAAGACCCAATTGTCCTCCAAATTCGACATGAAAGATCTTGGTGCTGCAAACTATATTTTGGGCATGGAAATTAAAAGAGATCAGGCAAAGAGGAAGCTCTGGCTAAACCAGAGGAAGTATGTCGAGACAATACTGCAGAGGTTTAATATGCAGGATAGTAAATGGTGAAGGTTCCTATTACTGTAGGTGTAAAGTTATATGTTAAACAGTGTCCCAAGACACAAGAAGAGGAAGAAGATATATCTCGTGTTCCATATGCAAGTGCAGTCAGTAGCCTGATGGATGCAATGGTCTGTACTAGACCATACATTACACATGCAGTGGGAGCATTGAGCAGGTTTATGTCAAAACCAGGGAAGGAGCATTGGACAACAGTGAAGCGAGTTTTCAGGTATTTGCGTGGCACTAGTGATTATGGTTTGTGCTACCAAGGAAGATCAAGATTGGACAGAATGTTGGATATTCATGGCTTTGTTGATGCAGACTAGGCTGGAGATCTAGATCAAAAAAGATCTACAAGTGGGTATGTGTTTAACCTATTTGGAGATGCAGTCAGTTGGATGAGTAAGAAACAATCTGTAGTGGCACCATCAACTACAGAGGCAGAATACATGGCAGCCACTCATGCAAGCAAGGAAGCAGTTTGGTTGCAGAGATTGTGTTCAAGTATGGGGTTAGTACAGAGAGCTATAAGGATAGACTGTGACAGCCAAAGTGCAATTTTTTTGGCAAAGAACCCCGCATATCATTCAAAGACAAAGCACATTAATGTTCAATATCGCTTTGTGAGGGATATGATAGAAGACAAAAAGGTTTTGCTGGTAAAAGTGGACACTTTGAAGAATACTACACATGCATTGACAAAATCTGTGAGCTCTGAGAAGTTCTCTTGGTGTAGAGAGACAATGGACGTTTCAGGGCTGGAAAAATCACTAAGCTCTCTTGTGTCCCCCTGTGGAAATAAAACAACAAGTGGGAGAATGTTGAGTTGTGTTATATTCTTTCCATGACTAGCCCACGTAGTTAACTGGGGGGTTAGAGGGGGGTGGAGCCCCCCTTCGTTGCACCGATTATGTAGTGGGGGGACGTCACAGGGGGTTTGAGGCGTACCCGTAACCCCACTTTATGGGGTCTGGGGCAGCGCCCAGGAAAATTTTGGTTTTGGAACCTATGTTAGGATGGGCAGACCCACCTATGGTTTTGTGCATGATTTTCACACATTTTTTTTGGAAGCGATGGTTTTCGGTCCATGGTATTGGATGCTTCGACATGTATAAATATGTATTGTAACATTGAAAGGAACATAATGAAAAATCAAGCTGGTAGTCCTGGTTTTGGGATCTATGGGAAAATCTTTGTGTATATATGTTTTATGTATTATGCTCTCGCATTGTTTATTTTCTGTGTTTTAGAATTCATATGCAGGTTATTTCTGTATGGGGTTAAAACCTACAGTTCGCAGACCCTAACTAAGCAAATCAACCACTTACGCGCTTCTATAAATACTCTTACTTTCGTATCTACCTAGGTCGTCTTAAGTATCTAATAACTTCAATAGGTATTAATATGTTCTTCTCGTAAATAGATGTTATTGTTTGTGGATAGATAACAACATGAAACATGTAGATTCGCGCATCAATATAGCATTAAATCATAAACCCATTATTCAACATAACATAATCACATAAATTCATAACAGAAGTAAATAGATCAAACACAGATATTTCCAAAGTAATCTTATTTATTAATGCCTCAAATCTTCTTACAGACTCTAACTACCCTACACACTCAGATATAGGGATCCACGCACTCAACTGCAAACTTCTACCCCAGGCCTCTGCGCACACAATTGCATAGCCTTCCTTCTATTCTAAGACTCTTCACCCTTTTCGCTAATGACCCATTACATTCATCATCCAAAATGTCAACTGCCTTAGACTCTTCTAAGACTCTCCTTTTTATACAATCCCATGGTCTGCAGACCATGGGTAGATCTTCTAAATCCAACACAACTTACATAAAAGAAGGGTGGAAACCCTTTATGACACTTTACATATACGTTCTCTGTGACCACAAATTGTGGAGACTTTACACTTTACATAAAATAAAATTAAAAAACTTAGGATTTCTGCCCCAAAACTTTGGCTTTTATCCCCAAAATCAACCTTAGGGGACCTTGTCCCAACAGAACCATGAAAAACTAGTCATAAAATCACATATAAAATCAGAACTTGTGCTCATTAATCTCAATAAAAATCAACACATAATAGCATATGCAAATGCCAACCAAGTTAGGGACTTCCACGTACCACCCGGCCATAGATTCAGATGAATCAAATATTTCTTTCAGCTAATCACCCTCATACCATATTCCAAGCATAAATTTGGGATCTCATGGGATAAACCAAATATAACCAAATAGGAACTCCAAAGATTAATCCACCTCCACCCTCAAGCCACAATGATCTCACCTAAATTGGTCTAGAGATCACCAAACAAAAACAAGCTTGGATGCCTTAGAATTTATTCTCCATACCCAGAGGAATTTTCCTATCTCCACCCATTTGTCAAGGGCTTCCTAGAGAAAACCATCTCCACTCCCAACCCTTGGGATTTTCCTGAGACCACCTCACCCATATCCAAAATATTCTGGAAATCCAAATCTCTACCAAGAATGGATCCCAACAAACCATGGTTATCCAAGAAATGACAAGGCAAGGTTGTAACCATTGTCAATCTAGGAAAATCCCATGCCAATGACAATAAAATAATCATGTAAACAAAATTCATACACCATGCATTCAAACCTTATCAAGGAAATCACAAATACGACCTGATACCTGAAAATTCCTCTTGTTGTAGTTTCTCTTCTAATCTTCTTCTTGCACTCCCTTGATTTTCCTTGCCTTATTGTTTGTGTCTAAGTGATCTCTTCTCTTGTTATAGTGTTCTCTCTCTCTCTTCTCCAAAAGTTCCAAGAGAGTGTATGATCCCAAGAGTAACTAAGAGTGACTAAGAGAGTCATAGAATTCTCTCCCTCTCCTTTTATTTTCTTTTTCCTTTTTTTTTCCTTCATTTTCCTTCATTTTCCCTTACATGCATATTCTTGTCTCTTCATCTTCCTTTTCTCTTATTTTCCTTTATTCTTGAATCAATTTCCATTCATTGTCCTTTTCCTTTTTCCAATGCCAATGCAAATTTCCATAGCCAATAATTAACCACAAGTAATGGCCACTATAATGTTTTCCCTCCATCCAGCTTGGAATATGTGTCCCATGATCTTCGTCTTGTTTTTCATTTATAATGTCCTTCCATTTACATGGAAAATTAACCCAAGGGCTATTACAATTGCTTCAGGGCATGTATTATTGCCAACATTTCCTTCTCATAAATAGGTTTGTGTAAATACTTCCCCTTGATTAGATGAATTTCAAAAGAAATGGGTCTTCGTTCTTGTATTAAAACAACGCCAATTCCATTTCCTAAGGAATCACATTCCACAATAAATATTGTTGTGAAGTCTCGTGTAGCTAAGACTAGAACTTGGCACATTGCCTCTTTAAGATGTTCAAAGGCCTTAGTTTCTTTTGGAGTCCAAAAAATGCATCTTTCTTAAGTAATGTTGTTAGAGGCACTACTATATTCCCATAATTCTTAATAAACTTGCAATAATTCCTTTTAAAACTAAGAAATCCTTGAATATACTTTAGGGTTGTGGGGATTTTCTATTCCTAGATAGATTTAATTTTGTTAGGGTCCACCTTAAAACCCTCATGAGGTACAATATGACCCAAATATTCCACCTCCTATACCCCAAAGAAACATTTGGAGAGTTTTGCATACAATTGCTTCTCCTCCAATAGTTTTGCATAACATTGCTCTAAAACCATAATTCATATTCCTTTTGTCCTCATCATGATTTTCATGGATTATTTTGTCACCACTTGGAAGCCTTTCTTGCAGTGACTTTGTCAACCCTTCCAACTTGACATTCATCATCTCCATGTCTACTTTAAAAAATCCCATGTCTGCTTTTAAACCATCCTTCAAACCTTCCATGTTTCCTTTTATTTTTTCCTCTAAACCATCCATCTTAGCCTCTTATTCATTTTTGGTTACTCTTTGCAAGAGAAAAAATTGTTGCACTTGGTCTCGTAATTTTGATATATCATGTTGCATTTCTTCATCTTCTTCATGCATCGTAGTAAAGATTTCGATTTTCTTACTAGGTGCATCCATTTATCTTTTCGAGGCATTTTAGAATAAAAAAACGATATATATGCTTCATTATGCCCTTTGAATCACTTCAAACTATTTTTTCAAACAAAAGATGCAAAATTTAAAAAAAATACACACATTTTTCTTACTTTTAGGAACTCGATCTTGAAACTATTGTATCTTCGTAATTTCGGCCTCCCAATGTCTGAACTTTCATCATGTGGTATACCTATGAGTCTTCTTTTTAATGCCACAATTCATACCAATATTGGATTCTTTGATATAAATTTATGCCAAATCTCCCACGATGACGTGATTATGGACTAGTTTAGTAGAATGAATTTGTACGAGATTCCTTGTGTCATTTTTTCAACCTTCGGCCCTGAAATTGATACATGAGAAACTATAGTTTGTGCAATTTCAATAACTTTTTACGAAATTAAAATTTGATGCTCAAAGAAAAATTTATGACAGTTTTCCCTAGGTCACCTGTTTGAGATTGAATTCAAGGGCATGCAGAAACACTAACTTCATCAGACTATATCTCATAAAATATGGTGAAACAATATATGAAATTTTACACTAAGTTCACCAATATTTCTGCTCCACTTGATCAGAAGCCTCATAGAAACAATGTTACAATGAATATTCCAGTATGACCTATTTGATGGGGAAAAACCATAGAATCCAAAGCTTTGATACCAAATTTTATGTAACCAGATCACAAAACAGAAGAAAGGATAGATCCATCACTTGAAAATAGGCCTCTTCGAGGGGGAAACCTCCTTTACATCACATAAATGAACAATTCTTGGATGCTACAATGTGCTCGTTGAAATGACCCTAGTTCAATTGATATCTGACATAGTAATCTAGGTTTGAATTGTATTTCAAACGTGGTTGAGGAAGATTTGGTTTCATACGGCACATATGAATACACAGTGAAGCACTGGGTTGTTTGAGTTGGGCACCTGGCGATAGAAATGTTTTATATGTTACACTAGATCAAGCTTACTATTTGGTGATAGACACACTATATATGTTACATCAGATTGAGTGGATTGATACAAGGAGTGGTTTGGGGTTGAATCCCTAACTCTTTGTTTAACAGTGAAGCACAAGTCATGTTGAATGCTACAACATACATTGGAGCTAGCCATGTAGAAGTAGACACGTTGTATATGTTACATATAGCATCTCCCAATCAACACACTAGATTGAGATCGCTATAGGTGATTGATACATTGTATATGTTAAACTCTGAATCATACGTGGAGTGGCTCGGGATCGAATATCTTATCTCTTCAATTTGAAGTTAATGCTACCATAACAAAATCATTGGCCAAGATGGCCTACTAAGTATTGTGACCTGGCATAGTTGGTATGAGGTTTAGTTTGTAGATTGGAAGGTGCAGGTTCAATCAGTCAGGTTGTGAGGTTTGGATTCAATTTTTATTGATTATTTTTTCCCACCAGAGTTTCATTTTATTGAATATTTAAGCAACCAGTGGTGTGCATCTTGTCGCGTCGATGCTAGAAAAAGTTTATTATGTCTAACGCACATGAAAAATGAATGTGTATAATTTTTAATTTAGTATATGGTTTTAAATGGTTATTTGGAGTTTTTGAGCTCATTCTTGAGCCAAATTGGAATCTGGAAGAGGCACAATGATCAGTGTTCAAAGGTGGATATTCTAAAGGCATGAAAAACCTCATTGATATATTTTTTATGATTTAAACCTATGTAATATCTTTGAGGGCATATGAGCATGTTGAAGTGGCTTTGATTTTATGGCAAAAGTAAGTTTTGAGATGAGTCATATGTGACCATATTAGTGAAAATGTTGAAGTAGAGTTGTGACACAGTATGGCAAGGCATACACACTAGTATGATAGCATCAACTCATTTACTTTAAATATTTATTTTATTTGAATACTATGTGGACATAGTTTGAAAGATTTTAAAATGTGGTCCATAAGAGGTTGAAGGAGGAGGTGGGTGCCTCCACGAAAGTTTGAGCTTAGAGTAGGTTAGAGCTTGCTCAACATCGAGGTTTGTGCATCAATCAGGTTGGAGCCTAGAGCAAGTTGAAGCTTTCTCATCCTCGAGGTTGGTGCCTCAATTAGATTGTAGCCTCAATGAGTTATTACTTGCACATTTTCAAGGTTGGTGTTTCAATTAGGTTGTAGCCTACCACACGTATCAACTTGCACATTTTTGGAGTGTGTACCTCCAGTAGTTTGGTGCCTACAAATATATGTAATGAATTGAAGCATAGGAAGAAGAAGATTTTGTGATTTTCTCCCATATGGGTTTCCATCTAAAACTTGTCTCTTTTTTTTTGATGTGATGGCTTCCTGATGTATTATTGATTTGATGATGGCCTTATGATGCATTCTTCTACATTTTGATATGTTTCAAATTGTTATGGATTACTATTATATAATTGTTTGTTAAATAAAATTTATTAAACTGTAAAGTTTCTCTCAGATTTACCCTCTCCCCCCCACCCACCCACCCCCCACTCTCCCCCACACAAATGTGATCTTTTGTCCAACAATTTGTAGATTTCTAACAAAAAATGATGGATGGATCTTAAAGAAAAATTCAATATCTACAATGTTATCATTTTAATTCTCAAATTTTATAAATATATCTAAAGCAATTTATACAATATGAGCCCTTCAATAAATTTGAATAATAAGGGATTTTAACCAAAAATACAGTGTTAGACTTGAATCTCACAGCATTACAATTGCAACAAACACTTTTAATGAAATTAGATTACAACTTATTTACTTGACAAACAAGGTAAATCTAATAAAAAACACTATCTATCAAGATTCAAGAGCAAAATATATTTGATATTGTACTTTTAACTACTAAAAATTATTATCTTTCTTTATCACCTCAATATTACTTTTGAATTTGGAGAGATATAGGATGATGTTGTGGATACTTTCTTGCTTCCTCCATACATCACCAATCGTTCCCATATTATTCAACATGTCTTTGAAATTGATACCATGTTGAAAAAATTCCTTTACGCAAAATTTTATAAAATAAGGAAAAAATAGTTGTAAAGAAAATAGAAGGCTAAAAGCTTATGAACCTCACATGAAAATAGAACTAGTTGATATTAATTAACTCTATGTTAAATTCTAAGAGAGCAACAAATATTATAATCCAGTGAGTGTGATAAGTCTCATTTACATATTAAGCTGTAGATCCTCTCAACAAATTGACAAATATGCTAGAATAAACTAAATCCTAAATCAATTAATTTAGACTTCTAGAACAATAGGATTAGGATATTAAGAGACTGACCCTTCCCTTAATACTCCCTTGATGAGAATATAATGTGTGAGGATGGTTCAATCCTCTATTCTCGCTACTTCCCCACAAGGAAAAATCTATGCTTGTGGAAGGAATGATCAAACCTTCAACATAGTCCCCCTCAACAATTAATATTATTCCTCAAAAAGGGTTCGTTGATAGTTACCTTGGGATCCTCTATGAAACAATGCCATGCACAAGGGTGGGTTGGTCTGCCCCTCCTTACAATCTCCCCCAATGAAATGACTAAGGCTTTAAAAAGGGCCAATTGACCCTTTCTCTCGTGCTTCCTCATGATGTAAATACTATGATCAAGAAAAAGTTGGTTGATCCTTCCTTGAGTTCCCCTTTAGTGTATATTATGCATCAAAAAGGGTTTAATGATCGTACCTTCGAATTTTCTATGACATTAGTATTATGCTTAATGGTCAATGAAATCTTCCCTTGGGTCTCCCTCAATGACAATACTAAATTTGAGGAAGAGTTAGTTGAACACTCTTAGTTCCCCCACATAATGAAAATATTTTGGTCAAGGACCTAGGATATTGGTTAAAGAGAAGATCATTCCCTAAACAACCCTTCCTTATGACCCCTTAGATTACAATATTATGCCTAACAAAGGGTTATTAGCTAACATATCCCATTTCATCGTCTTGATGGAAATATTATGCATGAGGAAGGGTCGATCAACTCATCCAGTGGATATCCTATGACATGAATACCATCCTTGAGAAAAGTTTAGTCAACCCTTCTTTATGTTTTCCCTTCATCAAAATAATATGATGAATCTTTGTGATAATTATAGAAACTCTAGAAGAACGAGAACATATCCCTATAATGGAAATGGAAGCTTGAAAAAGAATTAGGATAATTTTGAGGTCAAAAAAGTGTCTAAAATCACAAATTTTACATGCATTTTCAAAAAAAAATTACGGGCCTACTAAAAAAATGCAAAGTGGGCACTCATAGGATGCACTTCACATTTGAGTAAACTTATAAAGAGATAAGTTGAAAATATGATTTAAAAAAAACTCTCTATTTCTTTAAAATTTCATAACTCATATTTTATTATTTTTATTGGGAGACTCATTTTAGACCTAAAAATTCCCTTAATTGAAGACAATGGTTCCCACGTAATAGCCATATAAGTTTGAAAAGGAAGAGAAGATATCCATATAATAGATTTGGAAACCTAATAATGAGAGAACATATCCCTTATAAGGAAGCTAGCTTTGATATCAACTAATACAAAAATAACTAGTTTAAATTGTTGAAAAACAAATAAATTATTATTATTTTAATAATTCATCACTTTATGTATGGAATCACAATCTTTAGGTCTCCTCTATTATTACAAGTCCCTATCGATGGCCAAGACTATAGAAATCACTTTGATCATTACTTTGCATTAGTTATATAAATATTTACCTATTTCCTAATTTATAATATTATAGATTTTTATTTTTATTTTTATAATATATTCAAATTTTATGTTTATATCAATGTATTGTTGGATGCAATGGTGATCACTAAATTGGAAACAATAATTATAAAACAAAAAAAGTCAAAAATTCAAAAACAATAAAACTTAAAGAGGAAAAACAAGGCCCATAGAACTTTGAATTGATAGATGTATGTATTGTTAAGGCACTCCATGATTAAAGCTCACTAGTTCAAATCCTTGTGGTTGTCTACTCATTTTTCAATTATTATTTTCTTTAAAAATAATTATTTGAAAAGAATTTGGCAACATTATATACACGAGCTATTTTTTTTGACAACATTATCTATTCACATGAACTTGATTTTGAAAGGATTTAAATCTCTTTTTACTTAATAATATTGAGTTTTCATTATGTTTTTTTTTTAACTATATATATATATATATATAATCTCTATTCAATCTTAACAATATTTTAGTTCTTTAATTAATCTTTTCTTGATTTCTGCACCAATATATTACTTTTGTCAATTTATCTTAACATTTATATCTAAAATGACATACACATGTTATAATGCTCAATTCCATATTTAGAATATCAATCTCATTCAATAATATGATAATTAATTATTTTTAAATATTTTGAATTGATTTGAAAATAAATGAAATATTATTAGAGAAAAAATAAAAAATAAAAAACATAATTTTTATTAAAATTGATTTAAAAATTTTCATTAAAAATTATTTTTTTTAATAATTTTTAACTTATTTGATTCGATAACATTAAGTTGCAAAATATTATTTCTATAAGTTTTATAAGTTACCTATTTCTTAAAAAGTGGCTCCACATTGATAAACCAACTTAAGTGATAAAATGCTGACAATAAGAGATAACTAGCTAGTCATTGAAGCCAATATCTCATATGTGTGTGTTGAAAAGGGTGCAATTATGGATCTGGATAACTACAAAGCACACTCATGGCTGAAGCAGTGTTATTGAAACCCTCTATATTTTTTCATGGCTATATTCAGGTTCTCATTTGGATCTGCTATGAATGTGATCAACACCGAATATATCATCGTGTCGTTTGTAATGTTGATCTAGACTTACGAAGGAGCACAAAAAAATACAGATATAAACATAAACACAAATATGCATCAGAAATAAAACTTCATTTCATTAATATCAAAAAACTGAAATATGCTTACATACAGAATGGAAATAAACTAGCTCGAGCGATGGTAACTTATCTCTGAGAAGATATGTGTTCGCTACATGCCTCTGAACTATGTTATAATGAGGCTTGAAGGCCTATTTATCATTTAGAAACAATCGAAAACCCTAAACATCCAAAAACATAACCCTAGGAGATAAAGCGCCAAAACTATGGGCCTCGTTGTGGTAAATTGGTACATCAACTTCCTAGGGTCATAACTTTGGCATACGATCTCCGCTTGACGCATATGATACCTTGTTAGAGAGATCTATCCGAGGACGACAACACTCGACTTAAAACATCAACAAAGGATTCATGTTTCCCCATTTTCCAAAATAAACATTGTTTAGGGCCTCAAAATGACTCTGGAAGTTTAGGACCCAAAAAACTACCAAAAATAGTAAATTTTGCTACAATTAAGGAAACTAAAATTGTGTTATAATTAAAGAAAATGAAAGAAACAATGGTGAGGTCCAAGTGGGATAGACAGGTGGCCACCAATATCCACCTAGATTAGTGCTCCCCCCTTATGAGGTAATGGTGCCCATTGCGTTAAGTGCATCCATGAGATGGGGAAACTTCTGCTAAAATTGGTCCCTCATAAGCCACTTGCCTTGATGCAGGAGTTGGCCAGCTTTGACAACCCGATACTTTTGGATCTTCTGTTGGTGAATGTTCTTTCTTTGCATTTCAATGATCTTATTAGTTGTGTCATGTTCCATGCAGTCTAGGTTTAGGTCGGTTGGTGTGAGTTGTTTTGCAATGTCTAATGTGTTCAATATTGGTGGAAAGTATGGCTAAAGGCGGTCCACATTGAAAATTGGGTGTAGGCCAAGGAATGGTGGGATGTTGAGCTCAAAAACATTGTATCCTACAACCTTGGTGATGGTGTATGGCCGATATCGAAGTGGACGAAGCTTGTGGTTGGGCCCAATGAGGCGCTTCTTTTGCAAAGATAACCAAACTTTGTCACCCACCTGGAAATTGTGTGGCACCTAATGTTGATCATGACACTACTTATACTTAGGATTGGATTTGTCCAATATGTCATGGACCTGCTGGTGGATG
Source organism: Pinus tabuliformis (assembly GCA_031772625.1). Lineage (NCBI taxonomy): Eukaryota > Viridiplantae > Streptophyta > Pinopsida > Pinales > Pinaceae > Pinus > Pinus tabuliformis. Next base: position 1,778,124,929 of record CM062816.1, on the reverse strand, counting down.
TGTTGAATGCGCTTAATCAAGCTATTAGCCCTTTCAGCTTCAGACTGGACATGATTTGAATCTGCCTGAGTAGCTACAAATGGTATGGCTACATCAATGGGACATAATGGTTGGAATCCCAACCCCACCTAAAAGGGGTTGTGACCAATTGAGCTATAGAGAGCTTTGTTGTATCTATGTTGGAAATATGGGAGGCTTTCATCCCATGTACGAGGATGCTTCGAGTTGTACATGCACAGAATATGCGCGATCACCCTTTGACGACCTCAGTTTGGTCATCAGTTTGGGGGTGGAAGGTCGTGGAATTAATAAGCTTGGTATCTAGCATTGACCAGAGGCTTGACCAAAATGTACTTACAAACCTGTTGTCCTGATCTGAGATAATGGATCATGGGATCACAAAGTGTACCCACACTCATTCAAAGAAGAGATTAGCGGTGGCTTCTATGGTGATACTCTTTTTGTAGGCCGCTAGAATGGTCATCTTAGAGAATATGTTGATGACCACAATAATGCAGTCATTTCCATGCTTAGTCGAAGTAAGGCCCTACATGTAATCCATGGATATGGATTTCCAAGGGCAACTAGGAGTAGGTAGAGGAGTATATAGGTCTTGCTTCTTGATCGTCGGTTTGGCAATGAAGCAAGCAGTATAGGATCTGAAGTACTTCTCGACATCCTGTCGAAGGTTCAGCCAATAAAAATACTTTTGCAGCACTGCCACTATTTTCTTGACTCTAAAATGTCCAGCGACTCGACTACAGTGTGCCTCCCAAATCATCTTCGCATGCTTGCTTAAAGGCACACATAGGTGTTCCAGATGGCATAACAGTGCGCCCTAGAGGTGAAAATATGGAACTTGCTTTCCTTCGAGGAGCAACTAGTATGTGTTGCCGAATTCTGGATCGCTCTTGTAAATATGCAGCCATCCCAAAGTCTCATGCCCATAGGAGTCAAGCACAGTGGTCATCACCATAATCGGTGGTCAACTAAGACATTTTGTGGCATTATTGGTGCTACCCTTCTTGTACTTGATGTTCAAATGGAACTATTGCAAATATGTGGACCATTTCTGATGGAAATTTTCTTGCAACTTTCCTTGTGTTTGTATGAACTGCAGGGGTCGGTGTTCTATGTGGATGACCATTTCCTTTCCCAAAATGTAATGCTTCCATTGTCAGCAAGAATGGACAATGGGATACATCTCTTTTTCATAAGTGGGATACTTTTAGACTGTGGAGTACTAAAGAAGGTATGTTTCTGGTAATTATTTCAGCATCTTTTTATTAGAACTTACAAATCTTTTGCATCATGAACTAGAAAACAATAAGGAATTGTAATAAAACATGTGAGATTAATATGCTAAGAAGAAAACACTGACAACTGTCATTTCCTTATACAAGAAGGAAGAAAAATGAGGAGTTTTCGTTCCAAAGGAAAGGACAAGGACGGGATAACTGTTGAGCCTCAAACCTGCACTTCTTTCCACATCCTCTCAGCCTCCTTTTCCTATTCATTTCCTTCTTTTGCCACTCATTCCCTCCATCAAATTGCTCAAATAATTGTATTTTAGGACTTTTTACATGGTTTGCTAATTATGCTAATGACTGTTGTTGGTTTATAATTTTGGTTCAAAGATCTGTGTTTCTGCAGCTCACACAGGGTTTCCGCAGCTGATCCCGGTTTCCGCAGCCAACCCCGGATTCCGCAGCCGTTTTATTAAATGATATGTTCCAGGTGTCCTCCGGGAAAAAGAGCCACATGGGCAAGTTCGTGGAACCAAGGACATGGTGTGTGTCCTTCCAGCTCACCCAAACCGGTCATAAAAACCCGTGGTCAACGAGGAGGCAAATACGGTCAACAGAAGTCATTGGCGGTGGCACGGCTCTGCGTGTTCTGTTTTGGAGCACGAGAAGAACAGGTGGCATCTTCCTCAGCCATGAAGACAGTGGGAAACATGAATCCAATAGCAAATTGAATGCCCACAACGACCGTTGCCTAAATCCGAGGACGCAGCAAGATTACGTGTTTTTACACAGCTGCTTGAATAACTTAGTTTTCGTTAAGTTAGTTTGCTTTCCTCTGCTATAAATAAAGCACCTTTGAACGCTGGATAGTTAGTCGTTGTTGTAATTGCTTTGTAATTTTGAGCTCCCCACTGTACTTTTACATTTGCTATCAATACATGAGAAGACTATTCTGTTTCTAAGCGTGTAACTGCTCTTTGGATTGGCTGAAGTAGGCAGAGGGCCCCTGTTTGCTGCAGCCACTGTACAGTAGTTTTAATTTCTTGCATTTCTTTTTCTGATTTCATGTATAATAGTTGTACAGATGTCTTTTCATTGCTGCGTTTTTATTTCTTTTCAACATGTATATTAGCTGTACATAAACTTTGAATTCTGTTGATTTACATTTCTGCACTTTTGTTCATGACTGATCAGTGTGTTATGCAGGTTTCTTAGGTGAGCCCGGGACAGTTTTCTTTCTTTTCTTTTTACAACTAGTGGCATGTGTGATCATCTTGTCTAGGCTGCTGACCTTTATTTTTCTGCAGTTTGATTTTCATTAGTATCATTTCTTTAACTTGCACTTTACTTTCTGCTCAGTAGTTATCAAGTTGTTCATTTATTGATGGTTCTTTTTCTATAATCAACTAACTTTATTGGAGCCAAAATATCACTTAGTGCAGCTTGGTTTATTTTGCTTTAAGACTCACATTATTGACATGTTCATAACTGTTCTCACATGATTAAGAAAAGGTTAAAATAGTGTGATTTGTCTCATTTAAATTTCACATTGATTAGATTTAGATGAAGAGTTGAAATAGTGTAAAGTAGTGTAAAGTAGTTGTTCTTGCTTTTAATTGAGTTAATATAGATTTCATTTTCATTTTCATCAGCAGCAGAGATACTGGGCCGATGCCATTAGTCCTTTATTTGATTTTAAGCTTTGATTTTATTTCATTTATTGTTCAAGCTTTCTTTTAGAATACTCTTTAAGTTTCAAGAAATCACTTGGAAATCATCACAATCACCCACATTCACTCGCTTTATTACATCTCCATCACATCACATTAGGAAAGATACAATCAAAAACAAACTAAAAAACTAAAAACGACAAAAGACTTAGAAAAGGTTATCTAAGTACATATAGTACACCTCACTTCATCAGCTTACGAGCCCTGGGTTGACAATTAAAAGTAGCAATTTAGACAACACTAAATTGACCAAACATTTTGGCGCCGTTGCCAGGGAAGTGAAATTAGGTAGCCAATTTCTAAAAAAAAAATTAAGAAAATTTCAAGGAAGGAAAATTGATAACCTCTCAAAGTATGCTCTCCTCTTGCACTTAGAGTGATCTGGAGGATCAGAAAAGAGAAAGTTATTGGTTTAATAGTTTCTTGAGTATGCTCTCTTCTTGCACCTAGAGTGACCTGGAAGATCAGAAAGGGAATTATTAGCCTGACTTGAAGAAAAAATAAAAAAAATGACATGCATAGAGCAAGAGATTCTAGGGGAAGGTTTTTAGCTAGAGCCAAGAGTTCGATTTTTACAAGTCCATCTACTTCAAGGAATAGACAAGAGACACCTCCCTCATCTCCAACTTACACTCCTAGCCCTAGGATTCCTGGAATTCAAGAGGCAGGAGTTGACTCTCCCACACCTTCTATCGAATTTGAATTAGAAAGAGATCCTTTCCTTCCTTCTACAGAAAGACAAATTGTAATTGAAGAAGTAGAATCATCTGAAGAAGAGGGAGAAATTCCTTCTCGTTCACCCTTTGTAGAAGAACCAGAAGACTCTGAAGTCTCTAGGGAAACTACTATGACAGAGGAAGGAGCTGGTAGAGGTAGAGGTAGAGGAGGAGGAGGAGGAAACAATGGAGGAGGTAGAGGTAACATTGGAGGAAATAGGGATGGAGATAACTCATTTGGATTTCCTATAGTCGATGAGGACTCCCGAGCCACCATGAAAAACATCTCACCATCTGTCCTCCCAAACTTCCATGGGTTAAGGAATGAGGACCCTGAAACATTTATATTTGAGTTTGAAGTCGTATGTCGAACTTATGACTATCTGGAAGACTCTCAAAAACTCAAACTGTTTCCTTCAACATTGAAAGGACAAGCTTTGAAGTGGTTCATGGGATTACTCACTCAATCCATTAGGTCTTGGAATGATATGAAACAAACATTTTTGGATAGGTACCTGGACTATTGTATGCCCACCAATCACAAGGATGAGGTATTCAAAATGGTGCAAAGAGAAGATGAAAACTTGGAGGATTTACTTGAAAGATTTCAATACAACCTGAAAAGAGCAAAAATGAGTATCTTAGATGAGGAGACCTTGAAAGCCCTCCTATTAAAAGCCATTAGAGATGAATGGATAGATATTCTGAACATGATGGGGAAGGGAGATATCTCTCAACTTTCACTTAATGATATAGCAGAGCTATGTGTCCATCTCTCAAGGGGGAAATCTAAAACTCAAAAAGGGCCTAGAGATCCTTCTCTCATCAGAGCAAATAAATCTGCAACTGGATCAGTAAGTAGGGCTGAGATCGGCAACATGCTTGATGAATTCAAAACTGACATCTTAGGGAGTCTTAGTGAACAATTAGACACCCTTAAGATTCACAATAAATAGAAAGCAGAAGCTGAGGCTTTGGCCATCTTTTGCCCAAAATGTAGAAAGAAACATGCTCTAAGGGAATGTCCTTTGGATGCAAAAGTTGTAGAAACATGTGTAATTTGTTCAGAGAATCATGAGACCAAGGATTGTCCTTCAATTCCTGGGCTCAAAGCTGTATTTCAAGAAGATCCAAATACACTCTCTGTTTTGTTGCAAGGAGACCTTGGCAGGGGCAACAAAATCAAGGGTTTAACAACTCTATGAATTTTCAACCCCCACCAAATTGGAATCCTTGGCAACAACCTTGGTCCCAACCTCAAAATCCTTTTCAATCATGGGTACAAGGTATGCAAAATCCTTATGGGAGATTTGCTCAATTCTACCAATATCCTCCATCTTTTCAAAACCAACAAGCTCCACAACTTCCAAATCAAAGTCCGCAACTATCATTGCCATTTCCACAACAACAAAAACCTTCTCAACAGAATCAAAATTCTCAACTCTTGCTTCCATTCCAACAGAAGTCAAATCAACTTCCTTCTCAGCCATTGCCAAACCCCAATAATAAAAACCCTCAAAATGCTTACATGATGGAAGGTCAACAATTTCCTACCTATATGATTGTTCCTCTCAATGAAGTACAACTCAGATCAGGTAGAGTCTTAGATAAACCTTCTATAAATGATCAAAAGCAAAGCATTTCTGAGGAAGAGTCTCTTGAAGCCAATAAGGGTTCTGAAGCATCTCTTCAAAACCCAAACACTCAAAAAGAAAAAGAAAAAGAATTAACCCCCACAACTCCCATAGTTGAGCAACCTACATCTTTATCCACACCTCCTTTTCCTGAAAGATTACAAATTGACAAAGGAGTGGAAAAACAAATTTGGTTGCCTGACTATAATTTTCTAGATGAATTGAAGAATGTCTGTATCAAGATTCCCTTGTTACAAGCCATTAAAGAGATTCCTATTCTAGCAAAAACAATAAAGGAGTTGAGTCTTAAAAGACCAGGAAGGAAACCAAGAGATACCAGAAGGATCCACCTGGTAGGGAAAATTGCAGATATCATGATGGGAAAAATTACTATGCAGAAATATGTAGATCCCGGTAGCCCAATTGTAAAAACACATATCAATGGGGTAGAAATACCAAATACTTTGATTGATTTAGGGGCTGCTATCAACATCATGAGTAGACAGACTATGGAACAGCTAAAACTTCCTAATCTTCTTTTTACACCCACCTTATTGCAACTTGCAGATCGATCAATTATTAAACCAGATGGTGTATTAGAAGACATTCCAGTCTCCTTAGACTCTTGGGAATATCCAGTGGATTTCATGATTTTAACTCCCAAGAGTAATTTAGGAGGACATCCTCTTATTTTAGGAAGACCTTGGCTAGCCACAACTGATGCTTTCATAAGTTGTAGGTCTGGGGATATGTATATTTCTGATGGTAATTCGACAAAGAAGTTCAATCTGTATCCTCCAGCAAAAGCAATTACAGAAATAGTAGATAATGAGTGGGTTGATGATGAAGATACTATACAACCTGTCTTTACCATTTCTGAGATTAGTGAAGATAGTCAAATTCTGAACACATTAGAAAACTTTGAACCATCTTCAGAATATGACCACACACAATTTCAGTTGGATTCTGACATTGAGTGTCTATCATCTAGACAAATGTCTCTTTTCTCTATGGAAGAGTTTGGTAGTTCTGCCATTGAGATTTTTCCAGGAAAAACATTGAATATCAACAGAAACTTGGAAAAATCACAACAGGGGAAGCTAACCAAAATCTTGCAAAAACATTCTACTGCATTTGCATGGGAGTATACTGATATGAAAGGAATTGACCCTAAGACTTGCATTCATCACATCTACATTGAGGAAAATAGTAGACCAATCAGACAACCTCAAAGAAGGATGAATCCAAACCTTAGGGAGGTAGTGAAAGAAGAACTCCAAAAGTTACTTAATGTAAACTTCATTTACCCCATTTCAGATAGCCGGTGGGTTTCTCCTTTGGTTATAGTACCTAAAAAGAATGGTAAATGGAGGGTTTGCATTGATTACAGGGAATTGAACAAAACGACTTTGAAGGATCACTTTCCTTTTCCCTTTATTGATCAAGTATTAGATACTTTAGCAGGCAAAAAGTATTTCTCATTTTTGGATGGTTTTAGTGGTTACAATCAAATTCAGGTAGCACCTGAAGATCAGGACAAGACCACATTTACCTGTCCATGGGGAACTTTTGCTTACCGAGTACTTCCTTTTGGATTATGTAATGCACCCGCAACATTTCAAAGGGCAATACTAGGAATCTTTTCTGATCTAATTCAAGATTGTGTAGAGGTCTATATGGATGATTTTACAGTTTATGGTAATTCATTTGAAGAGGCATTAGAAAATTTGGAAAAACTCCTTATAAGATGTAAAGAAACAAATCTTTCATTAAGTCATGAAAAATGTTTTATGATGTTTACTGAAGGGATTGTTTTAGGACATCATATTTCAGGAGATGGAATTAAAGTTGATAGATCAAAAGTTGAAGTCATCTCCAAGTTACCTATTCCAAATTGTCAAAACGATGTTAGAAGTTTTCTTGGATTTACTGGATATTATAGAAGATTTATTGAAAACTTCACCAAGATAGCATCTCCGCTCTTCAAATTACTTACAAAAGACTGTGAATTCAATTGGGATCCTGACTGTCAATCTGCATTTGAAACTTTGAAAACAAGAATATCTGAAGCACCCATTTTGAGAGGACCAAATTGGAAACTTCCTTTCCATATTTCTACAGATGCTTCAGATACAGCTCTAGGAGCTGTGTTGGGTCAAAAGGATTTAGTTCCTTATGCCATTTACTACACCAGTAAAAATTTGACTCCTACTGAGTTAAATTATACTGTGACTGAAAAAGAGTTCTTAGCTGTTGTTCATACAATCAACAAGTTTAGACACTATATAACTGGCTATGAAACTTTTGTCCATACTGATCATTCTGCAATTAGATATCTTATGAACAAACCTGTTACTAATGGCAGAGTTACAAGATGGCTTTTACTTTTACAAGAATTCAATATTACTGTGTTAGATAGACCAGGGAAACAAAATACAGTAGCTGATTTCTTGTCTAGAATCCAAAATACTAACGAAGATTCTCCTGTAGAGGATAAGTTTCCAGATGAATATTTGTTTGCAGTAACTACTAAAACTCCTTGGTATGCAGATATTGCTAACTATTTGGTTACAGGGAAGCTACCTCCACACTTATTTCCTAATGAGAAAAGGAAAATTATTCAGGAGAGTTCACATTATTCATGGATTTCTAATGAATTGTTCAAAACAGGGCTAGATTGTGTGATCAGAAGATGTGTTCGGGAAGATGAAATGCCTGACATCCTTAAGGCATGTCATGATGAACCGTGCGGCGGAAACTTTGCTGACAAGAGGACGGCCTATAAAATCCTTTCTTTAGGATATTATTGGCCTTCTCTCTTCAAAGATGTAAAACAATATGTTAAAAGGTGTGATAGCTGCCAAAGAGTTGGGAGACCAACTCTTTCAAATGAAATGCCATTACAGCCACAGGTACTCATCGAACCCTTTGAAAAATGGGCTTTAGATTTCATTGGACCCATTAATCCACCATCTAAGCAAAAGAAGTATATATTGGTTTGTACTGATTATGTTACTAAATGGGTAGAAGCAAAGGCATTGCCTTCTGCCACTGAAAATTCAGTTGTTCAATTTCTTTTTGAGGATATTTTTACTCGTTTTGGTGTCCCAAGAGAAATTGTGACAGATCACGGAAGTAAATTTACATCTAACTTGATGGAGAAGCTGATGGAAGAATACAAAATCAAGCACAGAACATCCACTCCATACCATCCGCAAGCAAATGGTCAAGTGGAATCTACAAACAAAGTTCTTGAGAGCATCATCACCAAAACTGTTCATCTCCACAGAAGAGATTGGGCAGAAAGGCTTCCTGAAGCCTTATGGGCCTATAGAACTACATGGAGGAACACAACAGGACATTCTCCCTATGAACTTGTTTATGGGAAAGAAGTCCTGCTCCCCATTGAGTTTCAAGTCAAGACCTTCAAGATGGTAGTTCATTTGGGGATGAATCTATCAGAAGCCCAAAAGCACAGAATGGAGCAGCTGAATGAGCTAGATGAAATAAGACAAGATGCAATTTTAAGGACCGATCTAGTTCAGCACCAAAGAGCTAAGTGGCATGACAGATATATCAAAGAGAAAAAGTTTCAAAAGGGAGATTGGGTGTTACTGTTTGATTCCAAGTTTAAAGACTTCAAAGGGAAATTTCAGACTCATTGGCTTGGACCATATGAGATTGATGAAGTCTTTAGCAATGGAGCAGTTCGAGTCAAGACTATTGATGAGCTTCAAACTCCTCTCATTGTGAATGGCCACCGATTGAAAATTTATCATAAGCCACTCTCAAAAGAGGACTTTGTCAAAATGTTTCAAGAAAATTCTGCAATGAGGCTGGTGGGGAAGAGTCCTTCTCCTCCATCAGCCTAGTCTTTGTTTCTTTCAGTTGAAAAAAAAAAATCTCTTGTATAAGCCTGAAAACCAATCTTGAATTGGCAGTCTTATACAGAAAATATAAGGTGAAAATCAGGGGCACCTGACACTTTATATTTTCCAAAAAAAAAATCTCTCTCTCTCTCTCTCTTTCCATCTCATTCGCCATTTCAGTTCATCCACCTCACTTCCATCTCCATCTCCATTCCACTTCATTTTCATTCCATTTCATTCATCTCATTTCATTTCCACCAGTGAAGTCCCTCTCAGGACTATTTCATTTAGTTAAGTCTTCTCTAACTTTTTTTGTACAGTCAGAAGGGTGTTGTTTCAGTTTCCGCAGCTGGGAACCATTTCCGCAGCTAGCACCAGTTTCTGCAGCTAGAAACGATTTCCGCAGCCACCATCACTCTGTCTCTACAGTAGCAGCACTCTGTTTTCAAAAATCACAGTCAGAGGTATCATCATCACCAAGGGCAGCAAGGATATGAGGCATCTGCAAGATAAGAAAGCAATAATGGGTCAGCAACCTTAATCAACAAATGGAAAACTTATGAAGGTATGATCAAAATCTTTTCCAAACAACAATTTAATGTCATTTTATGCATAGTTATTAAATCGTGGAAAGAGCCACTAAATGCAATGATTCGGCAAGATCATCCCACTCCTCCTCCACGATAATGCTTCATCCACCTCATACCTTTCTAACGGTCCCCTCATCATCATTAATTCAAAACTTGAAACGGGGCTGCTCCTCCATTACTGGCCGTACCTCTGTGACGTAACCCAATGTACCACGGCTCTCCTTACCATCATTTCCGCAGCCAACGCTGAGATGTGTGCGTAAGCCACCCGACTCTAAAGGATTCGGTCGTTATTCCATCCACTTATCACTCCATTTCCGCATGCATTGAACTCATTTCTCGTGTTTGTCTTCTACTCCCTCGTACTCACACCATTTCCACTCTCATTTCCGCTGCAAAGTCCACAGCTCTGTTTCAAACCCCGATTACAGTTCTGCAATACGCCTTGCATTACGTTACGGCTACTCCACTTACAGCCATAATCCACCTATCTTTTCCCGTGAGCATCCTCCTTGAGCATCCACACACAGTCAAAGCTTCAGCCGAAGTTGAGAGCCGAAGATGGGGAAGCTGCTTAGAGCTGAACCTGAGGGTCCGAAGTATTTAGAAGGGTATCCACAGATGAAGGAAGCATTAAAGAAAGCACAGTGGTTGAAGTTTATTCAAAAATTCAGAGGGTATAATAAGGAGGTAACGAAAGCATTTGCTCAATCCTTCAATGGACACACCGTGGAAGTAGGGGACCTGAAATTCACAATAACAGAGAACACCATAGCAACAGCAACCAGTCTACCTCAGAAGGGAGAAAGATGGTTTAAGAACAGAGGGCTGGAAGACCAGGGATGGAAAGACATGCTTAAGAACCCAGGTATGGACACTTCAATATTCACTAAAGGGATTCCTGTGCATGTAATTAAGGAAGAATGGACTGCATTGTTATTACTTGTTCAAAAGTTTATCACATGTGAGGGCCGCTTTGGCACTATGTATATGTACCATGCAAGGATTATGATGAATTTCATGGAAGGCCATGCCCTCAATTTACCCTACTTTCTGTTAGCAAGCCTAAAGAAAATGAGTTCCACTATCCAAAAGCATGTAGGCCATATTGAACCCCACTTGTATCATCACGGGTTCATTAGAATTCTCATAGAAGAGCAATTGAAGAATAACAAGGATACATGGGAAAAGTTTCTAATCAGAAACCATTTCCAAGAGGTGACTGAAGCCTCTAGCAGTTCCTCTAAAATCCCAAAAAGAAGTAGGAGAAGAGAAAGAGATGTTGCAGCCCAAGATCCTCCTACAGTAGAAACTCAGGAAACTACTCAAGAAGAAGAGGAAGAGGGAGATAAAACCAAGAAACAGAAAAAGGATAAAGGGAAAGCAATTGTTCAAGAATCATATCCATCACCTGAACCTTCAGTAGAAGAAGACTCTCAAACCTTGGCTGATAGACTAGCACAACTTCAAGCTGCTGCCCTCTCAAAGAAAAAACAAAAAGAAAAACAGAGTGCCCAGCAAAAGAGCACTAGTGCACAAGTGAGAAGAAGCGGTAGACTTAAAGAAAAAATGAGTGTGGCTAAAGAAAAGCAATCACATTTCATTGATTTGGGAGAAGGTACACCTGAAAAGGCTCCAACTCAGCTAATCATTGAGCCAAGTCCTCCACGAGAGGAAAGTCCTTTTCAGCAGGAAAGAGAAAACAGTCCTTCAGAATTTGAGTTCAGGCCGAGAAGAACACCTGAAATTGACCCTGACCAGCAGGAGATATACAATTATTTGGAGACCTTGGAGCAATCAGTTGCAGGTCCAAGCACTATATTGCCTCTTGATGAACAGGTCCAATCTTTAAAACAGGAGGTGTTTGAGCTAGAAGTCCTGAACCGGTATATTAAACATGAAAACGAAGCATTGAAAGAACAAAGCAAGGTGGACAAGATTGTCCATGACAATACCATGCTTCACTTAGGACTGTGGCAGAAGAAGAATAGAAAGTTGAACAAAAAGTGTAAGAAGCTGAGCAGGGCACTGATTAATTTGAAGTTCAGGTGTCTAGTCAAGAAACCAAGGACCATTTTGGCATCAAGGAGAAAGAGAAGAAGGCTGGATGTTTTGGCAGAAGCATCTGAGCACATGGATTGAAAAACAATGACAAAGTTTTGGTTGCATGAGGACATGCAACACCTTCACAGTGGGGGTATGTTGAGCCTCAAACCTGCACTTCTTTACACATCCTCTCAGCCTCCTTTTCCTATTCATTTCCTTCTTTTGCCACTCATTCCCTCCATCAAATTGCTCAAATCATTGTATTTTAGGACTTTTTACATGGTTTTCTAATTATGCTAATGACTGTTGTTGGTTTAGAATTTTGGTTCAAAGAGCTGCGTTTCCGCAGCTCATACAGGGTTTCCGCAGCTGATCCCGGTTTCCGCAGCCAACCCCGGATTCCGCAGCCGTTTTATTAAATGATATGTTCCAGGTGTCCTCCGGGAAAAAGAGCCACATGGGCAAGTTCGTGGAACCAAGGACATGGTGTGTGTCCTTCCAGCTCACCCAAACCAGTCATAAAAACCCGTGGTCAACGAGGAGGCAAATACGGTCAACAGAAGTCATTGGCGGTGGCACGGCTCTGCGTGTTCTGTTTTGGAGCACGAGAAGAATAGGTGGCATCTTCCTCAGCCACGAAGACAGTGGGAAACATGAATCCAACAGCAGATTGAATGCCCACAACGACCGTTGCCTAAATCTGAGGAAGTAGCAAGATTACGTGTTTTTACACAGCTACTTGAATAGCTTAGTTTTCGTTAAGTTAGTTTGCTTTCCTCTGCTATAAATATCACGTCTTTGAACGCTGGATAGTTAGTCATTGTTGTAATTGCTTTGTAATTTTGAGCTCCCCACTGTACTTTTACATTTGCTATCAATACATGAGAAGACTGTTCTGTTTCTAAGCGTGTAACTGCTCTTTGGATTGGCTGAAGTAGGCAGAGGGCCCCTGTTTGTTGCAGCCACTGTACAATAGTTTTAATTTCTTGCATTTCTTTTTCTGATTCCATGTATAATAGTTGTACAGATGTCTTTTCATTGTTGTGTTTTTATTTCTTTTCAACATGTATATTAGCTGTACATAAACTTTGAATTCTGCTGATTTACATTTCTGCACTTTTGTTCATGACTGATCAGTGTGTTATGCAGGTTTCTTAGGCGAGCCCGGGACAGTTTTCTTTCTTTTCTTTTTACAACTAGTGGCATGTGTGATCATCTTGTCTAGGCTGCTGACCTTTATTTTTCTACAGTTTGATTTTCATTAGTATCATTTCTTTAACTTGCACTTTACTTTCTGCTCAGTAGTTATCAAGTTGTTCATTTATTGATGGTTCTTTTTCTATAATCAACTAACTTTATTGGAGCCAAAATATCACTTAGTGCAGCTTGGTTTATTTTGCTTTAAGACTCACATTACTGACCTATTCATAACTTTTCTCACATGATTAAGAAAAGGTTAAAATAGTGTGATTTGTCTCATTTAAATTTCACATTGATTAGATTTAGATGAAGAGTTGAAATAGTGTAAAGTAGTTGTTCTTGCTTTTAATTGAGTTAATATAGATTTCATTTTCATTTTCATCAGCAGCAGAGATACTGGGCCGATGCCATTAGTCCTTTATTTGATTTTAAGCTTTGATTTTATTTCAGTTATTGTTCAAGCTTTCTTTTAGAATACTCTTTAAGTTTCAAGAAATCACTTGGAAATCATCACAATCACCCACATTCACTCGCTTTATTACATCTCCATCACATCACATTAGGAAAGATACAATAAAAAACAAACTAAAAAACTAAAAACGACAAAAGACTTAGAAAAGGTTATCTAAGTACATATAGTACACCTCACTTCATCAGCTTACGAGCCCCAGGTTGACAATTAAAAGTAGCAATTTAGACAACACTAAATTGACCAAAAAATAACCACTGTCCCTTTGACAGGAGACCGTATGCAAACCAAGCTAAGCAAATCAAAATGAATCAGCCCTGGGAAGGAAGTAGAGATATCAGCTTGGTGCAGGAAAGGAAAGAAATGACTGAGGATTTAATGGTTTGGTGAATCCCTCGGGATCCTTGATCCTGAGGGATCGTTGTTTTATCTATTTCTACACTTAGATATCTTCGCCTTCACCCTTATAAAAGGGGCAGCACTGTTAGCTCAAGGGGAGTTGGACACTTTTATGTAATTTCCTTTAAGATCACAACTTTGATCACCGAGTCTAGTTAAGAACTGATCCATTGTAATTTCGCTTTATGCATTAATACAAACTTGGTTACTATTTCATCTCTGAGTCTGGAATAAGTTCAAGCGGTGTACCCCTGGAGGCTAAGGGCCCGGCCCTGGAGGACACTTGCTTCTGTATCATTACATTCGGTTCATGTGTGGTTTGCGTATTGATGTTATTTGGTAATCTGATGTGTTTTTGTAAGTTTTACATTACATGCTCTGTTATGTTTAATTCAGTAATATTTCTAAAGGCAAACTTATTGTATTGACTCTACAACGAATCACTGTTCTTTTGAATGTTGATATAATACCATTAGTCTTTACGGAATATTGTTGTTGTCCAATTACAGAGCCTCTGTGATGTACACTTATCGCGAAACTCATTTTAGCGATTATGTTCTTTGCGATTGCTGCATTTATAGACATTGTTGTTCCATTCTGAAACGCAGTCGTAATATTTATAGCTGAAGAGTGATTATTGGTGTACTAAGATTAGATTACTATTAAGGTGTGTCGTGTGCATATATGATTTTGGTGTGTTGTTCCATAATTAATCATTAATTAGAGCCGTTCCATTTTGGTGTGTTGTTCCATAATTAATCATTAATTAGAGCCGTTCCATTTTGGTGTGTTGTTCCATAATTAATCATTAATTAGAGCCGTTCCATTTTGGTGTGTTGTTCAATTAGTCCTTAAGAGTGAAGAATTGTCGTTTAATTCTTGTATATTACAATTAGTGCATTTGATCTTATAGACCAAGATGTTACTGCTTGTCAGACTCAGTTGCTGTTCTATTCCTTAAACTACTGTTCCATTTTAGATTTGCTATTCCATTTCAGATTTGCTGTTCCATTTTAGATTTGCTATTCCATTTCAGATTTGTTGTTCCATTTCAGATTTTCTATTCTATTTCTTAATTGCTTCCCTATTTCTCATTTGTTGTTTCATTCCTTGCCATTTGTTATTTTGGTGTGAAGAACGGTTCCAGGCTGTACTGAGCATTGACATTTACTGTCTGGCTCCCAGATCCATGATCTTTTCTCCAATCTACCTTAATTCCATCAATTTACAAAGGGATGAGTTACTGCTACTGAACCCTTGACTGATAAATTTCTTAGCTTTCTGAATGTGTGGTTTAATCTTTTAAGTAGTTAGCCATAAACAAGCATCGATTTATTCTTGTATTTCTGAACACTGTACTACTAGCATTGCTCTGGAAAATGATAGCCTTAGACTGAGACACTCTTTGAAATAACAAAACATTCCCGGATTGACATATTAATGTGAGGTAAGTAGAGGTGAAAGAGACCCCTTTTATAGCTCCACATTTTGGCGCCGTTGTCGGGGAAGAGTGTAGCCATTTGTTTTTTTCCAAAGTAGTGTAAGAACCTGTTAGGGAAGAATTGGGTTTTAAAGACGAAAGGTAAGAACCTACGTGTGGAGCATGTAACAGCCCTGCTCCCCTGCCCACTTTCCTACAGATTTGATGTTGTTTTGTTTGGGTAGAATTTAGCAATCGCCTTGTGTGCATGACTAAGCAGAGAAAACTAGAAAAGAATTCCAAACCTCTACCCAAGCCAGAAAAAGCTAAGGGGCCGGTGACTCTTGGCCGATCAACTTTCATAGACGAGATCTTCAAGAAAGCAGAATCTCAGCCCTCAGTAGGACCCAGTAAAGTTATTTCTAAATAGCCTACTAGTTCCCTTCAGGCCACAAGATCACCATCTGTAGCCTTTGCTGAGGTGCATAGTCAAACTGAAGAGCAAGACTTTCAAGAAATTGAAAATTCTACTCCATAACTATTGCAGGAAGGGAGTTTCAGTAATCTTTGTGAAGGAGGAAGAGAAACAGGGGAAACCAAGGAACTAAGGTCTCCTCTTGGGACAACCCAGACATTAAAAAGCCCCGACAAGGGAAGCGCTGCAAAAGTCGTTGTTGAAGAAGCTCAATCTCCTCAGACATCAGGTACTCTCATTATCCCAAACAAAGGAAGTGTTACTAAAACCATTCCTGTCAAAGCCATTCCCTCTCAACCTAGGAATACTCTCCTAGATATCCCATAAGATTATTGGCATATATTCGACCCAATGGCTTAAAACCAGCCAAATACTCAAACCTCTACATTATAATACCCTATAGTGGATTCTGCATCAAATGCGCCTGTTAGCACTTGAAATTTCACCTCAGGCTGAAAAAGGCAAACCTCAAAGCTACATCAAACCATTCAGCCTCGTAGCTAGCCCTACGGGGCAGGAGAAGGCTCTCTCCGGTCAATCTCGGTAGATTTTCAATAGGATGAGATGACCAACAAGGTAACACTGATATTAGGCTAGTAAACTGATTATAAAGGTTGATTTGGGGGTTTTTGGGGTTTTTGGTGGCAAATTGAGGAGCTGCAATTTAGGGTGCGGGGATTTAACACAGTTTCTGCAGGGGGGTCTTTGGGGCGAGGTAGGAGCCTGTATTGATGCCTTTAACTGAAATGAATGGTCAGGAATGAAAGATGAGGAGCTAAAGAGAGCAAACAATCACTTTGAATTCTCTTTAGACAGAAGAAAACATTGAAATTAAACAAATTTAAAAGCAGAGCATGGCTAGCATGAATTCATACTTTAACACTTCATTTGTTTAATGTGCAGCAGTAAAGAAAGGAAATGAATCACATAACAAAGATTACAAGAACATGAAGAGACACACCATCAACACATGAGTCCACAAGAATCCCAAAGATGACTGCAAAACCCTGGTCTTCCTTAGCCAAAAATTGCAGAGATACAAGTGATAATACAATGATAGCTTCTCCCTCAAGAGTCCAACCATGAAAATGAGCAAGAAAGTACATAATATAGATGATCTAACCTCTTTCCCTGCCTCCATGGTTCGAGCTCACTATCCTAGGAGCTGTTTGAACCACTTCTAAACTAAGCACTACAAAATAGGCAGTCAAAACAACTTGCCTCTATAAACTTGGAAACCAGTTCATACATTCAATTTTTACCCTTTACATGCATAAATCTTCTAGAAATGTTAAACAAGGGTAAAAGTATCCAAAAAGTGTCACAATTACATCCATCAAAATCATCATTAACCTCAGAAAGTCGAAAAGGGTCGAATCTGCAATTTCTGGGCTGAACTGGTCAAATCTGGCAACATTTCCTCAACGGGTCGCGCCCCTTTTCTCAACGGGTCACGCACTTTGGAGCTCTGTTTGGAGGCCTTCCCGGTATCAGAATTGGGTGCAGGATAGCTCGTTGGAAAGATCTGCAAGTCTAATTTCCAACCCAACTCAAATTTTTGAATTTGGAGTTCATTTTCCCAGTCAAAACTCAATTCTCCCAAGACTGCTTCTGCAACTCAAAAAAGGGGCAGAAAGTCAAATTTTGCATGTATTTTGACCTTCTGGAGGCCCAAAACCCCATAAAAACTCAAGTCCATCCATGGGCATATGTAATTTTGCATGACAAATCTAAAAATGCTGAGTTTTTGCAAAACGGAGCTACGATGACAAAGGGTCTCACCGGGGGTGAGACCCGTTGAGAAGCCAAAACCTATAAATTTCCAAAAAATTCCAAAATTACCCAAAATTCTCAAAAAAAATTTGGATTTGTGCTGTAGTTGATGCTAGTGAGTGCCATGATCTTTGAGGGATGCCTCAGCCAAGATACGGAGTGGATTGATTTTCTTCCTCCGCTTAAGAGCCTCGGATAACCTCCTTTGGAACATTTTCATTTTGGCCTTGCATACATGCATTCTTGCCCAATAGTGATTCTTCATGTTTCTCAGCAGCCTTTTCTCTTGGTTGGCCTTAGCCCACAACCTCTCCAAGTGAGAATTCTCCATAATGAGCATTGACTCTCGATCAGCAGGCAATGGATCACTGGGTCTTCTACGATTCAAGACTCGGTCGCTACGAATCCTCCATAGCTCATCAAGCACTTTCTCATCCTCCAATTGTTTGTTCCGCTGCTCCAGGTAAGTAATAGTCCATTGAGCACCCTCAAGTCTCCTCTGTAAAACATCATTTTTAGCCCTGAGATGCTGAATGATCTCCTTCGCCTCTTAGCTAGGAGAACTGACCTCAAGATCAATCACCAGATCCTCATGAATCATGGGCTCTTTGCCCCTCTGTAGTACCTGTGCTGGTGAAGAAAGCGAGGCCCCTTCCACCTGATGTGGAGATAACACTCGCTGAGCTGAAGATGAAGGCGAGACCCCTTCCACCTGCTGTGGAGATAGTACTCGCCTAGCTGCTGCAAATAAGGCCCTTGGGCCTTTCTGATAAGTGACCAAAGGAGTGGAGCTAACATGTCGGGTGATGGGAGCATCAGGCTACTGAGATGGTCCTCCCTCCTCATGAATGACCTCTTGATGTGGCTGATGTGGCACTGTGAAAAACTCACAGGAGATGAACTCCTCCCATGAGATGCCCTGCTGAGTCAACTGATGTGAGACTATGAGCTGAATCAAACCATAATGGCATAAGCTCCTGTACTGCTGGGCCGGGGTCTTCTTCTGCAACATGGGCACCATCCTCTGAATGTTATGAAACAAGAAGACCGGGATGTTCATCATCCTCACTCGAGTGAAATGCATCAAAAGGCGAATGTGATATGAGTACACCTGTGAAAATCTGCCCTCACAGGTAAAATAATGCATAATAAGCCTCATGATGGGAGCATACTCGCTCCGAAGAAATCTGAATGGAAAAACACCTGTCAAAAGTCTCACGAATGGTGGCCGGACATAGGGCTCAAAGTGAACAAAATCTAGCAATCTGCGCTTAGGCCACACCTCACCCACATTTGGTATCCCTGTAGCCTGTGAGATCACCTCAGGAGTCAATGTGAAGTTCACCCCTGCCAGAGTGACATGTCCATCACGGAGGTGCAAGACAAACAAGCGGGCCAACTCTCTATGATGTTGAATCTGAGAAATTCTCTCACAAAAATCATAACAAGACATATACTGAAAACAACTCACTGCCATGGGGCAAGCCTGCAATTCTGCCAGCGAGGTGGGCTCCTCTCGCTTATGATGTCCACCCTTACCACCCTTACGAGGCCTCCTCTGTTCCTCAACCTCTGTAGATGATAATGGTCATCACTTTGCTCATAAGTTTCGGTTTCTGACATGGTTTAGGAGCAAAGTGGACAAATATAACTGTTGTCTCTGCCTGCAAAAAGTGTTGAAATCTATGTTGTTTCAAGGGGAACAAAACATGAGGGAAATGTTAGGGGAGGGATCTTTTAACAAGGAATGGGAATATATAAATATTACAGGGAATTTCAAGGGAAATTTTGCAAATCATATGCATATAGGAACACATATTTGTAATAGGGAAATCATTTGCAAAGATTATTGCATATGGGAAAAACATGCATGAAAGTAAATATGGGAATATGTATACAATTTCAATAAGGGAAAAAGGGAAACCATGCACAAAACATGCTAACATTTTACCAACAGTTTTTTGTTATTTTGCACATGCATATGGTAGAGGGGAATTAGGGTTTTCATTTTTTGTTTTTGATGCTTTGGGAAAGGGGTAGGGTTTTCATTCTTAATGGCTAGGGATGGGAAAAATTTGCATTTCATTTATAAAATGACATGGGGGAAAATGAGATGTACATATGAATGTGAGCAAGAGGGAAGGGAGGGAAACAAATCAAAGGAAAAACAGCTTGAAACACCATAAACCCTAGCACAGTTTGCACATGAATATTGTAGCCATATAAGTCTTTTCATTTGCATGATTTGAGATCAAAATCATAACATAAAGCCTTATATTTCATCACCATCCTCAAACACCATGTGTAAAGAGCCTACCTCGATCAATTTAGAAGATTTGAAGGGAGATTGAGGAATTTTGTTGTAGTTTGCGGGCAAACGGTTCAACGGGTCGCGCAGGCCTCCCAACGGGTCGCGCACCTCCCAACGGGTCGCACCCGTAGTATTTCTGAACTGTGGAGGAGCCCTGGACGGGATGCGCACCGCCCAACAGGTCGCACACCTCCTTCGACGAGTCGCGCACCACTCTGCTGCCCGAAATCACTGCAATTTCGCTCCTTTCTCTCAATCACTCTCTCTTTCTCTCTTGCAAGCTCTAAAATGCACAATGAGAGTGAAAGGAGGGAATTTGGGCTTTTATAAGTCTCATTTGAAAAAATTTCATTTACAAACCCACTTTCTAATGTTTTTTCTTTTGACACTTTATAACACTGATTTTTGGTTTCCTTTATCCTGATTTTGACTCATTGAGTGCTTTGACTTGATTCTTTTTGCAGGTAGATCATCTGAGGGACTTTGGCAAGGGGACCAGGGTTACTGCTGTCCTTTTGAAGACTTTTTGGAATTTCATTCTTTTTACACAAATTTAACATGACCTTGGCTTTAAAAACAGAGTTTTTAAATCCAAGGTTAAAAATGAACTGTACATGATGAAAATATCAAAAAAAACATGTTTACCTTCCTCCCTCTAGCTTGCTGGGCACTCAAGAACTTTCAAAGACATGACCTTGCAAAGATAAATGACCAAAACCCTAGACCTAGGACCTTTGACCTTAAGACAAAACAAGACAAGCTTGAAAAACTTAATGACTGATATGACCTGATCCAGCAAAGCCAAGAGGGGTATAAATAGACCAGCTCCTCCATCAGGGTTATGGCATGCCTAATGGGATGCAAAATTTGACACTAATGAGACACCTACTAATGAAAATGCAAAGAGCTTTGATCACTGATGGAGGGCTTTCAAGACCGACACTAACATTGGCTCCAATGGGGATGGCAGCTCCTTGGAGGTACCAAGAACCTCAGACCTCTGGGAGAACAGTCCAGTGCTTTTTTCATTGGGCAATGGAGTCAACTTATTCACATGTGACCAATTTAAACACAACTTTATTTGACTTGGACAATCGACTGAAATTCAAGACTATCTTGGACACTAACTCACTTACTCTATACAGAGAATAAACTGACATGAAACAACTTGTAAAACTCACACCAACTAATCACCATTTTCAGAATTATAGCCTTCACCATGGGCCCCAAACTGAAGATGGAAAATCAGCTTCACACTTGCTGCAGAAAGAAAATGAAATGGTATTTATAATGAGAGTGATTAGAGTAGAAAATGCTCAAGCATGATACCTTTTGAGCAGCCGGCCATTCACCGACCCACCAAGACATTCATCACCGTTCATTTCTTTGAGAAGGAAAGCATTTGGACCACGGTATGCTGCAATTTTGTAAGGACCCTTCCATAAGTTGTCGAATTTTCCATGCTTCCCTTTATCTTCATTGCGGGCATCCCACCGTAACACAACATCATCAATCTGAAACTCATCTGCTTTGGCCTTTTTGTCATAGATTTTCTTTATGCACTCCTGCAACTTAAGGGAATTCTGGTGAACCTCTTCTCGTGTCTGCTGTAAATGAATCATTTGACTGATCCGTCGTTGCATAGGATCGTCCTCACCACTAGCTTCTTGAAACAACTTAGCTACTGGAACACTTAGTGAAGTAGGAAACACTGCATCTACTCCATAAACAAGTTCAAAAGGTGACATACCAATTGACTTCTTTTGACTTACCCGATCAGCCCATAATGCATTTATTAACTTCTTGTGCCAGCTCTTCTTGTTTATTTCCAGCAATTTCTTTATGATGTTCACTAGAGATTTGTTTGAAGATTCAGCCAGCCCGTTACCTTGCGGATGATAAGCGGTTGAATGCCCCAAGCTGATGTTATATTTATAGCAAAAATCAACCAACTTCTTCGATTTGAAGGCAGCTACATTGTCTGTAATCAACTTTTGTGGACAGCCAAAACGTGACAAGATATTATTTTCAAGAAAAGAAATAATTACCGAATCTGTAGCCTGCCGGGTGGGAATGGCTTCAATCCACTTTGTGAAGTAATCTGTGGCGGTCAAGATCCATCGATGCTGCCCGGAAGATGCTGGGTGGATTTTGCCAATAAAATCCAAGCCCCACTGCTGAAATGGTGCACTGATTTCCACCGGCTTGAGAGGCAATGGTTGTAATTTCTGTTTTCCTTGGAAAATTTGACATTCATGACAGCTCTTTACCGCTTTATACACATCAGAAAATAAAGAAGGCCAATAGAAACCAGCTCTCAAGATCTTATTAGCCGTAGTCTTCCAAAATAAGTGACCCCCACAGTCACCTTTATGGAAATCATCTACTGTTGTTTTTGCTTCCTCTTCGACCAAACAGTTCAGCAAGATGCCACCGGGATCTTTCCAATAAAGTGCAGATTTGATAATACAAAATTTGGCAGCCTTTAGCTTCAATGTTCTAGCTTTGTTTCTAGGCATTCCAGGAGGTGAAGATAAGTTTTGAAGCACATAAACTATATCAGCATACCAAGGAGAAGACACAAAGATATCGGA
Source organism: Pinus tabuliformis (assembly GCA_031772625.1). Classification (NCBI taxonomy): domain Eukaryota; kingdom Viridiplantae; phylum Streptophyta; class Pinopsida; order Pinales; family Pinaceae; genus Pinus; species Pinus tabuliformis. Next base: position 1,778,102,456 of record CM062816.1, on the reverse strand, counting down.
CACCTGTAGAACTGAATTTTCTTCATCTTCATCGGACAAGGCAACAATCAGATTTATATCAAGGACATGAAGGTTTGCTTCAGCCATCAACTTAGCTAGACCTTGACCTTTAATCAACTTGGTAGGCTTAATTTCTACATCATATTCTAAGAGTGCAGCGATCCACTTACCCCTTCTTCCTTCCGGTTCCGTTTGCACTAAAACATCCTTCACAGCTGCATTAGGAACATATGCTAAAACATGAGAATTCAATATGTAAACTCGGAAATCTTTCAATGCTTTGATCAGGGCCAATGCTTGCTTCTCAATGATATTATAATTCAGCGCTCCGTCCCTTATGATGCGGCTGAAAAAAGCTATGGGCCTCTCAACTCCATCTCTCTTTTGCATTAACACGGCTGCCAATGTATGCTCAGAGGCAAATGAAAACAAAATGAAATCCTGTGTATAATCCGGGCTAATCAAAGTTGGGGCTGAAGATAAGATTACCTTTATCAAATTAAAAGATTTCACCGCCTCTTCGGTCCATTTGAGCTCGCCGTCTTTCTTTAGCATATTTGTTATCTCTCTAAGATGTTCAGCAAGATTAGGAATAAAACGACGCAGAAAATTCAATTTACCATTGAAAGACTGAATTTCTTTCTTGCTACGGGGCTGCTCCAATTGTTGAATTGCTTCCACTCGTGCAGGGTCTATACGAATGCCATCTTTAGAAATGATATGGCCCAGCAGCTTGCCTTCGCTCATAGCAAAAAGACTCTTTTTCGGATTCAATGAGATACCATATTTTCTGCACTTTTCAAACACCTTAGTCAAATGAAACAAATGCTCTTCATCTGATTTAGAAAACACGGTCAAATCATCAAGATAAACAACCAAAAAGACATCTTTCTCATTTGCAAAGGCCATGTCCATTGCACGCTGAAATGTGGCACCCGCATTCTTCAATCCAAACGGCATCTTGGCATAATGAAATGTACCCCATGGAGTAGTAAATGCTGTCTTGTCACGGTCATCTTCGTGCACCAAAATCTGATTATATCCGGAGTAACCATCAAGCAATGACATCCTAGATGCCCCAACAACCCGCTGCAATATGTGGTCCATCTTGGGCAGCGGATAATTGTCCTTTAATGACACCTTGTTCAGATTTCTAAAGTCTATACACAAGCGAATCTCACCGGTTTTCTTCCTCACGGGTTTGAGATCCAATCGGAAAACCGGATTGGCACTATGATTCCAGACTTATACAACCTGTTGCCTTCCTTCTCAATCAATGGCAGCAATTTAGGATTAATTCTTCTCAACTTTTGCCGGAAAGGCTTTTGATTTGGCTTTATGGGGATGGTATGCTGAATAATGCTTGTGTCATAAGTTTTCAAATGTGAATAGTCCCATGCAAAAACATTAGAATACAAAGACAATAATCTGATATACTCTTGCTTTACCTTAGGCGGCAATGCTTTTGAAAGCTTCACCATCTTTGGATTCGCAGCTGTCCCAAGGTTCACATCTTCAACTCCTTCGTCTGTTGGCCTCAAAGTTGGCTTGTGGGCCAAATCATCTTGATCGAACAATTCCTCCAAAGGAATCAATCCTTTAGGAATGTAATTGTCCTTGAGCTGCAACACATCCATCTGATTTACTCCTTCAACTTCCGTGTCTATCGAAATGTCTTCGAATTTACCTTCAATTTGCAGAAAATCTTTGATCTCCTCATCATCTTGGAAAACTTGCCAACACCTTTGATTATCTGGAACTGTAGGACGATGCTTCACATATATTTCAAACTTATTGCTGGAATTCATGGGTATTTTCAGATTACTTGCTGCCTTAGCCAATGCATCCGCAACACCATTCTGAATCCGGGGCACACATGTCAAAGTATGTTCAGAAAACCTCTTTAAAATGTCCAAAACAACATTCCTATATGCTCTCATGCGAGGATGTTTGGCCTGAAATTCACCTTTCACTTGTTTGATAACTAATTCAGAGTCGCCATATACCGCTATCTTCTTTGCCTTCAACTTCCGAAGGATTTTCAGACCAGCAATAAGAGCTTCATATTCCGCCTCATTATTTGAACAATCAAATGCCAATTTATAAGAACATACCCGTACCTTGCTTGGAACTTGATCTTGGGCTGAGAATGGGCTTCGGATCCACACACCTATACCAGCACCATCGCTGCCTACTGCACCGTCGAAATCCATGGTCCAAAGACCATCCTCATCATCTTCTAAGTGCTGAAAGTCTGATTTTGATTGATGTTCTGCTTGCTGCCCATTTATTTCTGCAATTGGCCTTATGACAGCAGACCTTTCTTCACTTTCCTTTCTCAAAACATCCCTAAAATTTTCTGGTATATCTTCTACTTGAACTAACTGACTATCTACCTCATTGAAATTTTCCGCAAACAAAACAAAAGATTCTAAATCTGTTTGTACATAATTTACAGGATGATTTACGGGTTTTTCCTTACTAGTGATCATGTATTTCATCTTTTGTTCCCGATATAACTTCCTCATTTGACCGAAAACTGGAATTGTAGCATATGAAAAATCAAGCTGAATTGTACCTTTGAGTTTGGCTCCCCATGACCTCGACAACAACATGCCGAACCGTGGAGGAATATCCGCCACCACCACATCCATCAAAACATTCTTCGCTGGAATTTGATCTAGACTCACCACTAAGTCTTTAATCAAACCAATACATCTTACCCGGCTGGAATCAAATGAATACAGATCATGATACTTCCTTGTGATATCAAGTCCCAGCTTCTCCATGATTGTTTTTGGCATCAAATTATGTGAAGCTCCCGAGTCAAACATGGCATTGTGCAACACAAACTCATGCAACCGCAAACTAATATAAAATGGAGGAACATCACTTTCGGGAGACTCACCATTCAAAGTTGGCCCAAAGATTAACTCCAGCTGATCATCTTGTACATTCACCATGTCTAGCATTGGATCAACATTCAGCAATTTGGAAATTTGGCCTCGGTAAGTGGCATTCTTCATGACCTCCGTCAAAGGAATGGATATCTTCAACTTTGCAATCTCATTCTCCAAACTGAAAACTGGAAACTTCTCACCTTCTTTTGCCGGATTATCTCTTTTTTCAACTTTATCCTTTGAGGCATTTGATGGCTGATCTATCTTAGCTGCTGGTGATGATGGAATTGTTGAAGGACCAACTATGTCTTTTCCTTTTGAGGAAACCGAATCATTATTTGCTACAATGTCTTTCCTTTTCTGCACGGGATTTATAGGAATAGCTCGGCTTCTCAATTGCCTTTGCTGTCCTTGCTGCGCTGACAATGCATTTAAGTAGCCTCTTTGATACTCTTCAGATTCTTCTTCAAGTATTGTATCATTTGACAAAATATAATGTTCGTCTTGGGGAAAGACAGAATTACTCACCAACTCATCTTCTTCCATAATATATGTAGGCATATCATAAGGAGTGAAGAAGTGATTTTCCTCGCCAACATTATCACCTTCATCTTGAGACTCTTGGCTAACAAAATTCTGCTGAAAAGGAGGTTTCATTTGCTGCGAACTGCTGTGTCTTGTGCCTTTGTTTCGCACTGCTTAATCCTATATTGTTGCTGCTGTTGACCTCTGAAGTTAGGATTACGAATCTGAGGCTCCGGCTTGTCAAGAGTAATCTTTTCAAGTACCCTCTTTATCTATTCAACATCACGATGTAACTGATTTGAAGTGGATGCTTCCTCCTTAATTGTGACTCGCTTTTCTGCCTTCATCCTTGCTCTTTTATCATTCAAATTTGCCTCAACGCTGACAGCAATTTTCTGCATTTCCTCCAATGTAGGTGGATCTCTGTCTCTCAACGAATAAGCCATCTCCGGATCAAAACCATCCGGGAACTTAAGAAGTGCTGATTTTCTAGATGGCCTCAAATCATCGGGAATAGCATTATAAACTGTATTGAATCTGATTATGTAATCTTGAACAGACTCACCCGGATTACGCTTGAGGTTGTTGTATTCGGCATTAATTTGAAGCGGATCCTTTCTGATTTCCCACCGATCTAAAAACTGATTCTGAAGTGCTTCCAAAGTAGTGATGCTGTTGGCTGTCAACCCTCTGAACCATTTTCTAACTTCTCCTGCAAATGTTTGCACGAATAACCGCATGGTAACATCTTCTTCATCTAACTCATATAGATCAAAAAATGTGGTCATCTTGTCGATATGTTGCTGAGCTGTAATACTTTGTGGAGTGCCATCAAACATGGGAATTTTACTTTGGTAATTAGCTGGCATATCATGAAGATTTGCAGGTAAAACCAATGGGGCAAACCGGGCAGCCATTGCTCTAGGTGGGGGAGTAGGATGAGTATGAAGTGGAGGAGTTGTGATAGCGGGGATTATTATAAGAGGAGGTGTAGTTTGTGGAGTTGGGGGAGTCGGAGGTGTAGGAGACGAAGGAGGAGAACCGACTGCTAATTCAGGATAGGTGATTATAGGTGAAACTGAAACATAAGGAGGGTAAGATTCTTCGTGAGCCGTGATAGTAGATCCAATGTGATCAGAGATACTCTCAACAAAATCAGCAAGGGTAGTAGCTTGAACACTTGACTGAAGATATCTTAAGATGAAATTTTCAACCAATTTATTATGTCTCTCAAACTCAATAACAGCTGCAAAATCAGGGTCAAGAACTAGAGAATCGAGCGCACTTTCAGACTTAGCTTTAAACAGAGACAACTCAAAGCTTTTGTCAAAATCTAAATCTTCAAGATAATCAAAAATAGCTGGGCATGAATGAGATCTGAAAATGGGTCTAGGATCTGTAGCCAGCTTGTTTTCTCAAAATGACTAGGAAAGAAAAAGCATTCAGCCTGTGAAAACTCTCAACCTATCATCCACGGCTCAGAGTTAACAAATACACGGGGATAAGATGTCAATGAAGCGCTATGTTCACAAGCTCACGGAGATTGACTGAAGCAGCGTTTATCTACTTGCGCTGATGTAAAACAAGAGCGTTTTCGAAGGCTACCTGGCGTAACTTCAGGCTCCGTCTAAGACTTATGAAATAACACGTTCAATGAGCAAAGGATTAGATGTTCTCCCCAATATGGTCGCCAGTATGTTAGCACTTGAAATTTCACCTCAGGCTGAAAAAGGCAAACCTCAAAGCTACATCAAACCATTCAGCCTCGTAGCTAGCCCTATGGGGCAGGAGAAGACTCTCTCCGGTCAATCTCGGTAGATTTTCAATAGGATGAGATGACCAACAAGGTAACACTGATATTAGGCTAGTAAACTGATTATAAAGGTTGATTTGGGGGTTTTTGGGGTTTTTGGTGGCAAATTGAGGAGCTGCAATTTAGTGTGCGGGGATTTGACACAGTTTCTGCAGGGGGGTCTTTGGGGCGAGGTAGGAGCCTGTATTGATGCCTTTAACTGAAATGAATGGTCAGGAATGAAAGATGAGGAGCTAAAGAGAGCAAACAATCACTTTGAATTCTCTTTAGACAGAAGAAAACATTGAAATTAAACAAATTTAAAAGCAGAGCATGGCTAGCATGAATTCATACTTTAACACTTCATTTGTTTAATGTGCAGCAGTAAAGAAAGGAAATGAATCACATAACAAAGCTTACAAGAACATGAAGAGACACACCATCAACACATGAGTCCACAAGAATCCCAAAGATGACTGCAAAACCCTGGTCTTCCTTAGCCAAAAATTGCAGAGATACAAGTGATAATACAATGATAGCTTCTCCCTCAAGAGTCCAACCATGAAAATGAGCAAGAAAGTACATAATATAGATGATCTAACCTCTTTCCCTGCCTCCATGGGTCGAGCTCACTATCCTAGGAGCTGTTTGAACCACTTCTAAACTAAGCACTACAAAATAGGCAGTCAAAACAACTTGCCTCTATAAACTTGGAAACTAGTTCATACATTCAATTTTTACCCTTTACATGCATAAATCTTCTAGAAATGTTAAACAAGGGTAAAAGTATCCAAAAAGTGTCACAATTACATCCATCAAAATCATCATTAACCTCAGAAAGTCGAAAAGGGTCAAATCTGCAATTTCTGGGCTGAACTGGTCAAATCTGGCAACATTTCCTCAACGGGTCGCGCCCCTTTTCTCAACGGGTCGCGCACTTTGGAGCTCTGTTTGGAGGCCTTCCCGGTATCAGAATTGGGTGCAGGATAGCGCGTTGGAAAATTCTGCAAGTCTACTTTCCAACCCAACTGGAATTTTTGAATTTGGAGTTCATTTGCCTAGTCAAAACTCAATTCTCCCAAGACTGCTTCTACAACTCAAAAAAGGGGCAGAAAGTCAAATTTTGCATGTATTTTGACCTTCTGGAGGCCCAAAACCCCATAAAAACTCAAGTCCATCCATGGGCATATGTAATTTTGCATGACAAATCTAAAAATGCTGAATTTTTGCAAAATGGAGCTACGATGACAAAGGGTCTCACCGGGGGTGAGACCCGTTGAGAAGCCAAAACCTGTAAATTTCCAAAAAATTCCAAAATTACCCAAAATTCTCAAAAATTTTGGGATTTGTGCTGTAGCTGATGCTAGTGAGTGACATGATCTTTGAGGGATGCCTCAGCCGAGATACGGAGTGGATTGATTTTCTTCCTCCGCTTAAGAGCCTCGGATAACCTCCTTTGGAACATTTTCATTTTGGCCTTGCATACATGCATTCTTGCCCAATAGTGATTCTTCATGTTTCTCAGCAGCCTTTTCTCTTGGTTGGCCTTAGCCAATAGCCTCTCCAAGTGAGCATTCTCCATAATGAGCATTGACTCTCGGTCAGCAGGCAATGGATCACCGGGTCTTCTACGATTCAAGACTCGGTCGCTACGAATCCTCCATAGCTCATCAAGCGCTTTCTCATCCTCCAATTGTTTGTTTCGCTGCTCCAGGTAAGTAATAGTCCATTGAGCACCCTCAAGTCTCCTCTGTAAAACATCATTTTCAACCCTGAGATGCTGAATGATCTCCTTCGCCTCTTGGCTAGGAGAACTGACCTCAAGATCAATCACCGGATCCTCATGAATCATGGGCTCTTTGCCCCTCTGTAGTACCTGTGCTGGTGAAGAAAGTGAGGCCCCTTCCACCTGATGTGGAGATAACACTCGCTGAGCTGAAGATGAAGGCGAGACCCCTTCCACCTGCTGTGGAGATAGTACTCGCCTAGCTGCTGCAAATAAGGCCCTTGGGCCTTTCTGATAAGTGACCAAAGGAGTGGAGCTAACATGTCGGGTGACGGGAGCATCAGGCTGCTGAGATGGTCCTCCCTCCTCATGAATGACCTCTTGATGTGGCTGATGTGGCACTGTGAAAAACTCACAGGAGATGAACTCCTCCCATGAGATGCCCTGCTGAGTCAACTGATGTGAGACTATGAGCTCAATCAAACCATAATGGCATAAGCTCCTGTACTGCTGGGTCGGGGTCTTCTTCTGCAACATGGGCACCATCCTCTGAATGTTATGAAACAAGAAGACCGGGATGTTCATCATCCTCACTCGGGTGAAATGCATCAAAAGGCGAATGTGATATGAGTACACCTGTGAAAATCTGCCCTCACAGGTAAAATAATGCATAATAAGCCTCATGATGGGAGCATACTCGCTCCGGAGAAATCTGAATGGAAAAACACCTGTCAAAAGTCTCACTAATGGTGATCGGACATAGGGCTCAAAGTGAACAAAATCTAACAATCTGCGCTTAGGCCACACCTCACCCACATTTGGTATCCCTGTAGCCTGTGAGATCACCTCAGGAGTCAATGTGAAGTTCACCCCTGCCAGAGTGACATGTCCATCACGGAGGTGCAAGACAAACAAGCGGGCCAACTCTCTATGATGTTGAATCTGAGAAATTCTCTCACAAAAATCATAACAAGACATATACTGAAAACAATTCACTGCCATGGGGCAAGCCTGCAATTCTGCCAGAGAGGTGGGCTCCTCTCGCTTATGATGTCCACCCTTACCACCCTTATGAGGCCTCCTCTGTTCCTCAACCTTTGTAGATGATGAATGGTCATCACTTTGCTCATAAGTTTTGGTTTCTGACATGGTTTAGGAGCAAAGTGGACAAATAGAACTGCTGTCTCTGCCTGCAAAAAGTGCTGAAATCTATGCTGTTTCAAGGGGAACAAAACATGAGGGAAATGTTAGGGGAGGGATCTTTTAACAAGGAATGGGAATATATAAATATTACAGGGAATTTCAAGGGAAATTTTGCAAATCATATGCATATAGGAACACATATTTGTAATAGGGAAATCATTTGCAAAGATTATTGCATATGGGAAAAACATGCATGAAAGTAAATATGGGAATATGTATACAATTTCAATAAGGGAAAAAGGGAAACCATGCACAAAACATGCTGACATTTTACCAATAGTTTTTTGTTATTTTGCACATGCATATGGTAGAGGGGAATCAGGGTTTTCATTTTTTGTTTTTGATGCTTTGGGAAAGGGGTAGGGTTTTCATTCTTAATGGCTAGGGATGGGAAAAATTTGCATTTCATTTATAAAATGACATGGGGGAAAATGAGATGTACATATGAATGTGAGCAAGAGGGAAGGGAGGGAAACAAATCAAAGGAAAAACAGCTTGAAACACCATAAACCCTAGCACAGTTTGCACATGAATATTGCAGCCATATAAGTCTTTTCATTTGCATGATTTGAGATCAAAATCATAACATAAAGCCTTATATTTCATCACCATCCTCAAACACCATGTGTAAAGAGCCTACCTCGATCAATTTAGAAGATTTGAAGGGAGATTGAGGAATTTTGTTGTAGTTTGCGGGCAAACGGTTCAACGGGTCGCGCAGGCCTCCCAACGGGTCGCGCACCTCCCAACGGGTCGCGCCCGTAGTATTTCTGAACTGCGGAGGAGCCCTGGACGGGTCGCGCACCGCCCAACAGGTCGCGCACCTCCTTCGACGGGTCGCGCACCACTCTGCTGCCCGAAATCACTGCAATTTCGCTCCTTTCTCTCAATCACTCTCTCTTTCTCTCTTGCAAGCTCTAAAATGCACAATGAGAGTGAAAGGAGGGAATTTGGGCTTTTATAAGTCTCATTTGAAAAAATTTCATTTACAAACCCACTTTCTAATGTTTTTTCTTTTGACACTTTATAACACTGATTTTTGGTTTCCTTTATCCTGATTTTGACTCATTGAGTGCTTTGACTTGATTCTTTTTGCAGGTAGATCATCTGAGGGACTTTGGCAAGGGGACCAGGGTTACTGCTGTCCTTTTGAAGACTTTTTGGAATTTCATTCTTTTTACACAAATTTAACATGACCTTGGCTTTAAAAACAGAGTTTTTAAATCCAAGGTTAAAAATGAACTGTACATGATGAAAATATCAAAAAAAACATGTTTACAATCCTCCCTCTGGCTTGCTGGGCACTCAAGGACTTTCAAAGACATGACCTTGCAAAGATAAATGACCAAAACCCTAGACCTAGGACCTTTGACCTTAAGACAAAACAAGACAAGCTTGAAAAACTTAATGACTGATATGACCTGATCCAGCAAAGCCAAGAGGGGTATAAATAGACTAGCTCCTCCATCAGGGTTATGGCATGCCTAACGGGATGCAAAATTTGACACTAATGAGACACCTACTAATGCAAATGCAAAGAGCTTTGATCACTGATGGAGGGCTTTCAAGACCGACACTAACAGCGCCCATGAAAGAAATCCCTCTTCAACATATCCCTACATTCCACGGTCTTACATCAGAAGATCCGGATGCATTTCTATTTGAACTTGATGTGCTGTGTAGGGGATACGATTACACCACCGACCCCCAGAAACTAAAACTATTTCCCTCTACACTAAAAGGGGCTACTTTAAGATTATTTATGGAATTAGGTGGTGGGGTTATAAATAACTGGGATCAAATGAAAGAATCTTTTCTAAAAAAATATGAGGACTATTGCAGGTCTAGAGAACTAAAAGATGAGATATTCCATATGGCAGCTAGACCAAATGAAACATTAAAAGCGTATGTGGAGTGTTTTCAGTACAATCTCCAAAGATCTCCTTATGCATCACTACCTTTACCTGATAATGTGTTAAAAACAACATTAATTAGGGGTATGAAGGAGTAATGGATTGAAACATTAAATATTATGGGAAAAGGAGATATTTATTAGGAAAATTTTGCTGATGTTATTGACTTATGTATCAGGAGTTCAAGAGGTAGCACAAGAGTGAAACCAGCGGAACATGATCGGTTTATAAGAGATAATAAAATCTCAATAGAAGGAGTAATGCATGCAGAAATTGGAAATCTATTGGAAAATTTTAAAACTGATATACTAGGGATGCTAACTACACAACTTGATGTTATGCAGGCCAACCAGAAGCAAATGGAGGTAGAACAGAATTTGGCAATCTTCTGTCCCCGATGCAGGAAGAAACATAGCCATAAGGAGTGTCCACTAGATGCAGTCCGAACATGCGCCATCTGCACTAAAGATCACCCTATGGAAAGCTGTCCCTCACTTCCCAGATTAAAAACAGTATATAAGGAAGTAGAAGAAGAGCTAGAATCGGTGTATTTGCTTAACCAGCGCCGTCAGTGGCAGCCGCGTCAATCTGGTATGTTTTCAGACCCAACCTCTTCTTTTCAGTCTCCGCAGTATAATGCTCAGCAATATAATATGTGGCGAAGTCAATCCCAACCCCCACTCCCAAACTAGTCACTTCAGTCGTTTCCTTCATCAACCCGTGGCTGAATTAGCCAAACCCATCTGGTTGGCTGAACTTTTCCTATACTCCACCATATTGGCAAAGCAACGCATACCCACCACAATAGACTCTGCCCACTTCGCAAAGCTCAGTGTGGCAGACAAACTGGCAAAGACCGATGTATCAGCCAGTAGGAACTATGTCGCTTCCTTAACCTACACTACCAGCCTTACAACAAAATCCCCAGTCTAATCTGAGACCGCAACTCCCAGCCCAACCCAATCCCAATCCAAATAACAGACCAGTCCAATCTGTCCAAATAATAGAAACATCAGAAATAGGAGCTGATCTGAGGGAGTGTAATGATCTTCAGTTAAGATCTGGGCGTATTATTGAAACTGAGGGAGAAAAGACACCTCATCTTGAAAATCAATTACCCAGAGAACATCTGACGCAAGAAGAGGATGTGAACAAACAACAAACTCATAACCAAACGACCACATCCTCTCCCCCGTTCCCAGAACGATTAGTCATACCTCGACCTATACAATATCCTGATTTTGACATTCTGGGAGAATTACAAAATTTGTACATAAAAATTCCATTCCTCCAAGCCATTCAAGACATTCCGATATATGCAAAGACTATCAAAGAATTGTGTGTAAAGAAACCAAGGAGGAATGCAGCAAATAATCCAAGATTCCAAGTAGTCGGCACCCTATCTGACTTATTATCAGGAAAAGAAACACCTATTAAATACGAAGACCCAGGAAACCCAATAGTAACTTTCCAAATTTATGGTTAAACCTTCCCTAATGCCTTAGTTGATCTAGGAGCTACAATTAACATCTTAACAACTACTACATGCCAAAAACTAGGCATTACATCTGTAGAACCCACCTCTACCTTATTAGAATTGGGTGATCGATCTGTGGTTAGGCCAGAGGGCACACTACATGATGTCATGGTTTCTATTGACTCCTGGGAATATCCAAACGATTTTCTGATAATAAATCCCAAAACCCGACTTGATGGACATCCATTGATTTTAGGAAGACCTTGGCTTGCCACTGTCGATGCCTATATTGGCTGTCAGCAAGGAAATATGACCATAACAAGAGTACCGAATATCAAGAACTTAGCCTTATATCTTCCAGCACAGCCAAGTGTCACAATGATCAAAACTAATAAGCACCCTGTATCATATCTTACTAACAACATTAGATCTCCATTAAATATACAAGAGGCACTTGATTTTAAAGATCAAACAGAAGATGATGCCATTAATAATTTCATTAGTCAAACTGAATCCAGATCCTGCACACAATGTCACATGATAGAAACAGCATTTGATAACGAATTAGAAGAAGATCCTCTTAAAGATACGCATGACCAAATGATACCTATTACCTCTGTTGCAAATAGTAAAATTGTGGAAATCGAGCCAGGAAAGACCTTAAACATTAATGCCAACTTCACCTCTGAGCAAGAAATGAAGCTCATCCATCTGTTGAGGAAATATAAAGAAGCATTTGCATGGGACTATCCTGATATAAAGGGAATTGACCCCCAGTTATGTACACACCACATTTACATAGAAAAAGACGCGAGACCTGTTCATCAGCCTCAAAGGAGACTTAATCCTTATCTAAAAGATGTGGTAAAAGCTGAACTTCGAAAACTTTTAGATTTCAACTTCATCTATCCTATCTCCGATAGTAAATGGGTCTCTCCGCTTGTGGTGGTACCAAAAAAGAATGGGAAATGGAGAATTTGCGTGGACTATAGAGAACTAAATAAAGAAACACAAAAAGTTCACTTCCCTCTCCCATTCATCGACCAAGTATTAGACACTTTGGCAGGAAAGAAATTATTTTCCTTCCTGGATGGCTTCAGTGGATACAATCAGATCCAGATTGCCCCTGAAGACCAAGACAAAACCACTTTTACTGAATGTCCTTGGGGAAAATTTGCCTACAGAGTTCTACCTTTTGGGGTATGCAATGCTCCTGCCACATTCCAAAGAGCTATCCTCAGCATTTTTGCAGACTTAATAAATGAAGGACTTGAAGCATATATGGATGATTTCACACCTTATGGAGACAATTTTGATCCGGCATTGGATACATTAGAAAAAGTCCTACAGCGCTATATTGCTACCAGGGTTTGTTTAAGCCATGAAAAATGCTATATGATGATGATTGAAGGACTTATTCTCGAACACTATATTTCAGCAGCTGGCATTCAGGTAGACCCAGCTAAAATCCAAATAATTTTGCTTATTCCCACCCCTACCACTCAAACGGGGGTACGCATTTTTCTTGGATTTTCTAGTTATTATAAGAGGTTTATAGAACATTTTTCACATATTGCTGCACCTCTATATGCACTAACTGATAATGTTGATTTTCTTTGGACAGAAAAATGTGAACGGGCTTTCCAGGATCTAAAGAAGCTTGTGTCCACATCCCTAGTCCTTCGAGGACCAAATTGGGATTTTCCATTTCAAATATCATCTGATGCCTCAAACACAGCCATTGGAGCAGTCCTTGGGCAGGAAGAGGATAAAAAACCATATGCAATTTATTATATTAGCAAAAATTTATCCCCTGCTGAATTAAATTGCACTGTTACTGAGAAAGAATTTCTAGCTGTAATACATGCTGTAAATAAGTTTAGACATTACATTACTGGATACCCTGTTATCTTGTATACAGATCATTCTGCCATCAAATATTTAACAAACAAACCTATCAAAAATGGCAGAATAACTAGATGGCTGATTTTATTGCAGGAATTTGATATTGCAATCAAGGATCGACCTGGAAAAGAAAACCCTGTAGCTGATTTCCTCTCAAGAATGCCAAAGCCAATCGATGCAGCAGCAGTTGAAGATCAATTTCCGGACGAGCACCTGTTTGCTGTTGCTGTTGAAACACCCTAGTATGCCGATGTTGCCAATTACCTAATAGTGGGTAAACTACCGAAACATCTAACCCCTAATGAGCGAAAACAGATTGTTCAGTGGAGTACTCAATTTTCATGGATTGGAGGCTATTTGTTCCACACAGGCGCAGACATGCATATCAGGAGATGTGTTCGAGAAGATGAAATCTTTGACATTTTAAAAGCCTACCATGACGGACCATGTGGCAGACATTTCGCTGATCGCAGAACTGGACATAAGGTGCTGCAAACAGGGTATTATTGGCCCACGAGTTTCAAAGATGCAAGGAAATTCGTCCAAGCCTGTGACAGTTGCCAGAGAGCAGGACGCCCTGGTCAGTCTGATGAGATGCCCTTGAACCCTCAGTTAGTCATTGAACCATTCGAACGATGGGCCCTTGATTTCGTCGGACCAATTAACCCACCCTCAAATCAGAAAACATATATTTTGGTGGCAATAGAATATGTCACCAAATGGGTTGAGGCAGAGGCATTTCCAAGAGCTACAGAGGACTCTGTCATACAGTTCTTGTTCCATATATTTGTGCACTATGGCCTTCCAAGAGATATAATTATAGACAGTGGACCATAGTTTGCTGGAAACAAAATAGCTGTAACACTAAAAAATTATGATGTCCGGCACAAAATCACTACTCCATACCACCCACAAGCAAATGGTCAGGCAGAGAGCAGCAATAAAATAATAGAAGCAATCCTAACAAAAACAATCGTGTCACATAGACGTGATTGGGCTTCCAGACTACCAAAGGCACTGTGGGCTTATAGAACAACATGGAGAAGTACCACTGGTTACTCACCTTATCAATTAGTGTTTGGCAAGCAACCCATTTTTCCCATAGAATTTGAAATCCAAACACTGCGAACAACACAAGAAGTTGGTTTAGATTTAACAGAGGCATAGATTAATCGATTACAGCAGATCAATGAGCTCGATGAAATCAGGCTCTCTGCACTCCAAAATACTGCACTTATTCAACAGCAGTGAGCTAAATGGCATGATTCCCTCATTAAAAATAAAGTCTTCCATGAAGGAGACTGGGCTCTTCTGTACGATTCCAGGTTTTAGGACTTTCTCGGGAAACTCCAAACTCGTTGGTTGGGACCATCAGAAATCCAGAAGGTACATGACAATGGTACTCTTACTCTAATCACTATTGACGGTTCTGGATATGCCTTCAAGGCAAATGGCCACCGAGTTCGCCTTTATTGCAAACCACTCACACAGGAGTCCTTCTGTTAGCAGTTACACCAAGACCCTGATATGGAAATTTTGGGCGAGGGAGAGAAGTCTTCCTCACCTTTGATTCATTAAGTAATTTATTTCTTTTTACAATGTGTACATAATTTCTGTTATTTTGTTGAATCATTTTTTACACTTTGTACATATTCTTTTGCTATTACTTTTCGAACCAGCAGCAATGTTATTATTCTTGTTGTTCCTTTTTCCAAAAGGAACAGCATTTTCCGTTCTGTTGTTCCTTTTCCAAAGGAACAACCCCTGTTGGATCGCTCACCATTCTGCTTTAATTTTGTTCCTTTTGTGAGTTCTGTTGTTCCTTTTCCAAAAGGAACAACATTTGTGTGTCTTGTTGTTCCTTTTCCAAAGGAACCGCATTTATGTGTTTTGCTGTTCCTTTTGCCGAAGGAACAACGTTTTTAATTTTTACTGTTCCTTTTTCCCAAGGAATAGAATTTGTGAGTCTTGTTGTTCCTTTTCCAAAAGGAACAACATTTGTTTGCTACTGTTGTTTCTTTTCCAAAGGAACAACATTTGTATGTTTTGTTGTTCCTTTTCCAAAGGAACAGTGTTTTTTATTTCTGTTGTTCCTTTTCCAAAGGAACAACATTTTCAATTTCTGTCGTTCCTTTTCCAAAAGAACGGCATTTGTGTGTTTTGCTATTCCTTTTCCAAATGAACGAAATTTGTGTGTTTTTTTGTTCCTTTTCTAAAGGAACAACATTCTCGATTTCTGTTGTTCCTTTTCCAAAGGAACGACATTTGCATTTTCTATTGTTCCTTTTCCAAAGGAATAACATTTGTGTTCTTTTTTGTTCCTTTTTCCAAAAGGAATACCACTTGCATTCTTTTTCTCTCCCTTTTACTTATGCTTGTTCCCTTGCTGTTTTAAATAAAGGATGCTTAATGTTCCTATTCTTTCAAGTCTTTTGGAATACAGCTATACACTTATGCAATCGATGCAAAATCACAACATACTAAAATCAGGTGAATTATAAAATCGTTATCTTTACAAGGAATTGCTCTGAATTGGTAAGAGAACAGAAGGAAGGATACACTTATTTATTATCTTTTGCTGACGTTGTTCTACTGATTCTTCTCTGATTGGTTATCTTTATCATGTTGATTCCTTTTATTCCTCTTTGATTATCATTCAGGAACAAGAGCAAAGGGTTTATATCTTCCTATTGAGATGTTAAGACTTCTTCCACCATTCCTACTCTTAAGGAGTGTTGAACCACCCTTTGTGTATAAATAAGGAAGTACTTTATGAAAAAAGAAAGGAAAAGAGCACACAATGATGTCTTAATAACTTATAAGTTGTCAAATGCAGGATAGGGGGTCTCATTAAGAGCCAGCCTACCATGATCATGAGGATGGAAGCGAAGTGGCATTCCCACTTTGGCCACCACACCAGGTATATGGTCCAAAAGGTATATCAAATACAGAACCCTTGGAACAGGAGGTCTCATTACGAGCTGGACTACCCACCTTCGCTCCTTCCTCGTGAATGGCATTATGGCTAACTGTTCACCAAGCCAGCATAATGGCCTACATTTTGACATCCTACAACATTTCCTAAGCATACACAAAGGATCTTGGTTCCATGGGTGAAATAAACAACTCTGCCAAGGTTATGGACACCTGTCGGCAGCAGAGCACTATTAATGGTATTGAAGTCACAATATTTACACCAATAGATAGTTATTAGCACCCTTCTGTTTCTTATGCCTTATGTAATCAATTTATTTCCCAAGCCATACAATGCATGAATATCTATTAGTACCAATCATGACAGAGCAGTTGACAATAATCGCATAAGACTCGGAATGTATGGTAGATGTCCTATCCTCCTAGCCTCGCATCATATCATAACAGCCTCTTACGTATTAAAGCGATCTAACTTGACGCCTCGATTTCGGTAAATCTGCTACCTTTGCAAACATGGCATATTGCCATACACTGTTCCATTATGACTCTGCTTCAGAACAGACCGGCACGCCGCTCCTTTATTTGACGGCTGGGACGACCTATCACATTGCGAGGGGGGATGTTAACCTCATTCCTTGGATGACGTGTCAGACCGCTATTCGGGAAGCTGTGTACTGGGGTTTAGTGGCTCAACGGTATACTATTTTCGCATTATTTCTATTTTTCTGCATGACTTGCTGTTCATTAGCCATTTTCATTGTATATTCTGTAACATTAGATTTTGATCCATTCTCGCATCTGTCAGCCTCTCTGTGTTTCTAATAGTGTGAACAGCTGCCGTTCCATTTTCAAAACTCTGAGATTTCACAGCAAAACCATAAACATGGGAGGGAGATTGATTCAGAGAGAACCGCTGGTGTTAGCAGTCTCTGATGCCGCATGAGAAATCCTAGCGAGAGTTGGGTGGCTAACTTATTTCAATCACTTACAAGACCCCAATGAGACTGTAGCAATTTAATTCTTGCAGAACCTGCAAGAGGATCACTCCACAATAAGGGGGAAATGCATAACAATCACCGATGACATAATCGTATAAGTCTCGGGACTGCCAGCCACTGGGCCTATATGGACGCTAAAGAAGGAGAGATTGCAGAAGATCATAGAAATCTTCCAGAACGAAGGCCAGAGCCTAACAATTAGAGGAAAGGGAGTTCTGCTAGCAGCACTAAGAGAGCCATGGGCGGAATTGGCGAAGACCATCCAAAGCTACATCACCTGTGAAGGCAGAAAAGACGTGGTAAGACCACAACATCTTAAACTCTTAGTTGTACTAAAGCAAAAATGCTCTGTAATTTTACCTGCACTCTTGAATTCATTACTGCATGATGTTGCACGGAGCATGAAAAAGGCACAACATGTAGAATCAGTTGTTAGTCATCATGGTTTGATACGATTAATAGTCAGCTATAGCCTTACCCAACAACAAAGCAGCTGGGAAGAGCTAATTTTCATAATAGAAGGAAGATTGATCACACCATCCCCAAAACGTAAGCACGCCACCAGCACACCTGAGCATCCAGAAAAATGTAGGAAATCAGCTCGATTATCCCTAAAACGTAAGCATGCCACCAGCACATCAGAGCGTCCAGAAAAATGAAGGGAATCGGCCCAACTAGCATGGCTACGAGGGAGGCTGGAGAAGCCCCAAGAAAACACCATCCAGCCAGTGGAATTAGAAGATGAGCAACCCCCACGATTAGAAGGGGAAGACGATGAGAAAGGAGTGCAAGAAGAAGAAAAAGAAGAAGAAGTCGAGCAATCTGAAGAAGAAGAAGAAAAAGAAGCTGAGCAATCTGAAGAAGAAGAAGCCGAGTAATCCGAGCAGGAGGAGGAAATAGAACAGCAGGAAGATAGCCCATTGCAGGACCCATTGGGAGAAGATGAATTGGCCAAAGTTTTGGCCAATATGGGTGAATATGGCCAATCTTCTAGTCCATCATACCTCCATGCTGAAGAAGAACCTCAGGAGGAAAATGCACCTGAAGAATCGCATGCAAAGGAGGCAGAGGAAGAGAATCTTCTGGTTCATGATGAGAACATGACAAGAGATGCTGAACAAGAACAGTCCATTCCTAGCTAAAATACACCAGAAGAAATTCCAAAGGAAACGGGGGCAGAGAAGGGGATCACCCAAGAAATAACAAAACTAGTTAGGGTGCTGGCCCCAGAACAACCAGAGCAGAGCAATGAGGAGGCACCCCAGAGAGAAAATCAAGAAGTTAGTCACAGTCCAGGCCGCAGTGAACAACTAGTTGTTCCTTCTAATGAAATTCTGGAAATTAGGGAATTGCAAAAGGAACAACAGAGATTATTGAAGATAATAGTCCAGCTCTACCAGCAAATTAGGATTCTAAAAGCAAGGCAAAGGGTAAAAAGGACTTCGGCAAGGAAAAATGCAACCACACCAGTAAAACCCCTCAAGAAAAAGGGGTGGAGGACCAGAGTCCATTCTGCTGTTCAAAACCCTGTCGAAAACCAGGCCGCTGTTGCAAATGATGCTGAGGAACAGACTGTTGTTCCAATTAAAAAAGAACAGAAATGGACTGATATCCATGTTAAGATAGAAATGGATGAGATGTTGACCCGCGACAAGGAAATTTAGACGGAGACACCACCTTCGGGAGTGATCAGAGTTATGAGCTCAAAACAACGCAATAAGAAAGTTCAGGTAAAACTCCCGGCCTCCATTGTTGCATGGAAAAGAGATCCAAAAACAATAACCATACGAAAGAGTTTGAAGCAAGCTCAGCAAGCAGCAGAAGAGCTTAGAGAGCAAACGGTCCCTCGAGAAAAGTATGAAGAGCTACAGCAACAGCTTAGGAACGTCAATCTATCCGAAAGTCAGGCCTTTGAAGGGTGGCGAAGGGAAGAAGACAAAGTTACGAAGGTAACTCGTAGGTTAGATGTAGTTATCAAATAGATGGATACCTTATGTTCTTTGTACAATGACGTCTTAGCATGTAGAGCGCCTACCAATAATTATGCCTTGTTTCTAATGGAACGATATTTGAAATTAAAAATAAAGGCTATTAAAGTAGGTGCTCCCATACAAATTAATACCCTTGCTGATTTTATAAATTGTTGTAAGCATTACTGTTGGAAATAATACTGAGAGGGGGGGGGGGGTGAATCAGTATTATCAGATCAATAAAACTTTTTCAATACTCAGAAACATATACGCTACTTCAGTTAAGTGAACCAGCGTGTACACGCTACTGTGTCTAAAGCAACCAGCGTATAACCAGAAATCTTATGATTCAGTTAGTTTATCTTCAGTAAATGCATCAGGACATTATTAACCATATTAAAAGTAAACAGGTGCAGTATAACAGAACAAATCATCACACAAAAGCCACACACATGAACACCATGATATAATGTGGAAACCCAATGTGGGTGAAAACCACCTACTGCAAGTCGTCTCTATCTTTCTTTAATAAGAAACTTCAGTTTACAATCTTTTGTACTGGTGCAGCCTTATACCAGTACGCAGGCTACAACCTGCAGAAGGCTACAACCTTCTCTCGTTTTCCAAACTCTCCTGGAAGGGAGCTCCAACCCCCCTTTGTTCTTGTACTAGCTAAGATACTAGTACGTAGGTGCTGGCCTACAATCTTCTTTCCTTCAGGTACCACTTTTCATCAATTTTCAGACTGGATACTCCTGAAGCACAACATTACAATCTGAAGACCACGATTCATTCACTTTTCATAACAAATCATTGAAGCACAAAACAACCAATACTAGCATCATCAATCTTTGAATCACTGAACCACTGAAACCCTGTCAACACCCAGTCACCAGAACACAGAGCAAACTACAGAACTTCTGCAACAACAGTCAGACCCAACTGCAACCCCAAAAATTAAACTTTAAAAGATATACGCTACTTCAATGAAACCAACCCGCGTATACATGCGCTTTTACCAAAGACAACCTGCGTACAGATCTAAAAATAATTTCTCATAACTTGCAACTATACCAGACATCAGTCATACCCAGAACATAACATTGCGTCAGTATGCAGATCTAAAAATATGCGTAATCAACCATATACCGATAGTTCATTTCAAACCGTTTGATCCCGATCTATCCTTAGATCTAGTCTTCCATCAACCGGTGTGATCTCTCCTTAGCTTAGATCAAGCAACCCAGAACCTGAATACGAGATCTCTTTCTTTATCAGATATTCAAGACTTTTTCAGTGCGCTTTCCTAATGATCTTCTTCTCCTTATATAGCCTTAGGCCCTTCACAATACCACGGTCCAAAACCATAGTAACACAATACCATCAACTTCAAAACTCAGGATCAACACGACTGTCGAGATACCTTGGTCCAAAAGCATAGGCTCAAGTACCAAGGACTAACTACCACGGACCAAAAGAAAGCTTCTCGACATGTACGCTATTTTCTGTTCATGAAACTGCGTGTATACGCGACCTTGTATATAGCGAGCCTGCGTATCCGTGACTTAGTATATATCATACCGGCGTGTATACGCAACTTGGGCTTAATGAACCTGCGTATAAGAAATTTCTCTTCATCCTTGTAGTCTAGACTGAGATCTATCTTCAAAGAGAGTTGCCATCAAGGACAACATCTGTACCGTAGCGCCATACCTGTGCCAAAATGCCAACAATCTCCCCCTTTGGACTTGATGGCAACCCCAAGATCCTTAGAATCATTCTCCCCCTTTGTCATCAAGGGAAAAGGGCTGTGCTCCCCCTGAGTACATGTTGATATCTCTGCTCTGCTGTGCTGAACATGCTCCCCCTGACTGTAGGCAAGATCTGCAAAATATGTTCTTCAAAAGAACCAAGACTTATACATCATAAAGGACCTTCCTATCACCAAAAGACTCAATATATACATCCATACTCCCAACCACGAGGGGATACATCAGAAATTTACATATAACAACCAATTATATTACATCATTCATCCCAGGCATAGTGGGGAAACCAACATAGGCCGTTACATGACCTTGACACCATAGAAGAAATATCACAAAAGAGATATATGACATAGAGACAAAAAATCTAGACCAAGACTTATGAAAGTCACCAGCAGCATCTGATAATCATCTTTTAGATCAGCAACCAAGATTTCCTTCTGTGCTCCTTCTCCTGAAACCAACAACAGATGTGAACTAGGACCAAAAGCATCTAAATGCCAACAATGATTTTATTAGACTTTAAGCTGCTCCCCCTGAAACTGTGCCTGAAGGACTCTGTCATACCCATCTCAGACTTTCTCCAACTAGAATCTGCCCTTGCTGTTCAGAACTCCATATACACGACTTCACCTGCATAAATCAGCATATGTATGCGGATATCCCTTATACAACACGCGTACACAAACTTTTCTTTAGAACAGACAAGCTTCAATAGCAGGATGAAGCATCAACTACTCCCAGCTTTTGTCTGAGATATTCAAAAGTCTCCCTGGGCAGTGGTTTTGTGAGAATATCAGCAACTTGTTCTTTAGAAGAAACATACTCCAACTTGACCTTTTGTTCAAGCACTTGTTCCCGGAGGAAGTGATACTTGATTGGTATGTGCTTGGTCTTTGAATGCATGACTGGATTCTTTGAAATACTGATTGCACTTGTATTATCACATAAGATAGAGACAGGTGGAGTGCAAGTGATTTGAAAATCCTGCAAGGTCTGCATCATCCAAAGAAGTTGTGTGCAACAAGATGCCGCAGCCACATATTCTGCTTCAGCTGTAGATAAAGCAATCGAACTCTGTTTCTTGCTGAACCAAGATACTAATCTGGAACCCATGAAGAAAGCACCACCACTTGTGCTTTTCCTGTCATCCACACTTCCGGCCCAATCTGCATCTGTGTAAGCATGAAGAGTGAGATCTGTATCTCTAGGATACCATAAGCCATAGTTTTGAGTCCCTTGAAGATACTTGAAGATTCTTTTGACTGCCTGGAGATGAGTTTCCTTTGGGTTGGCTTGAAATCTTCCAACAATTCCTATTGCATGCATAATATCTGGTCGGGTACCTGTCAAATAAAGCAAACTCCCAATCATGGATCTATAAGTTGGTTGGTGAACTGCTGCTGATTCATCATTTGCACTGAGGCTGCATCCTGTAACCATGGGCGTACAAACTGGCTTTGAATCTTCCATGCCATACTTCTTCAATATCTGCTTGAGGTACTTGGTTTGAGACAAGAAAATACCTCCTTCATTTTGTTGGATTTGCAATCCAAGAAAGTATGTCAATTCTCCAAGTAATGACATTTCAAATTCTTTCTGCATAACCAAGGCAAAGTTTTGACTCATAGCATCTTCATTGCTGCCAAAGATAATATCATCTACATACACAACAAGTATTAGCAATTTGTTATTTTCAACTTTCATATAGAGATTTCTATCTGTGGATCCTTTTGAAAAACCTTGTTGGTGAAGATATTTGTCCAAACGATAGTACCAAGCCCTTGGAGCTTGTTTGAGACCATAGAGAGCCTTTTTCAATCTGCATACAAGGTTTGGATCATTCCCAAGAATGAAACCATCTGGCTGCTCAATATATACTTCTTCTTCTAAGTCTCCATTCAGAAAGGCTGATTTCACGTCCATTTGAAATACCTTGAAGTTTTGAAAGCTTGAGAGAGCAAGGAACATTCGGATGGCCTCAAGTCTTGCAACAGGAGCAAAGGTCTCTTCAAAATATATTCCTTCTTGCTGCGCATACCCTTTACAAGCAAGTCTGGCCTTGTTTCTAATTACTTCTCCATTTTCATTCAATTTATTTTTGAAGACCCATTTTGTCCCTATGACATTCTTATCTTTTGGTCTAGGAACCAATTCCCAAGTGTTGTTCTTTTCGATCTGCTCAAGTTCTTCATCCATTGCTTTGACCCAACATTCATCTTTGCATGCCTCTTTCACATTTTGTGGTTCAGTGGAAGAGAGTAGTGCCAAATAGCTTGAAGCTTCTGCAATTGTTCTTCTTGTTTGTACTCCTGCTTCTTTCTGCCCCACAATCTGAGATTCTGGATGATTCTTCTGAACATATCTGGATGGAGTCTTCTCTTCTATTCTTGTCTGCTCCTCTGGTTCTTCTTGAGGTTCTTCTTCTTCTTGAGTTTCTTCTTCATCATTCTGTCTTTGAGGGTAGCCTTCATCTTCTTCGATGTCTTCATGATGAACTTGCCTAGGAATGTATCCCTTCTCATCAACCACAACATCAATGCTGTCAACAATTCTGCCAAGTCTTTTATTGTAGCACTTGTATGCTTTGCTATGTGGAGAATAACCAAGAAGAATGCCTTCATCTGCTCTTGGTTCAAGTTTTCCAAGTTGCTCATCAGTATTCTTAATATAACATTTGCTCCCAAATATTTTGAAGTGCTTCACCGAAGGAGTCTTACCACACCAGAGCTCATGAGGAGTTTGAGTGTTGTTTACTCGGACATTTGTTTTGTTGAGAATAATAACCGCAGCATGTGCAGCTTCACCCCAGAAAGTTGCGGGAGTACCTGACTCATCAAGCATAGCACGAGCCATTTGTTGGATTGTTCTGTTCATTCTTTCCACAACTCCATTTTGCTGAGGAGTTCTAGCTGTAGAGAATTCTCTTCTTATCCCATGTTCTTCAAAGAAATCGAAAAATTCATTCGAGGTAAACTCCCCACCTCTGTCAGATCTGAGGCACTTAATTTTGTGTCCTGATTCATTTTCAGCCAAGGCTTTGAAGGATTTGAATTTTTCGAATGCTTCATCTTTGTGCTTCATAAGTACTAACCAGACAAACCTGGAGAAATCGTCAATGAATAATATCAAATATTCTTCTCCTCGAGGTGTTCTTTTTTTGAATGGACCACATGTATCTGTATGTACTAGCTCAAGAGGCATGCTAGCTGATCCTTCCTTCTCAGGAAAATTAGTTCTGGTTTGCTTTCCAAACTGACATGATTTGCATATGGTGTTGTCTGGAATTTTGATATCTGGAAGGTCACGAATTGCCTGATATTTGCATGCTTTCCTTATTTGTGGAAAGCTTAGATGCCCCAACCTCCGATGCCATAGCCAGTGTTCATCATTCTTGCTCAAATAGCATTGTTGTTGTCTTTCTTCAAATATGTATAGATTATTTGGAGTCCTTCTTCCTTTGATCATTGTTTCACCTGTATCAAGATCACGAACACAACATCCATTTGATCTAAATATTACCTCTGTTCCTTGATCGCACATCTGACTGACACTCAGAAGATTATGCTTCAATCCATCAACATACAAAACATTTCCAGCTTTGACCTTCTCTTTCAGCGGAGCAACGCCTTTTCCTTTTATGGCTGCAGAGATATCGTTTCCAAAAGAAACTTTCTTTCCCTTTTCTAATGCGGTATATGATTCAAGTTTTTCTTTGTCCCCTGTCATATGCTTCGAACATCCACTGTCAATGTACCAGAGACTTTCTTGACCTTCTGCATAAAAGGCTATCCCCATCTTTCTGGCTGCGGTTCCTTTATTCTCCATGTTCTGACATTTGAGGTTTGTTCCTTCTGAGTTGTCTTCCAGAACCTGCTCCTACATTCAGATTCTTCATGACCAAAGTTATTACAAATAGAGCATTCAACTTCATTTTCAAGAACCGAAAAGTTGTTATAAGTCCTTTTCATGGTTCCAGTCATACTTCTTTGCTTTTGAGCTTCTCTAGTCATGATTGTCTTGTAGGCAACACATTGAGCTGCTTTGTGACCGAAGTTATGGCAAGAAAAACATTGGCCATTAAAGAAATTTCTGCGATAATCAGATCTATCATCCAACCGATTGTAGCTTCTATTGACATCCATTCTTGGGGCAAATTGGGAAGATTTTACCTGTGGCTGATTGTAGCTTCTGTTTGTCCTTAAGGCAGCTTGTCCCCGAATTTCTTGATAGTCTTTATTTGTTCTTGAGGTAAACTGTCCTTGATTCACCTGATGACTTTTATTTGGTCTTTGCTCGCTCCTCCTTGCTGCATCAAGATAACTTTTAGAGGTAGAAGCTTGAGATGTTTCTCCATTATATCCCAGACCTGTCTTGATTGAAGGAGAACGTTGCACATTGATAATCTCATCCAAGGTTTCAGATCCTTTAACAAATTTAAGATTAATCGCTTTTGTTTTCTCAATCTCCTTTCTAAGACAAACAATCTCACATTCCAATTTTTCAAGATGTTTTTCCTTTTCCGCTAGTTGACATTGTAAAGAATCAATAATAACACTTTTCTCTTCTAAGCAAACTTTGAGATTATTCATTTCTTCACAAAAGCCTTCTACATCTATAGCATCCATGTAGTCATCATCTTCAAAAGCCATTAAAAGTTTATATCTATTACCCTGTTCATCTTCGTCACTAGAGATATTAATTAAATAATATTAATTTAAAATAAAATTAGGTTTTCATTATTAATCTCTCTGGCCGACCTGACTTTCATCCCTCATGTGTATTTATTTCCTTCATGTGGCTCTTCTTTTTATCATCTTTCTCTTATCATCTTTCTCTGTTCCCTGATGATGGATCCATTTGGGATTCGAAACGTTGGTGTATAAATTCTACAACTGTGGATTCTTCAAAAATTCAAAAAGTATAATAGCTTTTCTTCTTTTCATTCTGTTTCTTGTTCCATTTAACAGGTTCCTTTCCCTTGTCATTCTTATCTTTGTGAGGACATTTGGCAGCATAATGACCTACTCTTCCACAAGCAAAGCATTTAAAAGGTAACTTACCTCTGAACCTTCCAGAACCCCTTTGAAGATTTCTGACAAAATTTGATTCTTCTTCTTCATCTTCTGGCACGTGACTTGCTTCATAATAATCTTCTTTGCCTGAAGCCTTGAAAGCAACTTCTCTTCTGTCTGATGGACCTCCTTTTCTCATTTCATAAGCAGTTAGAATTCCGTGAAGCTGAGACATAGTAAGAATTCGTAGATTTTCCTTTTCTTCTATTGCAGACACTTTAGATTCAAATTTGGGGGACAATGATCTTAGAACCTTTTCAACCACAATAGCCTCTTTTATTTCTTCACCCAAGTTTTTCATGCAATTAACAATCTCATCTACCCTAAGGAAATAGTTAGCCACACTTTCATCATTATACATTCTGAGATTCTCATACTTAATCCTGAGAGTTTGAAGTTTAGCACGCTTTACCTGTTCGTCTCCTTCATAGCTCGTGACAATTTTGTCCCATATTTATTTTGCGGATTTATAGTGCATTACCTTCATGAATTCCGATTGGGATATACATCCTAATAGAGTACTGACTGCTTTCGCATTTGTTTCATATTTCTTTTTCTCGGCTGCATCTGTAGGAGTAGCTGAAGGAAAAGTGTAGCCTGTCTCTACGATGTCCCAAACTTCTGTACCAAGAGATTGAAGATAGGCAGTAACTCTTACCTTCCAATAATTGAAGTTTGTCCCATCAAAAACCGGTGGTCTGATTGATGCTTCTCTCTCGTAGTTGCTCATGATGAACGATCTACCTTCAAGCGATCAAGCTTCTCTGAAGGACCTGCTCTGATACCAATTGTTGGAAATAATACTGAGAGGGGGGGGGGTGAATCAGTATTATCAGATCAATAAAACTTTTTCAATACTCAAAAACATATACGCTACTTCAGTTAAGTGAACCAGCGTGTACACGCTACTGTGTCTAAAGCAACCAGCGTATAACCAGAAATCTTATGATTCAGTTAG
This sequence comes from Pinus tabuliformis, assembly GCA_031772625.1. Classification (NCBI taxonomy): domain Eukaryota; kingdom Viridiplantae; phylum Streptophyta; class Pinopsida; order Pinales; family Pinaceae; genus Pinus; species Pinus tabuliformis. Next base: position 1,778,075,314 of record CM062816.1, on the reverse strand, counting down.
TTTATCTTCAGTAAATGCATCAGGACATTATTAACCATATTAAAAGTAAACAGGTGCAGTATAACAGAACAGATCATCACACAAAAGCCACACACATGAACACCATGATATAAGGTGGAAACCCAATGTGGGTGAAAACCACCTGCTGCAAGTCGTCTCTATCTTTCTTTAATAAGAAACTTCAGTTTACAATCTTTTGTACTGGTGCAGCCTTATACCAGTATGCAGGCTACAACCTGCAGAAGGCTACAACCTTCTCTCGTTTTCCAAACTCTCCTGGAAGGGAGCTCCAACCCCCCTTTGTTCTTGTACTAGCTAAGATACTAGTACGTAGGTGCTGGCCTACAATCTTCTTTCCTTCAGGTACCACTTTTCATCAATTTTCAGACTGGATACTCCTGAAGCACAACATTACAATCTGAAGACCACGATTCATTCACTTTTCATAACAAATCATTGAAGCACAAAACAACCAATACTAGCATCATCAATCTTTGAATCACTGAACCACTGAAATCCTGTCAACACCCAGTCACCAGAACACAGAGCAGACTACAGAACTTCTGCAACAACAGTCAGACCCAACTGCAACCCCAAAAATTAAGCATCAAAAGATATACGCTACTTCAATAAAACCAACCCGCGTATACACGCGCTTTTACCAAAGACAACCTGCGTACAGATCTAAAAATAATTTATCATAACTTGCAACTGTACCAGACATCAATCATACCCAGAACATAACATTGCGTCAGTATGCAGATCTAAAAATATGCGTAATCAACCATATACCGATAGTTCATTTCAAACCGTTTGATCCCGATCTATCCTTAGATCTAGTCTTCCATCAACCGGTGTGATCTCTCCTTAGCTTAGATCAAGCAACCCAGAACCTGCATACGAGATCACTTTCTTTATCAGATATTCAAGACTTTTTCAGTGCGCTTTCCTAATGATCTTCTTCTCCTTATATAGCCTTAGGCTCTTCACAATACCATGGTCCAAAACCATAGTAAGACAATACCATCAACTTCAAAACTCGGGATCAACACGACTGTCGAGATACCTTGGTCCAAAAGCATATGCTCAAGTACCGAGGACTAACTACCACAGACCAAAAGAAAGCTTCTCGACATGTATGCTCTTTTCTGTTCATGAAACTGCGTGTATACGCGACCTTGTATATAGCGAGCCTGCGTATCCGCGACTTAGTATATATCATACCGGCGTGTATACGCAACTTGGGCTTAATGAACCTGCGTATAAGAAATTTCTCTTCATCCTTGTAGTCTGGACTAAGATCTGTCTTCAAAGAGAGTTGCCATCAAGGACAACATCTGTACCGTAGCGCCATACCTGTGCCAAAATGCCAACAATTACGGGGTAAAAGTTCAAAGACTGCTGTGTGAATTTTACTTACATAACCTTGTATTAGACCAGGAGAACGAATTGAACCCTGGGCCTTTTGTTGGGGATATTCAATTACAGGCATTTATTTCATTTGGGGTGAATCAAATTAAATGGATTAAAGCCTATAATGCTTTCCAAAGACAGGAAAACGGGTTAGATTTTTGGATCAGAGTCGAGCCTAGGGATCCAGTAAAGTTGTGGAGAAAACATAGAACCCTCATGAAGACTCCAGGTGTAATTGGAGCATTAGGACCCATGCATGGGGCAACCATTCGACAGGTATTAGAGTACTTTTTCTCTATCAAAGACCCTGCCATTGATGCGGCTAAATTTCGGTATCAAATTTCTAATCCAAATATCCAGCTCAGGGAGCCATTTAAGTATGAAAATTTTAAATTAGCTGCCAACCGCTTGCACCTCTATGGCGAAGTCACTTTGAGGGCAGGGCCATCCTAGTTAGGATATAGGTTCCGGAGTCAAATTATCTGGCACCCTGCACTTGGGTACCAAGCCCTGTATGAGATGCCTGAGGGTCGACAGGCCATTTCTCTGAACACCTAGTTATGCACCATGGTTGTAGACCTCCACATGAGATTCCATCTCCAGCCTACTCCCTCATTGACTTACATGTCAACTACAATGTTTTCATGAGGGCATGAAAAGGAGTAAGCAGGGGGGTGTGTGGAGTACTAAAGAAGGTATGTTTTTGGTAATTATTTCAGCATCTTTTTATTAGAACTTACAAATCTTTTGCATCATGAACTAGAAAACAATAAGGAATTGTAATAAAGCATGTGAGATTAATATGCTAATATGAAAACACTAACAACTATCATTTCCTTATACAAGAAGGGAGAAAAACGAGGAGTTGCCTTTCCAAAGGAAAGGACAAGGACAGGATAACCGTTGTCCCTTTGACGGGAGACCGTATGCAAACTAGGCTAAGCAAATTAAAACGAATCAGCCCTGGGAAGGAAGTAAAGATATCGGCTTGGTGCAGGAAAAGAAAGAAATGAGTGAGGATTTAACGGTTTGGCGAATCCCTCAGGATACTTGATCCTGAGGAATCGTTGTTTTATCTATTTCTGCACTTAGATATCTCTGCCTTCATCCTTATAAAAGGGGCAGCACTGTTAGCTCAAGGGGAGTTGGACACTTTTATGTAATTTCCTTTAAGATCAGGACTTTGATCACCGAGTCTAGTTAAGAACTGATCCATTGTAATTTCGCTTTATGCATTAATACAAACTTGGTTACTATTTCATCTCTGAGTCTGGAATAACTTCAAGCGGTGTACCCCTGGAGGCTAAGGGCCGGCCCTGGAGGACACTTGCTTCTGTATCATTACGTTCGGTTCATGCGTGGTTTGCGTATTGACGTTATTTGGTAATCTGATGTGTTTTTGTAAGTTTTACATTACATGCTCTGTTATGTTTAATTCAGTAAGATTTCTAAAGGCAGACTTATTGTATTGACTCTGCAACAAATCACTGTTCTTCTGAATTTTGATATAATACCGTTAGTCTTTATGGAATATTGTTGTTGTTCAATTATAGAGCCTCTGTGTTTTACACTTATCACGAAACTCATTTTAGCGATTATGTTCTTTGCGATTGCTGCATTTATGGACATTGTTGTTCCATTCTGAAACGCAGTCATAATCTTTTATAGATAAAGAGTGATAATTGGTGTACTAAGATTAGATTACTATTAAGGTGTGTCGTGTGCATATATTATTTTGGAGTGTTGTTCCATAATTAATCATTAATCAGAGCCGTTCCATTTTGGTGTGTTGTTCAATTATTCCTTAAGAGTGAAGAATTGCCGTTTGATTCTTGTAGATTACAATTAGTGCATTTGATCTTATAGACCAAGATGTTACTGCTTGTTAGACTTAGTTTTTGTTCTATTTCTTAATTTCTTCCCTATTTCTCATTTGTTGTTTCATTCCTTGCCATTTGTTATTTTGGTGTGAAGAACAGTTTCAAGCTATAGTGAGCGTTGACATTTACTGTCTGGCTCCCAGATCCACGATCTATTCTCCAATCTACCTTAATTCCATCAGTTTACAAAGGGATGAGTTACTGCTACTGAACCCTTGACTGATAAATTGCTTAGCTTTCTGAATGTGTGGTTTAATCTTTTAAGTAGTTAGCCATAAACAAGCATCGATTTATTCTTGTATTTCTGAACACTGTACTACTAGCATTGCTTTGGAAAATGATAGCCTCAGACTGAGACACTCTTTAAAATAACAAAACATTCCCAGATTGACATATTAATGTGAGGTAATTAGAGGTGAAAGAGACCCTTTTTATAGCTCCACATAGACTGTATCTGAAAGTGTCTCATTTTGATATGCCACCAAATGCCCCTTTAGGGTAATAATTGCACCAATAGCATAGTCAGAGGCGTCTATCTAAATTTCAAATGGTTGTTGCAGGTCTGGCAATGTGAGCATTGGTACACAACAGAGGTGATGCTTCAACTCGAAAAACACCTTCTGTTGGGATTCAGACCAAAATAAATTTGTTTTCACTCTACCCTTGGTGACTTTACTCAATGGCCAAGTGATATGAGAGAATCCCAAAACGAACCTGTGATAGAAATTGGTAAGACCTATGAAGCTCCAGAGCTCTGCTAAAGTGGTTGGGGCTGGACAATCTCGAATAACTTGCATCTTAGCTGGGTCCACATGCACACCTTGCTCATTAATGGTGTACCCCATATATTGAACTTGGGTCATACCAAAAGTTCATTTCTCCAAATTGGCACACAATTTGTTCTGTCGCAGGGTTTGAAGGACCCGTCAGATATGGTGTATGTGCTCTTCCCAGCTCCGGCTGAAGATCAAGATGTCATCCATACACTACTATGAACAAGTTGGTGAAGGGTCGCAAGATGTCATCCATAATCCACTTGAAGGTTGCAGGGACATTCGTCAACCCGAAAGGCATGGCCAACCATTCAAAAAGGACCTCCTTGGGTTTGAAGGCAGTCTTTAATACATTAGAGGGTTCAAAAGGTACCTGGTGAAAACTGGACTTCAAGTCAATCTTTCTGAAGTATTTGGTACCCTTGAGCTGGTCCAGAAGGTCATCAATCCGTGGGATTGGATACCTATTTTGGAAATTGATCTTATTCAGCATCAGATAGTCAATACAGAGCCTCCACATTCCATCCTTCTTCTATACCAACACAATCGGACTCCCACAGGGTGATGAACTAGACTTAATGTGTCATTTCTACAACAACTCTTGAACCTACCTTCTGATCTTGTTATTCTCCATAACAAAGCGTCGATAGATTGGTCCATTGGGTAGCGATGAGCCTGGGGTCAATTCGATGGAGTGCTTAACTTGACAGTGTAGGGGCACCCCTGTGGGTGAGGTGAAGATGTCCCTGTATTCCTCCATGACCTTGTCCATCTATTGTTATTGTACGGTGGAGCCCTATCTAGAGGCTATGGAGGTGACCACAATATTCTTCTTGCCCTAAGGGCAAATCATGAAGAAGACATATTTCATTGTTTGAGAAATGATCTTATGGCATTGCTTTGTAGAGATCAAAGAGATAGCGGTAGGTTGTACTACCTCTCGTATCTAGTACAAATTATTTCCCAATGTAACAATAACAATGTGAGGCCTAGACTTATACACATCATAATGCTTCCACAAGTGTGGTTGGCCTCACAAACTTCAAGAGGAGAAACATCACACGACACCTCATCTGTGAAGGGTTTGATGTTGTAGGGGAGGTGGCACTGCAGGCTAACGCGGAGATCTCATCCTTGGTGAAGCCACCCAATAGTGTATGGCTACAGGTGTGGTGTGGTCAGTAGGCAAAACCGCTTTGCAACCTTTACTGAAATGAGGTTCTTTTGTCTCTCGTTGTCGACAATGAACTACAGCGGGGAACCATTCACCCACATCTAAGAGTGGAAGAGGCGCTCCCCCTCTTCTAGATCTTCAGGCTCAATAATTTTCTTCCCATTATTGGGTTTTGACTCATAATCAGAACACACATCTAATTTGGAAGCCTTCAGCATGGCCACCAAGGACTACTTGGCCCAACACTCACTCGTGTTGTGAGTGGGGCTCTTATGGAACTCACACCACTTTCTTGTGTCCTTTTTTGTCTTTGTGGTGTTGTTCTTTTCTTGCAACTTCGATGGGCTTTTCCGGGTCACCCCAACTTGGCTTCATTCTTTGTTCTACAGTTTGAGGGTACCCTTCCCTTGCTTCGGATTTGCAGAACCAAATTCTCGCTTCATTTGTTTAAAATTCGGCTCAATCTTGACAACATATTGATATGCGGCATCGAGTGAGGAGATGTACAAGAACTCTATTTCATTATGGATGTAAGTATGTATATAGTTGCAGTACTTGAATACTAAATGTCCCTCAGAATCCTTGATAACCAGCTTTGTGTGAAGGGCATGAAAAACATTTGTGAAATCCGACACAGCTTTGTCACTTCCTTGCCGTAGCATGGTCCACTTTATGTATTTATCTTCATAACTCCCGACAGGGTAATATTGTTCCTTTTTGGCGTCTCAGAAATAATTCCAAGTGGGTGTGACTGAGAACAGTGAGGATTCCCTATTGTCTTTTTGCTCACAATAGGTTTCCCACCAGTGCTAGACATGGGGGGCGACTTTGAGGAGTGCAAAAGTAATCTTTTCCCTATTGGAAAAGTCATGAACTGAAAAATATCCTTCCGATAAATTTAACCATCTATCTACGATATGTACATTTATCTCGCCTTCAAATATGGGAATGTCAAAATTAACTTGTACCTTAAAAGGAGTGGCGCCTCCAGAGTGGCTACTGGATGAAGATGTGTTTCCTATGGGTAATCGTTGAAGGATTTGGGCAAAGTTATCCATCATCACATTCCTTTGTCTCTTGAGGGCCTCCTCGAGCAATATTTTGAAAGGATCTCCTTCCCCCTTGTCTTTGTTTTCTTCCATCATAGGAGGTCTTCGGGGTTTGCGAGGTTAGCTTGCAAATGTCCAACCATTTCGATCCCTGACTCTTTATGCCCTGATCTCATTGGGGACATGCAAAGAAAAACAGAGAAAGAGTAGACCACTCTAATACCATTGATCCAGAACTACATAGGAATGCAACAAAATACATATATAAACATAAACACATAGATGAAGAAAAATAAAACTTCATTTCATTAATATCAAAGAACTGAAATATGCTTACATACATAATGGAAATAAACTAGCTCGGACAATGGTAGCTTATCTCTAAGAAGAGATGTGTCAACTACATGCCTCTGAACTATGTTAGAATGAGGCTCGAAGGCCTATTTATAATTTAGAAACAATGGAAAACCCTAAACATCCAAAAACCTAACCCTAGGAGATGAAGTGCCAAAACTATGGGCCCCATTGGGGTAAATTGGCACATCAACTTCCCGGGGTTGTAACTTTGGCATACAATCTTCGTTTGATGCGTATGATACCTTGTCAGAAAGATATATCCGAGGCCTACAACTTTCGATTAGTAACATTAATTAAAGGCTCGTGTTCACTCATTTTCTAAAAAAACGTCGTTTAGGGCCTCAAAACAGCTCCAAACGTTTAGGACCCGAAAAACTGCCAGAAATAGTAAATTGTGCTACAATTAAGGAAAATGAAATTATACTATAATTAAGGAAACTGAAAGAAACAATGGTGGGGGTCCAAGTGGAATAGGCGGTTGGCCACCAATATCCACCTGGATCAAATGTCAAGCAGGTAACACTATGCGAACATAAGCAATTTGCAAATGGACACAAATGAATTGAAACTCTTAGATTTTATATATGATTAAGATGATAGGAATTCCATTTTGAATTTATTCACAACACATTTTCATCTACCCTATTGTTACGCATGTGACACCTGTCCAATAACTTGTGTCATCCTCTTTCCAATGAAAACCTAACATCTATACCACCCCATATAAATGTGCATCAACATTGACAAGAGATTGGCTTCATTAATGGTTTCCTTTTGTGCTTACCCACTTCGGTTAACAAATAGTATGCAGAAGTAGGTGTATCATCTTTCCCATTACCCACCTCCCTCTTGGAGTTCATAGCCACCTCCCTCCATTAATGGTTGCCTTATGTGCTTTCACACTAACACCAATAATCAGTGTGAACAAGAGTTTAGAGTCACCTACCTCCTCCTACATCCTATCTTACTCCCCCCTGTTTGATCAATCGATATATCTTACAAGAGTGAACGAATTAATGACTACAAGTGCCTCGCAATCACGCATAAATGTGCCCTACTCCCCCACCATCGATAGCATATTCAAAGGTATTTCTTGAGGTTCCTGCACTTTTTCCTTATTAAAAATTTCTTTGGCATGATTATCTAGCATGCTCTATTGATTTTACTTGGAATTCCTACAATTTTCCTCTATTAAAAATTTCTTTGGCATGATTATCTAGTGTGCTCATGTTGACTCAAATTTGAACCTGTCAAGCCTCTTCCTTCATAGTTGGGTTTTTAAATGGGAGTCTTCTTGTTTTTGCAGCTACGTGAATACCTATTGTAGATAGGAGTTAGTCTCTTTTATTTTTTCCTTTATAGGAACAATATCTTATGGTTTTGGCTTCTGAGCATCCAGGAATTCCACATAAACCCTACTTCCAACCACTTATTCATGCCCCTATTGGAATTAAACCTTGGTGGATGGCATGATAAGATACTATCTTCACTATTGAATCCCAAACAATGCCCATGTTGGTAGAATTAGTCTATTGTTATTATGTCGATAAAAAAATGAACATTTCATCCTAAATTCGAAGTTTTGACTTCCTCTTATAAGGGAAATCTTCTAGAAGGGAACCTATTGTTAAATAATGTTTATGTAGGAGAATCAACATTGAATGAACCATTGCAAGTTGCTTCTAGGAATATATGATGGCTTGCACTTGCCATTTTTTCCTTCCTTGTTATTTGTTATGCCATATTCACTATTTACATGGATAAGGTGAGTTTTTATTGCTCTCTTATTATCACATAGATTTCTTTACTTCTAGGTGTGCTTTTCTTCATGGTGTGTTCTTTATTTTAGGGATTTGCTAGCTGATAGTGTGTGAATATGTGTGTGTGTGTGTGTGTGTGTTCCATCTTCACAGGCATACACTAATTTAGATACCTTCAAAGCAAGGGTGGGGTGAATGTGATGGTGTGAGATACATGAAAAATCTCTCTTTAATATCATAATTGAAAAGTGAATTTAATCAAAGACTTGATCAAGGATGTGTTGGGTTTTTATGATCCTAACATCATTTAAAAAAATTTCTTGGAAAAAATTTTGGGGAGTAATTGTAGAAAACAAATTAATTCAAATGGACAAGTTTTGTTTCAGAGCTTATGGATGCGTTCTGAATTATGTGTTCATTATTTCTTACCTCTCCATGCTATATAACTTGTTCATATACCTTGCATGACTCTCAAAATATTGAACTCCTACCAAACTAGTAAAAATAGGACTTGGGTTATGCCCTATTACTAAAATGGATTCAAAGGTGACTGAGGTATTATATAGCAAGGAGGAAATTAGGTGTTGATTCTTTCTTATCTCTCCATACTATATATCTTGTTCTTAGACCTTGTATGACTCTCAAAACATTGAACTCTTACCAAATTGGTAAAAGTAGGACCTACGTCATGCCATGATTACTTGAATGGATTCACTGGTGACTAAGGTATTATGTAGCAAGGAGGAAATGCTTTCATTTGGCCTACCAACAAATTAAAATTGGGTTTACTCTCTAAATAATTTATTTATTTATTTAGTTATTTTACTCTCTAGATATTTTATTTTCTTTAGTTGGTGTGTGAAATCCATAGTTAAACAATTATTCTTCTAGCAATGAAGGATTCTTATAGTGGGTCTTGAATTTAAATTTTTTGTTTTAGAGCTTATGGATGCCTTCCGAATTTTGTGTTGATGCTTTCTTACCTCTCCATATTATATAGCTTATTCTTAGACCTTGTATGACTCTCAAAAGATTTAACTCTTGTCAAACTGGTAAAATTAGGACCTAGGTTACGCCCTATTACTTGAATAGATTCACTGGTGACTAAGGTATTATGTAGCAAGGAAGAAATGCTTTCATTTGGCTTACCAACAAATTAAAAATTGGGCTTACTCTCTAAAATTTTTATTTTCTTTAGTTGCTATGTGAAATTCGTGGTTAAACAATTATTCTGCTAGTAATGAAGGATTCTCATAATGGATCTTGAAATTTAAAGATAATTCCCATATCCCATCCATACAGATTCTCAAAATGCGGGCTTTGAAAACTTCAGAAAGCTTCATTTTACATTTAGTTGATGACTTCATTAATGCTTAGTAAGAGTTTGTACTGAAGAAGAAAAAAAGAGGTTTTCAGGAACAATATTTTAGCATTGTACTTTAGTTGCTCAAGTCCACCTTTCATATTAGAGTTGCTACCATAAAAAATAAGTTTTTGTGTCTTTTCAAACAAATTTCCAAATTGTATATGATAATGGATATCATTGTACTTTAGTTGTTCAAGTCCACCTTTCATATTAGAGTTGCTACCATAAAAATAAGTTTTTTGTGTCTTTTCAAACAAATTTCCAAATTGTATATGATAATAGATATCAATATGACTACGATATTGATGCAGGAGCATCCAGCACCCTTAGTCAAGGGGAGGAATCCAAAGCGGAGTGAAGAGGAGGACGTGGACCAGGGGAGAAAAACAAGGGAAAATCTGTTTTAAAACAGATTTAAAGATGGAAGTGATAAGTCTCTCAAAGACTTGATCTAAATGTAATCTACCATGTGTATGCATGTAGCGTGCCTTAAGGGCTTTTGTTAGAGGATATGCTCAGATCCTTTCAGTGATCTGATCCAATAATCCAATGTTTCTTATATATATGAACCTGCGCGTTCAAGAGGGGGATACAGAGTGATATAGGTAGATAATAGACAGGAGAGAGTATTCACAATCTAGTCGAGAGGAAGCTTGTTTCTAAGGCTAAAATGCCTTAGCTTGTATTCAATACTGTGTTAATGAATATATGTGTGTTGTGTTGCCTATGTATTTATGTAATAATTCCTTTTTGTGTTCTTTGTATATATATGCGAGGATGGATTAAATCTTGTGTTGCGAGATTGTTGATCAACCATCGATCGCTGTAGCATCGATGGCGATTCAACAAAATACTATTATATATATATGTGTGAGGATGGATTAAATCTTGTGTTGCGAGATTGTTGATCAACCATCGATCATTGTAGGATTGATGGTGATTCAACAAAATACTATATATATATATATATATATATATATATATATATATATATATATATATATATATAACTGTTGTGTCATGTGTTGACGGAGTGTGACAGAAGAAGGCCTGAGAAAGGTGCAAAATCCATCAATCGAAAGATATTAAGTCCAAGAGGAGGCTAGAGAAACAATACACAAGATCCGTTGGATCTATTAGATCAATGGCCTGGATCGAGTTGTAGAGGAGCGGAGAATCCACATCGCATTAGCGGAATCATTGAAATGATGTTGAACTGGCAGTTGAAGCATTGCGATTGCGATGGCCAATTAATCGTCAACCGTTAGATCAAGATCCAGGATCGGCAGTTGCGATCAAATCGCAAGTCGCCAATCAGGAAGGCCAAGGGACAATGGACTGCGACCACTGATAATGCGGTGCGCTGATATTGTAATATCGCCGATAAGCGATCGGAGCAATCGTTATCCGAGATCAGAGGATGAGTGGCATTACGGACTTGCGATAGAATAAAGTTGCGGACTACCGATGGTTATTAAAGCTGGTGCATATGATTTGAAGTCCGGTAGGTGTTCCAGAGTGGGGTTTTGTATGTTTCCCGTGTATTATGAAATCTGTGCAGCCGAAGAGTTAAGGCTTAACACCTATACTCTAGTGTTCTGATATATGTATTGATTGGGATTTTAAAAGCTTAAATGCATAGTTTAAAGCTCCTGATAGTATTAAAAGCTCCAATAATGTTATGTAATTCCATGGTTTTAAAGGCTTAGTGCCTAACAAATGCTTCCAATAGGCTTAGTAGGCCATTAGCCACAAGCCTCAAGATCGATTATTGATATGAAAGGGGAAATTGGTTATACCCCTATTTTAATTTTCTTACCCCCAAATTCTCCTTTCATCAAGTGGTATCAGAGCAGGGAAATAATTTCCTGCGAGAAGGAAGAAGAGTGCAAGCAGAAGGGAAAGGAGGTACAGTTGTGTTAAAGCTGGTGAGTTTGTGGTCTCACTGTCATGCAGAGAACAACAACGTAAGGTGAGACGATTTGCAGCAACCAAGAGCAAGGTGTGCTCAATTGGTTCTAAAGGCGAGAACCAGAAGGATGCCAAAAGACCGAGTGAGGAGGGCTTGGTGAGGTATCGTGTAACAAAGGAGACAGTTACTGCAGAGGTTTTGTTGCAACTCACAGAAGACAATGAAGGCAGTTCCACTGAAGAAGTGAAGTATCAGTGGGTAGAATTGCTAAAGACAAGGAGAAGCATATGACTAGGAGGTCATAAATTTTTGTGCCTCGAGAGTCTGATGCAGGAGAATCCAGCACCCTTAGTCAAAGGGAGGAATCCAAAGTGGAGTGAAGAGGAGGACGTGGACGAGGGGAGAAAAAAAGGGGAAAATCTGTTTTAAAATAGATTTAAAGATGGAAGCGATAAGTCTCTCAAAGACTTGATCTAAATGTAATCTGCCATGTGTATGCATGTAGCGTGCCTTAAGGGCTTTTGTTAGAGGATATGATCAGATCCTTTTAGTGATCCGATCCAATAATCCAATGTTTCTTATATATATGAACCTGCGCGTTCAAGAGGGGGATACAGAGTGATATAGGTAGATAATAGACAGGAGAGAGTATTCACAATGTAGTCGAGAGGAAGCTTGTTTTTAAGGCTAAAATGCCTTAGCTTGTATTCAATATTGTGTTAATGAATAGATGCATGTTGTATTGCCTGTGTATTTATGTAATAATGCCTTCTCGTGTTATCTATATATATATATATATGCAAGGATGGATTAAATCCTATGTTGCGAGACTGTTGATCGACCATCGATCACTATAGGATCAATGGCGATTCAACGAAATATTGTCTTATATATATATATATATATATATATATATATATATATATATATATATAACTGTTGTGTTGTGTGTTGATGGAGTGTGACAGAAGAAAGCCTGAGAAAGGCGCAAAATCCATCAATCGAAAGATATTAAGTCCAAGAGGAGGCTGGAGAAACGTTACACAGGATCCGTTAGATATGTTAGATCAACGGCCTGGATCAAGTTGCAGAGGCGTGGAGAATCCACATCGCATCGACAGAATCATTGAAACGATGTTGAACTGGCAGTTGAAGCATTGTGATTGCGATGGCCGATTAATCATCAACTGTCGGATCAAGAGCCACGATCGACGGTTGCAATCAAATCGCAAGTCATCAATCGGGAAGGCCAAGGGATGATGGACTACAACCACCGATAATGCGATGGGTCGATATTGTAATATCACCGATAAGCGATCGGAGAGATCATTATCGGAGATCGGAGGATGAGTGGCACTGTGGACTTGCGATAGAATAAAGCTACCGACCGCCCTTGGTTGTTAAAGCGGGTGCATATGATTTGAAGTCTGGTAGGTGTTCTAGATCGGGGTTTTGTATGTTTCCTGTATATTATGAAATCTATGCGGCCGAAGAGTTAAGGCTTAACACCCATATGCTAGTGTTCTAATATATGTATTGATCGGGGTTTTAAGGCTTAAAAGCTTAATTTAAGATCCCGATATGGTGGGAAAGACCCGATAGTGTAATAGCTCCGAGGAATTTTAAGTCCACGGTTTAAAGGCTTAAAGCCTAAAGCAGCGCTTCCGATAGACTTATGGGCTCATAACCCACAGGCCTCAGAATCAATATATTGTAAAGAAAATGGAAATTGGTCATACCCCTATTTTCCTTTTCATCAAATATATCCATGGTATAATCAAATTGTCTTTCTTGTGTTGTAGATGGCCTTGATGTTTTTATGCTCTACATAAATAGATGCCCCTCGCCTTCGTAACTCTTACTAGGGTAGATATCCCTTATTTTAGATCCAATAATTATGTTGATAAGCGCTTTCATGGTAAATTTGTTCACCGCAGGTCTTCATCTACCCTTTTGTTACGTCCGTGACATTTGTCCAACGTTACACCCATGACATCTGTCAAACATCTAAAGCAATTTTTCATCTACCCTTTTGTATGCTAACTTTATGTTGCTTCCTCAGTGCTCTATACTAGTTCACTTTATATGTTTCTCCCATTTCAAAGGTGGATGGATGTAGTGGCAATGAGAAACACTCTACAAATTTTATGATGCACAACCAACACTCTGCGAATTTCATGATGCACAAGAAACTATTTTTCTTATGCCCCATGCAACAAACCCTGGTTGATTTTCCATGTAAATAAAATAAGACCAAGGTCATGGGACATGTATTCCAAGTTGAATGTCCAACATAACATACAATGGGTATCACACGTGATTAATTAATGGCTATGGAAATTGGAAAAGGCATTGGTAAAGGAAAAGTGGCAATAATTGGTATTTTATTTATGAAGTAAAGGAAAATAGGAGAAAATGAAGGCAAAGAGACACAGATTTGCATGAGAGGGAAATTGAAGGAAAATGAAGAAAATATAGGCCTGAATGATAAAAATACTTTTGAGGATCAGTTCACAACCTTTTGTCAGTCTATTTTTGGAGCTCTCATTTCATTCTCTCATATTGTTGCACATTTAGAGTATTCTTGGAGCACTTTCGCATACTATGGATTTGGAGAAAGAAAGCAAAGGAAAGTAGGAAAGTGCAAGGGAACAAGTGGATTAGCATCTGCGTCCAAATTTATTTGCAGGTAATAGGTTGCCTTTGTGATTTATTTGTTGATTTATGGATGCATGACATATGCATGTGATTTTCTGGTTATGTATTGTCATTCACATGGATATTTTCCTAGTGGTTTTAGCCTTGCCTTTCCATTTCCTAAATAGCCATGGTGTTATGGGTTTTTCCACTTGATTTTTTTTTTATTAGTGCTCATAATTCCTTATGGTTGTGGGTTGGAACAAACGCTTTGGAAGCCCAGGAACAACTTGGGTTGAGTTACTAGTCTTGGAGTCTAGGTTGGGACAAAAGCTCTGAAGCACTTGGTGGGTTGGGTTACTAGTCCTTGGAGCCGGTTTAGAAAAATTCTATGGAGCCCTAGAAGGTTGTGGGTTGAGTTACTATTTCCTAGAGCCCTTGAAAACTTGGGTAGAGCCCGACCTGGTTGGTGTTAGTGATGTCCGACTGTGGAGGTGGAATCACTGTGGTTGAGGGTTGAGGAGGTTTGGCCTATGGAAACGCTGATTTAGTTTTTTTCTTGGTTTATTCCATAAGATCCCATATTCATGCTTGGAATATGGTGTGGGAGTGATTGTTTGAAAGGGTGATTTGGTTAAACCCAATCTATGGTCGGGTGGTATGTGGAAGTCCCTTTCTTGGTTGGTATTTTCATATGTTAATATGAGAGATTTCCTTATTGTGACATATGAGCATTTGTAATGATTATGTCGATGCTATAATGTATGGGTTACCATTGTTTTCATGTTGGTTATTTTTTGGTTATATGATGTGTATTATCTATGGATATTGTCATGAATTATTTAGTTATTGATTGGTTGATGAATGTATGGACTAATAAGTGTTGTTGTAGCTATGTGGAGAGGGCATATATCCTTCTCGGTGATTTTCAGGTGAATCTCATACTACTATGATAAGATATTATGCTATATAAAAAGTTTACTATGTCTAACGCACTTGAAAAATGACTTTTTGTATAATTGTTAATTTAGTATTTGGTTTTAAATGGTTATTTGGAGTTTTTGAGCTAATTCTTGAGCCAAATTGGAATCGGGAAGAGGAACAATGATCAGTGTTCAAAGGTGGATGTTCTAAAGGCATTAAAAACCTCATTGATATATTTTTTATGATTAAAATATATGTAATATCTTTGAGGTCCTATGAGCATGTTGAAGTGGCTTTGAGTTTATGGCAAAAGTAAGTTCCGAGATGAGTCATATGTGACCATATTGGTGAACAAGTTGAAGAAAAGTTGTGACAGGGTATGGCAAGGCATACACAATAGTATGATAACATCAACTTATTCACTTTGAATATTTATTTTGTTTGAAGATTACGTGGACCTAGTTTGAAAGATTTTAAAAAGTGGTTCATAAGAGGTTGAAGGAGGAGGTGGGTACCTCCACTGAGTTTGGAGCTTAGAGTAGGTTAGATCTTTCTCATCATCGAGGTTTGTGCCTCAATCAAGTGGGAGCCTAGAGTAATTCGAAGCTTGTTCATCATCAAGGTTGGTGCCTCAATCAGGTTGTAGCCTCAATGAGTTATTGCTTGTACATTTTCAAGGCTGGTGTTTCAACTAGGTTGTAGCCTACTACAAGTAGAAACTTGCACATTTTAGGAGTGGGTGCCTCCAACAATTCATTGCCTACAAATCCATGTAATGAATTGAAGAATAAGAAGAAGAAGAATTTGTGGTTTTCTCCCATATGGGTTTCCATGTACAACTTGTGTCTCTTTTTGTTGATGTGATGGATTCCTGATGTATTATTGATGTGATGACGACCTTATGATGAATTGTTCTATATTTTGATATGTTGCAAATGGTTATGACTTATTGTTATATAATTGTTTGTTAAAGAAAAGTTGTGAAACTGTAATCTTGCTCTCAAATTTACCCCCACCTCCCCGCCCCTGAAGTGTGGTCTTTGGTTCAAAAATTTCTAGATTTGCAACCAAAAATGATGGATGGAGCTTAAAGAAGAATTCAATATCTACAATGTTATCATTTTCATTGTCAAATTTTATAAATATATCTAAAGCAATTTATACAATATGAGCCCTTTAATAAATTTGAAAAATAACAAATTTTAACCAAAAAAACAGCGTTAGACTTAGATCTCATAGCATTACAATTGCAATAGGCACTTTTAATGAAATCTACAATAAAAAAATCATATAGTTTACAAATAAAAATTAGATTGCAACTAATTTACTTTCCAAACAAGGTAAATCTAGTAAAAAGACACTATCTATCAAGATTCAAGATCAAAATATATTTGATACAATACTTTTAATTACTAAAAATTATTTTCTTTCTTTATCACCTCAATACTACTTTTGAACTTGGAGAGATGTAAGAGGATGTTGTGGATACTTTCCTACTTCCTCAATACATCACCAATCCTTCCCATATTATTCAACATGGCTTTGAAATTGATACCATGTTGAAAAATTTCCTTCATGCAAAATTTTATAAAATGAGGACAAAAATAGTTGCAAAGAAAATAGAGGGCTAAAAGCCTATGAACGACATATGAAAATAGAACTAGTTGATATTTTTTAACTATAAGTTAAATTCTTGGAGAGAAACCAGTATTATAATCCAATGAGTGTGATAAGTCTTATTTACATATTAAGCTATAGACCCTCTCAACAAATTGAAAAATATCCTAGAATAAACTAAATCCTAAAATAATTAATTTAGACTTTGAGAACATTAGGATTAGGAGATTAATAGACTAACCCTTCCCTTAGTACTCCCTTGGTGAGAATAGAATTCTTAAGTATGGGTCAATTGTCCATTCTCGATACTTCCCCACAAGGAAAAATCTATGCTTGTGGAAGGATTAATCAAGCCTTCAACATAGTCCTCCTCAACAATGAATACCATTCCTCAAAAAGGGTTGGCTGATAGTTACCTTGGGATCCTCTATGACACAATACCATGCACAAGGGTGGGTTGGTCAACTCTTCCTTACAATCTGCCTCATTGAAATGACTAAGGCTTTAAAAAGGGCTAATTGACCCTTTATCTCGTGCTCCCTCATGATGTAAATACTATGATCAAGAAAAAGTTGGTTGATGCTTCCTTGAGTTTCCCTTTAGTGTATATTATGCATAAAAAATGGTTTGATGATCATTCCTTCAAATTTTCTATGACATCAATATTATGTTTAATGGTCAATGAAATATTCCCTTGGGTCTCCCTTAATGACAATACTAAAATTGAGGAAGAGTTAGTTGAACGCTCTTAGTGCACCCACATAATGAAAATATTATGGTCAAGGACCTAGGATATTGGTTAAAAAGAAAATCATCCCCTAAATAACCCTTCCCTATGACCCCTTAGATTATATTATTATGCCTAACAAAGGGTTATTAGTTAACATATCTCCATTCATCATCTTGATAGAAATACTATGTGTGAGGAAGGGTCGATCAACCCATCCAGTCGATATTCTATGACATGAATACCATCCTTGAGAAAAGTTTAGTCAACCCTTGTTTATGTTTCCCCTTCATCAAAATAATATGATGAATCTTTGTGATAAGTATAGAAACTCTAGAAGAAGAGAACATATCTCTATAATGGCTATGGAAGCTTGAAAATGCATTAGGAGAATTTTGAGGTCAAAAAAGTGTCTGAAAACACATTTTTTACATGCATTTTCAAAAATAAAATTGTGGGTCTACTAAAAAATATGTGAAGTAGGTACTCGTAGGATGCACTTGACATTTGAGTAAACTTATAAAGAGATAAATTGAAAATATGATTTTAAAAAAATCTCTCTTTTTCTTTAAAATTTCATAACTCTTATTTTATTATTTAAATTATTAATTTATTATTTTCTCTGGGAGACCCATTTTAGACCTCAAAATTCCCTTAATGGAACACAATGGTTTCCATGTAATAACCATATAGGTTCAAAAAAAAAAAAACATATCCATATAATAAATTTGGAAACCTAAAAAATGAGAGAACATATCCCTCGTGAGAGCAAAGGAAGCTAGCTTTGATATCAACTAATACAAAAATAACTAGTTTAAAAGGTTTGAAAACAAAAAAATTATTATTAGATTTTTAATAATTCATCAGTTTACTTATGAAATCACAATCTTTATGTCTCCTCTATTAGTTATATAAATGTTTACCTATTTGCTAATTTATAGTATAGAAATATTTTTTATTATTTTTGTAATATATTCAAATTTTATTTTATATGAATTTATGGTGGATAGAATGGTGACTACTAAATTGGAAACAATAATTAAAAAACATTTAAACTTAAAGAGGAAAAAGAAGGCCCATAGAACTTTGAATTGACAGTGAATAGGTGTATTGTTAAGGCACTCTATGCTCAAAGGTCACTAGTTCAAATCCCTTGGGTGTCCACTCATTTTTCAATTGTTTTTTTCTTAAAACTAATTATTTGAAAAAAAATTGACAACATTATATACATGCACAATTTTTTTTAGAACATTATCTATTCACATGCACTTGATTTAAAGAAGATTTAAATCTCCTTTATTTTTACAATACACTATTTAATCCCTCTTTTTAATAATTATGAATGAATAATTACCTTTAAACCAAATATAATTAATCATATTGAGTATTCATTGCACTTTTTCTAACTTAACTAATAACTACACTTTTATATATATATATACACTTCATCTTCTCTTGATTTAAAAGTTTTTATTAAAATTTATTCATTTTAATTATTTTTAACTTATTTGATTTGATAACATTAAATTGTAAAATACTATTTCTATGAATTTTATAAGTTACCTATATCTTAAAAAGTGGCTCCACATTAATGAACCAACTTAAGTGACTAAGTAATGACAATAATAAAACCTTCGTTTCAAACTAATCAACTTATTTGTTTTATAACATAAATAAACTATTAATGAGAAAATAATTTTCAATTAAAAAATAAACTAGTTTCTTGTGATTAAACTAGTGTTTATTCACATTATCATTAATAAATAAATAGTTTTCAATTAAAACTTAAACTATTTTCATCTTATAAAAATTGAGTATGATGATGCCTTATATAATGTCTTTTCAAAAAAATAAAATTAATTTTATATAAATATTTGATTATTAAAATATGTCTGTCTTCAAACTTGAACTCAACTTTTTGTAAAAGGCATGTTTTTAATCATTAAACTTGCAAATTAGTCATATAAATTAAATGTTTGGTAAACACAAATAGACATCAATCCATGATAAAAAATCAAAGCACTTAGGCCATTATATATCACATGTTGCCAATTTTTTTTTTAACTTATAAAAATTAACTTCATTATAATTTTATTTTAAATGATTTATTATTAATTATAAAAATAATCAATATGTGAGTTAAATCTATATGCATTTTAAAATACATGTAACAATATTCTTAACCATGGAAATTTTTAATATGTAAATGGTTCTTTTTATAATACCATGCTTTATCAATACCATGCCTAGTATGATATGTGTTGATATGGCATTTTTTTAATTAAATAATTTAAGCTAGATCAATTAAATAAACATAACTAATTTGGAGATAAAAATTGAACCCTTATGAATACTACTACAAATATTCCAACAGATTTTACAGAAGTTAAATCTCTATCATCCTCTTAATAATTATCCATACTTAAATTAAAATTATAAGAAACTTGTTATAATTATTAAAAAATACTATCATCTTAATAATTATCTGTACTTAAATTAATATTATAAGAAACTTATTATAATTATTAAATAAATACTATAAATGATAATTGTTATTATTTAATATTATTAGAAAAAAAAAAACCAACCTTAACATTAACCTGTATAACCCACGTTCTTTAATGCTATTCACACGAATAACACCTCTCACCTAAACAGAGTTTGACAACCACGGAAGTGTTCGAATGGTTGGAGCTTCGAAGTTGCCATCTATCTAACCTCAACAATGTCTTCCATGCCATAATTTAAATCTAACAACTAAATGAACCCAATACTCCCACACTACCAAGCAAAAGCAAGGTCACGAAAACAGAGAGAAACGCAATAAGGCTTAACATAGACTATTAAAATATACCATGGTCTTAATTTGACATGCTCTTCATTTTTTTTGTTTTGCTATCCCCGTCACACTCTCTCGCTCCAGAAATAGCGGACCACAGCCTCTTGATTTTGCTTTCTTTTACATAAACTTAATCCTTCCTTCAATCGTTGGCGCAACTGCTCCAGTACTCTCCCGCGCCACTGCAGTTTGGGACAGTACCTTATACTAAGTATTTGCAAGGACATTAAATGTTCCACACCTCGCAGCTCTTCTATCTCAGCGCAATTTTGAATCGTTAAGTAGTACAGCTTTCTAAGCTGTTCCAACCTTTGCATGCACTTAAGCTTGGGACATTGAATAACCCACACAACCAATAAATTTTCCAAAGCTAGCAACTCCTCTATCTCAGCGAGATTAGCAACAAATAGCCATTGAAGCTTTCTGAGGTGTTCCAACCCTTGTATGGTCTTCAGTTTACTACATCCAAAGACATGCAACCAATACAAAGATGTCGGATGTTCCAGAGATGGCAACACTTCTATCTCATCACAATCACGAACATCTAGACCTCTAAGCTTTGGGAGGTGTCTCAACACTTGTATGCTCTTGAGTTTGCTACATCCACTCACATACAAGTGCTCCAAAGATGATGTCCACGTTCCAAGGTTTCGGCAAACTCCTTCAGGAAAGGTTACCTCCCTTATCTGTAGTCTAACCAGTTTAAATTTCCAGAGCCTCTCCAAACCAAAGATACATTTGCCATTGGAGTCGTCCAATTCATTCAATGCTGCTACTGTTTCTCTTTCTCGTTCTACTTTTTTAAATGGAAGTTCGCCCAATGGGCAATCTTCTATGCGAAAGTATTCGAGATTGTTCATGTTCGAACTACTACACACCTACATGCAGACTCTTAGTTAGAGCATGGGACTGCATGCAAGATTCCTTTTGCATGATTGAACTACTACACACCTACATGCGGACTCTTAGTTAGAGCATGGGACTCCATGCAAGATTCTTTTTGCATGATTGAACTACTACACACCTACATGCAGACTCTTAGTTAGAGCATGGGATTTCATGCAAGATTCCTTTTGCATGATTTACTCCTTGATTTGCTCCTTCTTTAACTCCGCAACTGACTAGTTATCTCCGGAACTTGTTGTAGGTGTTGAGTCTTCTCATTGATCACCACTATAGTGCATTACTTTGGGATCTTCACCCAGTAATGCTATATCATGAGCATTGTAACATATTTTCTAATGAACCATTCTTTTCTTCTTTCGATTTTCTTTTAGTGTTTTTGCTCTGCAAAGCTGTGTGTTCAACCTTTACTAGCTAGATTCATTTGTGCAAGTTTTCTAACACATCTACATGGTATCAGAGCCCACAGGTTGCTAGATAAAAGGCACACCAATATTTTATTTTGCAGGTATTACAGCTTGGAGATTGAAGATCGACAGAAAAATGGAGTTTCCCAAAGCATCGATCTTAACACCGTACAACTATCACGAATGGAAGCACCAAATGGCTCGATACCTTCGTCATAAAGGGTTGTACAGGATTACCATGGCTACAGAAGTGGAACCCACTTCAGCCGTAGAGAAATCCAAGTACCTCAACCGTATGGATGAGGCCCACGGATCCATATGCATGTGCATCTCTCCAAAGTTGCAGTTTCATCTATCTGCCTACAATACTCCCAATGAGATTTGGAAAAAGGTTGAAGATCTCTACAGGAAACAGGATGAGATGAAAGGACATCTACTCGAAGTGGAGCTGCTCTCATTGGATCCACGGAACTATGACAGAATTCAAGACTTCTTCACCAAATATAATGATCTATTGCTGCAACTCAAGGGTTGTGGAATTGACAAATCCAAAGAGGAGAGTTGCCAAGTTCTCTCTATTATGTCAAAGCTCGGACCAGAATACTCTGTCTTTGTGTCTACATTTCATTTAGTAAGGCTCGCAACAGTAAATCCTACACTATGCCTTCTCTAAAAGAATTTATGGAGTCCCTTATTTTTGAGCAAGATAAACTCATTGGCATGGGAAAAATCAAACCTCCAAAAGCGCATGCACTTGCTGTGCATGATGGCAGCCACAATAAAAGTCACAGATCTTATTCAAATCAGAAAAGTCAACAGCAAAAAGACAAGGGAAAAGCGCATTCCCATCCAAAGAAGGAAGGGTACACCAAGCCCTTCAATGACTCCTCCCGCTTGAGAAATGAGAAAGGGAAGAAAGGAAACAGATGCACCTATTGTCAAAGAGGATTCCATCCAGAATCCTCTTGCATGAAAGAACAAATTGACCAAATGGCAGAAATCCTTCAAAAACACAACCTTGGGGACCACATCCCTTAGGGTGCCAAGAAGAAAACTGAGGATCCGCCATACGGGAAAGGTAACAATTTTCATGCCTTAGTTGCAATTAATTCTTCTCCTGATGCATGGATTATAGATTCTGGTGCATCATATCATATGGCTACTGCAAAGGAAGTCTATTCCTCTTTGGATGCATGCAAAGGACCTCCCATCCTCATGGGAGATAACTCACCTATTGAGGTCACCGGAAAAGGTAGAGTGGAACTTTTACATGGAAGCTTTGAAGATGTGCTTCATGTTCCAAAACTTTCGGTAAACCTGCTTTCAGTTTATCAAATCACTCATTCTGGCACCGGAAAGAGAGTGGAATTCACTCCAGATGCAGTGAACATATATGATCTACAGAGCAGCTCCAAAATTGCAACTGGTGAGGTAAACAATGGAGCCAGACTGTATACATTTTCTGAATTTATTGAATCTGAATCCTCTTTATTGCTTACACATGCTGATGATAATAGTAGGCTTTAGCACGAGAGGTTTGGTCATTTAAATTACAGGTATATGCAGCAGCTAAGCAAGAATGAGATGGTGGGAGGCTTGCCAAATATCAGTTTCTCCAAAGGAGTTTGTGAAGGGTGTGTCCTTGGCAAACATCCCAGAGAAAAGTTTGACACCGACAAGACTCACAAAGCATCCTCTCCTCTAGATCTGATCCATAGTGATCTCATGGGGCCTTTTCCTCATCCTTCCATCAATAAAGCAAGGTATGTGCTTACATTTATTGATGATTTCTCACGGTATACTTGGGTGTATCTTCTCAGGGCCAAATCTGAAGTTTTTGCGCACTTTGAAGATTTCAAAGCACTAGTTGAGACACAGTCAGAGAGAAAGATCAAATCCCTCCGTACAGACAATGGGGGGGAATATGTTAACAAAGCACTTCAGAACCTTTGCCTTCAGTCTGGCATACAGTTGCAGTACACATTTCCATACACTTCGCAGCAGAACGGAGTTGCTGAGAGAAAGAACCGATCTCTCAAAGAGATGGCTTCCTGCATGCTGCATGCTAAGTCATTGCCTCATAAGCTATGGGCCGAAGCACTGAATTGTGCTAACTACATCTAGAACAGATCTCCTCATAGTTCTGTTAAGGATCAGACCCCCTTTGAGGCTTGGAGCGACACTAAACTGGAGGTCACCCACTTCCGTGTTTTCAGCTCCAGAGTATGGGCCAGGATCCCCTCTGAAAAGAGGAAAGCTCTTGATCCACAGAGCATTGAGTGCATCTTTGTTGGATACCCTGATGGTGTGAAGGGATACCGTGTCCTGATTCCCTCTACGGACAAGCTCATCATTGAGCGAAGTGTCAAATTTGAGGAAAGTCTCTCTCATGCACCTCAATCACCGCATGCAGACACCTTTTATCTACCTCATGTTCAAGATGATGACTTAGTACACTCAGATGCAGAAATAGAGCATGCAGATGCCGAGGTAGAGTCTTCAGATACAAATCTAGTGCATGCAAATGATGATCCACATCAAAGTCCAGATCGGGCTTCCAGCAGTGAATCATATTCCCCTGTCATAAATCAGATAACAAGGAGCTTACGTGAGATATATGCACAAGACCACCCAGCTGCTAGAAATGGTCTTGTGGGGGATAATTCTGATCTGCAGAGGACTAGCTCAGAGTTTATTGAGCCTCCTCTTGTCCTCACTACCACTGAACCATTGCCATCCTGGCATTGTCATTTGGTTCAGTCTTCTGATCCACAGTCTTATGCTGAGGCTACTGGGCATCCATCTTGGGAGTCCGCCATGGAGGAGGAGTATAACTCCCTCATCGAGAACCAGACTTGGGATCTGGTCCCCCTTCCTTCAAGAACGAAACTTGTCCGATGCAAATGGGTCTACAGGACCAAGAGTGCTGCAAATGGGCAAATCACCAGACGGAAAGTGAGGCTAGTAGCTAAAGGCTTCCAACAAGTGCATGGCATTGATTATGACGAGACCTTTGATCCAGTAGAAAAGATGGATTCCATACGCCTTACACTTGCCATTGTGGCTGCCCAGCGGTGGGAAGTACATCAAATGGATGTGAAGAATGCCTTTCTTCATGGAGACCTATCTGAGGAGATCTACATGGAGCAGCCACATGGTTTCATTTAGGATTCATCTTTGGTCTGCAGACTGAAGAAATCTCTCTACGGCCTTAAGCAGGCCCCGAGATCTTGGTACGCGAAGATGGATTCTTTTCTCTTATCACAAAACTTTGAAAGATGTAAGTCTGATCCGAATGTTTACATGCTTAGGACACATGATTCTCTTCTTATCTTAGTTTTGTATGTAGATGATCTCCTAATCACTGGTAGCTCGGCTTCAGCCATTGCTATAGTCAAGAGGGCCTTACATGATAGGTTCTTGATGATGGACATGGGTCCATTACATTTCTTTCTTGGTCTTGAGATTAGCCAGGATGCCACAAGCATCAAAATCTCTCAGGCTAAGTATGCACGAGATCTCCTCAAGAGATTTTGCATGACTGACTGCAAGCCAGCACCGACTCCTTTTCTGTCTGGGGTCCGCCTTGAGGATGGAGGTGACACTCCATTAGTTGACAGCACTCTCTACCGATAGCTAGTGGGGAGCTTATTGTACCTCACCCACTCCAGACCAGATCTCTCATATGCAGTAGGGGCAGTTTCCCAATACATGCAAGAGTCGCATGAGCTACACTGGAATGCTGCCAAGCGCATCCTTCGATATGTGCAGGGCACCATCACCTTCGGGATTCACTATGCAGCAGGCACTGCATTGAATCTCCTTGGCTTCACAGATTCTGATTGGGTAGGAGACAGCATTGATCACAAGTCCACCTCCGATATTCACTCAGTCTAGGATCTGGCCCTATCTGTTGGTCGAGAAAGAAGCAGGCTGCTATTGCTCTCTCTTCAGCTGAGGCCGAGTACAGAGGAGTAGTCAACATCACCATTCAGGGTCTGTGGATACAACACTTCCTCACTGAGTTGGGCGTCCAGTTCCACCAGCCCATTGTCATCTGGTGTGACAACCAGAGCACTCTCAAATTTTGCAGGGATCCAGTGCAGCGGCAGCGGACAAAGCACATAGAGATCCATATGCACTACATCAGAGACTTAGTACATGATCGGGTCATTGATTTGCAGTTCTGTCCCTCAGCAAAATAGATTGCAAACATCTTCACCAAGACATTCACTGAGCAGAAGTTTTTCTCTCTGCGTGATCGTCTTGGAGTGAAGGACACCGTTGCTTAGCAACTGTTTTTCTTCCTCTTTTCTTTTGATTACATTGTATTTTGAGGAGGGGTTTTTCCCACGAGGTTTTCCCTCTTTCCTCAATTTTAGTACAAGTTACACAGTATTTTGGGTGACCTTTGGCCTTAGTTACCAGGGCCCATTTTCTATTTTTCCCCATAGTGGTGTTCAGGGGGGGTGTTGGAACTACTACACACCTACATGCAGACTCTTAGTTAGAGCATGGGACTGCATGCAAGATTCCTTTTGCATGATTGAACTACTACACACCTACATGCAAACTCTTAGTTAGAGCATGGGATTGCAAGCAAAATTCCTTTTGCATGGTTTACTCCTTGATTTGCTCCTTCTTTAACTCCGCAACTGACTAGTTAGCTCCTGAACTTGTTGTAGGTGTTGAGTCTTCTCATTGACCACCACTATAGTGCATTACTTTGGGATCTTCACCCAGTAATGCTATATCATGAGCATTGTAACATATTTTCTAATGAACCATTCTTTTCTTCTTTCGATTTTCTTTTAGTGTTTTTGCTCTGCAAAGCTGTGTTCAACCTTTACTAGCTAGATTCATCTGTGCAAGTTTTCTAACACATCTACAGTTCAGCAGGAGAGTATCCTGTGGTAAATTTTGTATCCCACAAGAAACCAAACTCAACCGTGTCAGTCGAGTCAATCGTCCATAAGTATCCGGCAAGCATTTCAATCGCGGGCAATTGCTCGCCCGCAAATCCTTCAAGCTATCAAGGGAACCGAGGGAAGATGGCAGCACTTCCAACAAACGGTCCCCTAAATGGAGTACCTCCAAGTTGCATAGGTCACCGATACTACTGGGCAATTCTTTTAACTCAACATCCACTAAATATATTTCTTCCAACAACCGTTGATGTACGACGTCGGGAGGCAATTCTTTCACCTCGGAACAACATGAAAGATCCAAGAATTCCAGCGTGGTAATATTTCCAAGTGTCTCTTTGGAAATGGTCACATTCCTACATTCCTTCAAAGAGAGACGTTTGAGTCGAGTCAAATTCCCAAAAGAATTTGGTAGCATCGCCAACCAGGAACAATAAGACAAATCGATGGACTAGAGGTATGGTAGCTTTCCAATGGAATCAGGCAGCATCTCGAAACTGGTAGCATAAGACAAATCGATGCGCTGAAGATTTGTTAGCTTTCCCAGGGAATCAGGCAACGATCTCATTCTTGTGAAATGTCTTAAGACCAAGTATGTCAGAGAGTGCATATAACAAAATTCCTCTCGCAAAGTTTTGATTTGGACAGTCCCATCATAATTAACAACAATCTTTTCAAGGTACTTTAGTTGTCCTATGGACTTTGGAAAATCTGAAAAGGGAGAGTAGATGTTTAACTCTCGCAGCTGGAGAGGCGGCTGCAATGTCCACATTTCCACTGTAAGAAAGATTTCGAGATGATTCTCATCTACAAACTGAGATTGAAATAAAATAACTATAAACACGCAAAATTGCGTACCTGAGATTCCTGTTGCCACAAGGTTTTCATTTTGCTTCCTCTCACTTCTAAAACTCTTAAATTTTCCAGGGGAACCCACGAAGGCAGGGAAGAATAGGGGCATTTATACTAGCGGAGCCATATGAGATGTGGTTTCCACACCCTCCTCAATATAGCTTCTACATAATAATCTTCACTTGCAATAATTCGCAAACCATGATAACGGTCTGTATTGAACAGTGCCAGCTTACAGTTTCCCAACAGCTCCTCACTACGCCTTTTGTACCATGACATTTCTGAATGGACACCGAATCGATAACTGAAACCGTCTGGACGATGAACTATCGAAATCCCGCGAACTTCAGTTGTGACCTATTCAATCATAAAAATAAAAGATAGATAGTATCCAGGACATAGACCTTTACGTTGAACAAAACAACTTTAAAAATTTTGAACCAAAGAGGAATGTTTGATTCACTTACAAACCACGACGATTCTTCAAATAACTTATCAATATTGTTATTGTTGGTGGCGTGACACCAAAGACAATAGGGCATTGATCTTTCCGTAGTATATCTTCCCATATCTCTAACCTCATCATGCATTTTTATCCGCTTTCCGTTGTCCAGCTCCAGAAGACACTTGCTCTCTAAATTTGAAATCCCCACCGCTCCCCATATTCTTTTTTTTGTATCCATATCTTCTCCTATAGAAAAGCAGGCCATATCTAAGAATCTTTGCTGGTACTCTTGGTCGAGTGAATTATAACTAATTTTGAGCGTTTCCCGCATGTCCGAGGGTGGTATCTTGTGAAATTCATTCAATAGCTCTTTCCAATATGTGTCATCTCTTCCACAAAGAAGAGCCCCAGTAACTTTCAATGACAACGACAACCCATCACAGGCCCTTACAAACCGTTCCACCACATCTATAAATCCTGGTGGTGGATGTCGCTGATTGAAGGCATATGAGCAGAACAACTCTTGGGAGTGTGCTCTATTCATTCCGGTGAGCTTTTAAATTGATGAATTTGCTATTTCTGAACATAGGAGAGCATGCCTGTCCCTAGAGGTAACTAGTATCAAGCTATTGGAACTAAGAACATCCCTAATTGGTAAGAATGCATCCAATTGATCGGCTTTCTCTACATTATCTAAAACTGTCATTGCATTACAACAAGCTAGGTAACGTTTAAGGATTATCACACCTTGGTCCACAATCTCAATTTTAATATCCCTGTGTGTCAAGTCCTTAATGAGCTTCATTTGCAAATCAACCAGAGATTTTCTAGCTACAGTTTCACTAACATCAAATAAAAAGGAGGATCCATCATACTCAGAGCTCCTACGGTTGAAGATCTGCTTCACCGAAGTGGTTTTCCCAATACCACGAACACCTATAATTTCGACAACCCTGGCCTGGACGTCACGCTCCTGCCCCTGCTGTGTTAGCACGGTACTTTCAAAGTGTTGTAGCTTAATATCCAAACCAGTTGGATATTTAGCCACAAACAACGTTGGTTTTGGAACTTTTTTCAATACGTTTCACACAACTTCATCCAAGAGCTACTGCTCGTTCCCGGATGAATAACCAATGAGAAACGCCTGGGTAAATATGAAATGTTGATAGAGGAATAAGGATAACAATCACACATCTAACAACAACACATATGCACTATGATTTATTTTGAAAAACCACATGGCGGAAACATCAGAGCATCCCCAAAAC
This sequence comes from Pinus tabuliformis, assembly GCA_031772625.1. Taxonomy (NCBI): domain Eukaryota; kingdom Viridiplantae; phylum Streptophyta; class Pinopsida; order Pinales; family Pinaceae; genus Pinus; species Pinus tabuliformis. The sequence continues at coordinate 1,778,046,086 of CM062816.1, read as the reverse complement.
TTGTGACATGGAAAATCCCCAAATCTAGTCACATGTAATAGGATATACTCAATACCACAGGTCTGTCACTGATTCAAGGTACCTTCAAGGTCCATTACTTAATCAAATTTAATGAATATCAAATACCAATCAAGGAAATAAAACAGACATGAAATAAGGGATATATCTCGGGGCTGTTAATGCGACGTTCATCGTTTTGATCTTAAAAACAGAGCAGCTGGAAACATTTATGGACTATAAGCCGATTTCATCGTTTTGATCCTAAAAAAGGAGCAGATGGAAACTGATTGCATGTAGAATTAAACCTATTTTGTCAAGGTTCATTTCCAAGGAAAAGTTTGGTTTTCTAGAGTGCATACAGATTCAAGACGTTGTTGGTATTGCTCAGGAACTGATGCATTCTATCAAGTCCCAGAAAATGAGAGCCTGTATGATTAAGGTAGACCTATCTAAGGCCTATGACTGTATCGACTGGTATTTCCTGAAAATGGTTCTGATAAAATAAGGTATGTCACAAATACTCATTATTTGGATAATCTCTTGCATTCAATCTACAAACTTCGTTGTCATTATTAACACGTTGCCAAGGCGATTTTTAATGCTCAAAGAGGGCTAAGTCAGGGATGTGCCCTCTCGCCCTTACTCTTCCTGAGAGTTATTGATTGTGTTAGCTGGAAATGAGGGAGTCTAAAGAGAAAGGATATATTTTCGGGATTAAGTTGTCCAGACATCAGTGGTTCACCCATATGATGTTTGTTGGCAATCTTCTTTTTGGGGGAGACTTCAGTGACAGAATGGCACCAAATTCACATGATCCTTTCCAGGTTTAGTTCAGCTATAGGTTTAAATATGAATTGTGGTAAGTCTCTGTTGATATATGACAATACAGATGAGGAAGTGGAAACAAAAATCAGAATTTTATTTGGGATCCCGGTTAAACATATTGACAAAGGGTTTAATTATCTTGGTTACAAAATTAAATCAAACGGATACTTCATTCAAGATTGGGAATGGATTATTGATAGGTTTCAGAGAAAACTGGAAGGTTGGAAGCATAGGTGGTTATTCATGGGTGGCAGATTGATGATGTTGAAAGTGGTATTGCAACACATTGTAGTATATTGGATGCATTTATATCTTTGGCCTATGAAAATAATTATTTATAGAAGGGAGGCTATTATTGGTCGTTTTCTATGGGCTGGGTGCAGCTAAAGGGAAAGTACCATTTGATAAAATGGGAGGCGATGGGAGGCTCTTAGAGGCAGGAGGATGGGGCATTATAAATATATCCAGTTTTAATATAGTTCTTATTATTAAGAATATGTTGAGGTATATCTAGTTTTAATAAAATTCTTATTATTAAAAATATGTTGAGGGCTACTACAAATCAAGGTATGTGGTCCCTCATCATGAAGGATAAATACATGTTTGATAATTGTTTTAAGTCTGGCATAACACTTGGGGCCAGGAATAGAACAGAAAAATCATATATTTGGCCATGCATGATGAACTTGCTTACTTGTATGATGGATTTCCTCTGATGGGAAATTGGAGACAGTGCCACAATTATGATTGGTTTGGATGCTATGGTGGGAATGATATGAGGTCATACCTTACGGGCTCAGCGTCTGAATTTCATTCACGGCAAGGGCATTCGTACATGACACCAGATTTATATAGCACACGATGATAACATTGATGGTCATTCTTGGAGAGGGACAAATTCACGGTAAAGGCATTCATACATTACACGAGATTTATATAGCACAATATGATAACATTGATGGTCATTCTTGGAGAGGGGCAATAGATTTAGGCTTGCCGGTCATGTACAAATAGGAATGGGAGGAATAAGTATCTAAGCTTAGAGACTCATGTATATTTTTACAAGATCAACACCATAAAATGTGTTGGAATGGGAAATTGTATAAAGGAGCTTTAAAGGTGAAAGATATTTATCTGAATTAGAATCTGAATCCGCAGGCACATGTTACAAACAGTTGGTTACAGGTCATCTGGAAATGAGACATTCAATTGGTTACAGGTCATCTGGAAATGAGACATTCCCTTAAATATTAGAAGTTTGTTTTCGCTCGCGCTAAATGATAAAATTTTGACTTGGAATAATCTCCAAGGAAGAGGGATGATTGGACCAGGTATTTGTGTATTATGTAAAAAGGGACTGGAAAACACAAAACATCTACATTTCAAGGAAACATCTAAATTTGAAGTCAGTATGGGACGAAACCCTCCAAACATTGAAAATTAATCTGATACAACGAAGTGGCTCGATGGACATATATAAAGAGGTGGTTCTTTAATTAAAAAAAACCTAGATCCTTTTTTCTCTTTATAAAAAAAAACCAACCTAGACCCTCCTTCTCTTTATCTTATGGACTATCTGAAAATTGATCTGATACAACGAAGTGGCACGCTGGACATATGGACATGTATAAAGAGGTGGTTCTTTGTAAAAAAAAAATTAACTAGACCCTCCCTCTCTTTATCTTATGGACTATCTACGGCAATAGAAACTCCTCAATTTTTTTTCAGAAAGCTGGGTTGGTTCAAAATGACATCAACAAGATTATATCAATATATGAGGATGCGTACGAATAAGAGGAGCAAAGAAGTGTTGGGTATTTTTGATGGGAAAATACCAAAAACAAACAAATCACACACCACAGAGACAATGCTCTGTTTCCTCTGTCCAGAATCTTTACACGGGGAAGCTTTTTAAAAACTAATTAACTCAGAACAGTCCATTACACAGTCACAAAAAAAACTTCTATTGATTTAAAACAAAAGAACTGATACAAACTTCATCCTCTGCACAAAGATGGATTCACCGGGAGAACTCTGTCTCACTTGCTTCTAGTTCCACTGCTGTGGATATTACAAAAAGGAATTTCATGATGTTCCTCTGTTTTACAATGGCAAGCTAATACATTACATTCCCATTTTTTTGATATCTCGCACTGCTGTGCGTTCAACATATACCACAAAGATTACATACACCACTGCACGCGGGGACTACACACATACAAAAAATATCACACACACATCGTGCGCAGGCACAATACACAAAAACTGCCGCACGTAGACTTTTCTCTACAACATATATAAAACATATATAAAAAAACATATATAACAATATGCCCATAACCATATTAAAGATATGCCCATAACGATATTAAAGGCGCCTCCACCTAATCTACGTAAAAACATTAAAAACCATAAGTTCATCACCTACGGCGGTCAACACAAAACGACAAAAGAAACTTTGATTTGACGCGGCGGGGTGCAGCATCATCCGCCCAGCTTCGCACAGATATGAGCTCGCTGACTCGATCCAACGGATTTCGCAAGCCAACCTCGCGCAAACAAAACGATCTTTAACGGCCAGGGAGCAGGCGGTATTGGCATTTGTACAAGGGACGCGTGGCGGAGTTTGATTGTGTCGGAGCCCTTCATACAGAAACAGCCTTTTGCCAAAGGCGGTGCGGGGAGACCGGGGCGGTTTTACCAAAACTGCCGCGCTGTTTAAAATTACAAATTTAACACTCCCCTTTAATTTTAACAGCCGCACGTTTGGTCATTCCCAAGCATTTTCTCAAAAATTCGAAACTCTTCTGAACCAGTGGCTTTGTCAAGATGTCTGCAACCTGTTCCTAGGTCCTGCAATGTTCTAGGACGATTTCGCCATTGTTCACCAATTCTCTGATGTAGTGAAACCTTGTATCGATGTGTTTCGTTCTCTTATGAAACACTGAATTCTTTGACAAAGCAATAGCTGAGCTATTGTCACAAAAGACCACTGTTGCTTTTGCCTGCTCTTGGCCTAAGCTTCTCAACATTCTTCTCATCCATATTGCCTGACATGCTGCTGCTGTGGCTGCCACATATTCAGCCTCTGCTGTAGATAATGCTACAATGGATTGCTTCTTAGAAGCCCATGAGATGGCTCCTGAACCCATATTAAAAACATAACCAGAGGTGCTCTTCCGATCATCTACACTTCCAGCCCAATCGCTATTAGTGTATCCAACCAAATCTGAATGTTCTGAGACATTATATAAAATTCCAAACCTTTTGGTACCTTTCACATACCTCAAAATTCTTTTTGCTGCCTGCCAATGTGCCTCATTTGGCCTCTCCATGAATCTGGAAATTAAACTAACAGCATACATAATATCAGGCCTAGTTGCTGTTAAATACATAAGACTGCCTACAACACTTTTGTACAAACTAGGATCAAAATCCTTGCTGCTGTCCTCTCTGCTGAGCTTTAATCCCATCACTGTGGGAGTGATTGTTGCCTTGCACTCTTGCATGTTAAATCTGCCTAAAACTTGATTTACATATCTTGCTTGAGATATAAAAATTCCTTTTTCATTTTGATCTACTTCTATGCCTAAGAAGTATCTCAACAAACCCATGTCAGTCATTTCAAATTCATCCTTCATGACTGATTTAAAATTCTCAATGAGCTGATCATCATTACCTGTGAAAACAACATCATCAACATATAAGACAACAATCAAAATTTTACCATCCTTTTCTTTGATGTAGATGGTGGGTTCTCCTTCACACTTGTCGAATTCATTATCCAATAGATAAGAATATATCATGTTGTACCATGCTCTTGGCGCTTGCTTCAGCCCATAAAGAGCTTTCTTCAATTTGCACACTTTGTGCTCTTCTCCTTTCTTCTCATAGCCGAGAGGTTGTTCAATGTACACCTCTTCTTTTAACACTCCATTTAGGAATGCTGACTTCACGTCCATTTGGTAGACTTTCCATTTGTTTTGAGCTGCTATGGACAGCACTGCTCTCACGGTTTCCATTCTTACAACCGGTGCGAAAGTCTCCTCATAGTCTCTTCCATACTGCTGCTTGTAGCCTTTGACAACCAGCCTTGCTTTATGCCTTTCAATCTTGCCTTCAGCATTGCTCTTGGTCTTGTAGACCCATTTCACACCAATGACTTCTTTGCCTTTTGGTAACTCAACCAAATCCCATGTTTTGTTTTTCTCTATGGCATTGATCTCCTCATCCATAGCTTCTATCCATTTCTTATCTTTAATTGCATCTTCGAAATGAATAGGGTCATCAACATGACAATACAAGGCAAATAAGGAATTCATTCCTTCATCATAAATATCACTTAAGTTTCTGAATTTCTTACCTCTTTCATTTGGTGTGCAAGTGCATGAAGATGCACTTGAATTTCCTCCTTGTGGTGTGCTTGGAGAAGCACTCTCATTGATCCTCAATGGTGTACCTTGCTGTTCTTGTGTTGGTGCTGCTGTTTGGGGATTCATTTCGGCCACCTCCTCTTCATCCTCATCATGAGACAAACAGTTTTTAACATTCACTGTTTTCTCTATGCTTCCATCCCAAGCTTCTTCCTCAATGAATTGAACATCCCTGCTTACAAAAAATTTCTTGGTAGATGGGATATACAGCCTGTAGGCTTTGGATTCATCACTATATCCAACAAGGATACATTTCTCCCCTTTGCTGTCCAACTTCTTCCTTAGCTTATCTGGAATGTGTGCATAGGCCACACACCCAAAAACTCTCATGTGGGTGACTCCTTGCTTTCTCCCACTCGCCTCTTCTGGCACTTTGTTCATGACTGCTTTTGTAGGACACCTGTTCAAAATATAAACTGCACAATGTACAGCTTCAGCCCAATACTCATTTGGCAAATGCTTTGCCTTCAACATGCTCCTTGCCATCTCCATGATGGTTCTGTTCTTCCTTTCAGCAACTCCATTTTGCTGTGGGGTGTACCGAGTTGTAAACTGTTTATGAATTCCATTTTCTCTACAAAAATTTAGGAATTCATTGGAGATATACTCACCTCCTCTATCAGTTCTCAAAACTTTTATATGCAGCCCGCTTTGGTTCTCCACAAGTGCTTTGAAATTTTGGAATTTCTCAAACACTTCACTTTTGTTTTTAAGGAAATATGCCCAAGTTTTTCTTGTAAAGTCATCAATGAATGTTAAGAAATATAGGCTGCCTGCTAATGATGGAGCTTGCATCGGTCCACATAAATCTGAGTGGATGATCTCTAAGGGTGCCTTTGCCCTTATGCTTTTCCCTTATGGAAAACTTTCTCTATGTTGTTTGCCCAATATACAACCTTCACAAAGGCTGTCTGGCTTCTCTATCAATGGTAATCCTCTTACTATTCCTTTTCTGCTTAATAGGTTTAGACCTCCAAAATTTAGATGCCCGAATCTCAAGTGCCATAACCAATTTTCATCCTTTGGCACGCTTTGGAAGGCCTCTTGGGTGACTGCTGCCATTTCCTTCTTGTTCTTCAAATCTGCTTTTATTCTAAGAGGGAACATTCTGTTCCTTGTCATCTTCACTTCAGCAATGCATCGCTTGCTGGGTGCTCTGTCCATGATGGTGCATACATCATTCTTAAAGAAAACATTGTACCCCTTATGGACAAGCTGTCCAATACTCAAGAGGTTACACCTCATTCCAGGGACATAGTAGACATCTGCTATGGTTTTCTTTTCTCCTTGCTTTGTAAATATTTTTACCTCTCCTTTTCCCATAACTGAAATTTTGCTATCAGTTCCTAGTGTGACCTCTGATTTCACATTTTTATCTAGGGCAGAAAAGAAGGCTATGTTTCCTGTCATATGGTTGCTGCAACCTGAGTCTAAAAACCATATGTCTTCACTATGTGTTTCAGCCATGTTACAAGCTAACAGGACATTTTCATGACTGTTGTTTTCTCTTGTAACATTTGCATTTTGTCTACTGTTCATATCATGCTGTTTCTTTCTACAATCACTTGCATAATGTCCATACCTTTTGCAATAATAGCATTGAACATTAGATTTATCATACCTTTGTCCTTGAGCATGATACTGTTCTCTTTGTTGGCTGCTGCCTTGACCTTGGTTCTGATTTGGATTGCTACCTCTTCCTTGTGCATTTGATGGGCTGTTCCTTCCACGTCTGTTTTGGCTTCTGCCTCTTCCTCTTCGGTTTCCTCTTCCTTGACCTCTTCCTCTTCCAAAGGACATATGGGTCTTGAAGGCTTGCTCAAGAGATGAGTTTTCATTCCTACTCAACCTCTGCTCATGTGTTATCAGTGATGCATGTAGCTCATCAACTGAATAGTTTGAGAGATCCTTTGTCTCTTCAATGGTGGTGACTATGGCATCAAACCTTGAGGGTAAGACCCTCAATATTTTCTCCACAATCCTTCTATCTTCAATGTTTTCTCCATGAGTTCTCATCTGTGTGACCAAACCAATTACATGTGTGAAGAATGAGTCAATGTTGTCTGACTCCTTCATGTTCAGATTCTCAAAATCTTTTCTCAGCAATTGTAGTTTTGCTGTCTTCACTCTCTCCATGCCTTGATAGGCTGTCTTGAGGGTTTGCCATGCTTCATTTGCTGTTTTAGCTACTGCTAACCTTGGAAACACACTCTGGTCTACTGCTAGATACAACAACATACGGGCTTTTGAATCCTTTTTCTTATTGCTCTTCAGCAGATCCTTCTCTCCCTGAGTTAATGCATTGAACTTAGTTTCATCTGCTGGTTCTTCAAAACCTTCCTCAACTATTTCCCATAAATCTTGAGAGGCAAACAGGGCTCTCATAGTTATTGACCAGTAGTCATAGTTCTTCCCATTAAACTGTGGGAGCTGGGTGTTAAACATACCCATACCAGTGCTGGTGCTAGCCATTCCTTGACTGTGTATTTAAACACTGACTGTTCCAACAGTAACAAACAAGATAGCTAAGAAGAATACCTGAATCCTTCATTGTCTAAGTCTTCTGTCTGCCTGAGAAGTTTTGCTGCAGCAACAACCTTCTCCCTTCAGCTTCTTTAACTTCTTTAAAGAGCCTGACCTGCTCTGATACCACTGTTGGGTATTTTTGATGGGAAAATACCAAAAACAAACAAATCACACACCACAGAGACAATGCTCTGTTTCCTTTGTCCAGAATCTTTACACAGGGAAGCTTTTTAAAAACTAATTAACTCAGAACAGTCCATTACACAGTCACAAAAAAAACTTCTATTGATTTAAAACAAAAGAACTGATACAAACTTCATCCTCTGCACAGAGAGGGATTCACCGGGAGAACTCTGTCTCACTTGCTTCTGGTTCCACTGTTGTGGATATTACAAAAAGGAATTTCATCATGTTCCTTTGTTTTACAATGGCAAGCTAATACATTACATTCCCATTTTTTTGATATCTCGCACTGCTGTGCGTTCAACATATACCACAAAGATTACATACACCACTGCACGCGGGGACTACACACATACAAAAAATATCACACACACATCGTGCGCAGGCACAATACACAAAAACTGCCGCACGTAGACTTTTCTCTACAACATATATAAAACATATATAAAAAAACATATATAACAATATGCCCATAACCATATTAAAGATATGCCCATAACGATATTAAAGGCACCTCCACCTAATCTACGTAAAAACATTAAAAACCATAAGTTCATCACCTACGGCAGTCAACACAAAACGACAAAAGAAACTTTGATTTGACGCGGCGGGGTGCAGCATCGTCCGCCCAGCTTCGCGCAGATATGAGCTCGCTGACCCGATCCAACGGATTTCGCAAGCCAACCTCGCGCAAACAAAACGATCTTTAATGGCCGGGGAGTAGGCGGTATTGGCGTTTGTACAAGGGACGCGTGGCGGAGTTTGATTGTGTCGGAGCCCTTCATACGGAAACAGCCTTTTGCCAAAGGCGGTGCGGGGAGACCGGGGCGGTTTTACCAAAACTGCCGCGCTGTTTAAAATTACAAATTTAACAAGAAGTGAGGATTATCCAACCCACAACTATACAAGATTATATCAATATATAAGGAGATGGGTCGGAGCAAGAGGAACAAAGGAGTGAGGATTATCAAACACAAACATATATGGGGTAGCTATTCTGTGGGTTTCTTTGAGGGAGCATGTAAAGGGAGGAGGAGGTGTTAATGTGGAGCTGTTTTTTTGGTGCATTTTTGGTGAGTAGGAAGACAGCTAAAGAATAGTAAGGCATAGTGTATTCAAAGTGGCGAAATGGTTGTGAAGATGAAAAAAAATATCATATATTTGGTGAATAACAACACAGGTTTCAGTTCCCCTATTCTCAAAAATTGAATGTGCAGCATTTTGGTCCTTGTGAGTACCTTTCAAACGGTTAACTTCAATCTAATTTAAAAAGAACAAAATTGGATAGCTGCTCTGTTGTCAAAAAAAATGATGAAACCAACAGATAAATTTTACTTTCACTGCTTATGAACAGGGACACTTGATTAATGCTGGTAGTATAAACTACTCATAGAAGCAAAAGGGAGAAATCTAAGATAGCTAGAAGCATTGACAGATTTATGTCGAAACATGAAGACTCGTTTTTTTGTTGTTTTTTGTGAAGTTTTATTACCAGGAAAATGTAATAGAATAATCATGAAGGGAAAATAAACTGATACCAAATAGATTGATGTAGGAAGTTTCATAAGAAGCTGGAAGAGAAACATGAATTTGTACTATTTTTATATATTAATACGAATAAAAAATAAATAAAACGGACACGAAATAGTTAAAATTTCTTACCCATTAAAGCCCTTCAATTCGCAACCTTTGAGATTTGCGACATGAGAAAGAGCAGCTCTCCAGCCTTGAATGATAGCGGAGTCGTGGCGTGGTTTCTCTCCATTAGTTTGAGGGTCACAGTTTGTCTTCTGCTCGAGTTTTTCCAGGGCTTCAGCGTATGCTCCTTTTTTGTCATTCCATCTGACCTCCCAAGGCTCGACATTAAAAAATATTGGAACAATGGGAGTCCCCGACATGAGCATAAGGACTAGTTCGTCGAGGCACCATGTCGATTCCGCATAAGTCGGAGAAAAAATCGCAATGTGCACAGAAGCCACTTGAATAGCGGCTTCAATTTGAGACTTGATGTTGTGTCCGGCCTGCAGTTCAGGCCTGTCAAGAAACGGCCACAATCCATGTTCACGAAGGCGGTTGTCGAGATGGCTAACGAAGGTGTTTTTAACATCGGGCCCCCGATGATTGATGAAAACATCATATCGGGGACAAGAGGTCGAGGCAGAAGACGATGAAGCAGCATGCTTCTGTTAAGGCGGATTGGGATGAATGGATGGACTGATAGGCTGAGACAATGAATAAGACGAAAAGCTGAAAACTGGAAGCAAGAAGCTGCAGCTGACGTATGGGTGGAAAGGATGTGCTGTATCTCAACCAGTATTGTAAATGTTATTTTCTAGCCCAAAAGAAAACACTAGTAAGGTGGGGATCAGCACAAGTTTCTTGCTTCGAACATTCCTGGAGGTTTATTGAAAACATTCCACCATCACAACTCCTTTCTTGCTTGGAACATTCCCGGAGGTTTCTTGGCTGAAATATTCAAAATACTTAAAAGTTCCACCATCACAACTCTTTATCCAAACCTACCTTTCACGGGAAACGAGGGTCTGTGGGTACGTGTTCGGGTTGTAATTATAAACAAATTTATTGTTGATTTTTCTTGGTTCATAATGGAACATTGTTAGTGGGGTTTGATGTAGTTTTTATCTTTTATGATTTTATTTAAGTAGTAAATTGAATTTTATTTCTTCTTTCATCATATAGTCAATAAAGCAAAAAGCAAGTGTTAAGCCATCAATAAATTCAATGTTGCTAAAAATATGTTATTAATGGATGTTCATTCTTATAATACAATTTATTGAATTTTATTTGATTTTCTAAAACACAATTTACTAAATTTTATTTGATTTCTTTGATTTTTTAATATATAATTAATAGTGCAAAAAGCATGTGCTAAAGAAGTAAAAAATTTAATATCACACCTAAATATTATTATTGGATTATTCTAATATAATTTATTGAATTTTATTTGATTTTTTAATATATAGTTAATAACACAAAAAGTAGTGGCCAATATTAAAGTGAAAAAATCTAATATTCTAATGGTTGTTCATTTTCTTTAATTTTATTTATTTTTGTTTTAGGATAGGTGGTCCTCTTTTATGGTTATGACCACTTTTATTTCTTGTTTCTTCTCCAATATAGTGAGAATCAAATATTATAAAACATAAATCCAATATTACAAAGAAATGTCCTTAAGGGATGTTCATTTTCTTTTTTCTTTAATCTTATTTATTTTTGTTTTATGACAAGTGGTCTTCTTTTATGGTTATGATAGGTGGTTCTCTTGTAGGGTTATGGCCATTTATATTTATTATTTCTTGTAGTTATCATAACAATAAGACCATGGTGGATTACGATCAATGGAATATTAAGAGAGAAAATAGATGAAATAAGGGACATTTTAACCTATCCTACATGCAAGATATAACACTGTAATGAGTATGGGATCATTTCATGCTTGTGACTAGACTAAATTTCAAGTTACGTTTTATTCCAAAAATTAGGGTAGTTCATAGAAATTTCCACCTATTGGTTTGTCATTAGACAGAATGCATTACAATTAGGGAGAGAAACATGCTATAGGAACATAGTCAAAAGCCATATGAGAGAAGAAATAAAGACATAGGAAGAAGGAGTAGAGCAAGCCACAAACTAAGCTATAATGAAGTAACAATCCCACTAGTGAGAGAGGCACACACAAGGGAGCCATAGCATTTTCTAATCTTGCCATTTTTATTGTCTATCCAATGCATAGAGATTAGCTTACAACCATGAACTCTTAATATACAGTTTATTTGCCAAACAATTGGCTTGAGAGGACAACAACAGAAGGTATATTAAAATATTATCAACACACAAAAAGTTTCCAAACTCTAGAGATAATTTCCCTTATCTCCCTAGTCTACTCAACATTTACTCCTACAAGAGATAGAACAAACCTTAAGGTTGATCAATGGGCATACATAAGCATACAAAGGATTGTGCCAAGACATGTTAATTATATTGCATGTCAAAGTGATTTGTCCATGTAAAATAATATAGTGAAAGATATTATATACTCAATAATGACTAGCACTAAGCGTCATGGTGTATCAATGCCTTTACTCATTCTTTACCAACCTCTTGAGTATCTCCCTCAATGTTACTAGTTAGTACAATAAACTTGAAAAAAAAATTAAGTGATGGATACGTAAAGTTATAGGGGAGAGTAGGCTACCTCCATATGGTAGCCTACATGGTCACCCCATTGCTGCAAAGGATGAAAAAAAGATGGTAAGTTAGTGTCTATTGCACAAGCATAAAGAGGAAACATGCAAAGAGTTGGGAAGGTACACTAGTGTTATGGTTTGCACTTTCAAAGACACGTTGTTTCAATTATGGAAGAATATAGGCCAAAGCATGATCTTAGATAGAGGAATGGGGACAAGGCCAAAACACAGTGAAGAGGAAGTGTTTAAATCCATTTATAATCCACCAACCATGGCAGGATACAATCGGGCTTTGCAACTCTAGATTGTTAGCGCCATTTCATGGAGAGAATCCAGACAAAGGATCTAATTATCTCCATCCATATCGATAGTTCCAGATCTTCTCACTCATGTGTGTCACTCCTTTCCATGGGACCTGTTATCACTACAGAAATCTCTCCTAGGTTGTAGCTCAGAGATGCCTGGTAACATATAATCTTCAATGTTGTTCTCTGAACTATTGGAATGGATGATGGTTTGGATCAAGTCAGATGACTGTTTCAACTCTATTTTCACTCAAGACATGCATGAACACCCTCAACTCTACAAGGCTTTAGACCACTAATGCTCAATTGTTTATAGATTCAATAGATAAATGGAGAATACTGACTGTACCAGCAGTATGCATACATAAGCACATATGAATGGCTAGCTACAGGAAGTAAATGAAACTTGCAAATCTAATTTATCAATGTAGAGATAAGATGATAGTTATCTAGCATTAGACACAGAAGAAAACATGAATAACCTATTCAAGTGCAAGCTTAGAATAAAAGAAAAATGGGAATTGAACATGTAATAGCAAAAGAAGCTTATATCGTTGGAATGAAGATGAGAAGCTAGAGGAGCAGAGTCTCCACAGTCTCCAAAAGTTGAATGTTTGTTACTTTGAATTTTCAAATATTTATAAGCCCTTTACAATGCTCTCAAGCCTTTTGAGGCTCGAGAGGTCTTAATCTATCCTCTCTGTCATTTGTTTAATGACTTGATGCCATGATCAGACACGCAGGAGCTCGGAGGCCTCTTTTTCTAATAGCAGTAACCAATTTCTGGTAATTTTTCCTTGTTGTCAGGTAGCTCGCTCATGCCAGCGATGCTCCATGACCATTGTTGTTGGTTCGGCTGTGTTGCGCTATTGCTTTTCCCCCTTCCGGCCATCTGTCTCTCGGTCTTTGTCTTCCGACCTATATTATGTGATGGAATGGGTCTGTGGGCCTTTGAAATCCTTTCAAATGCTAATAATGACTGTTTTTTGTTTTACACAGAAAAATGCTACAACACTGTGAAATCTCGCCAAGCTTTGTTTATTTCGGACTTCAAAAGTCCTTAAACACTGTCTATTCCTCTATCAGGTCCGCCTTTAATCGCTATCACAAGTTGCTTCGACCTTGTTTCCAAGCTTCCCTTTGTATTTTGAAATACGTTAAAAACAGTAAAAATCATGAAAAAATGGCTTTGGCAGACCTGAAAGTCTCAATTTTATCGCATTGGCACTGCCCCTTTGTATTTCGTTAAATAATGAAAATAAGAAAAATACATAGGAAAATGCCTTTCAACGGATTTCAAATTTTATGCAATACTATGTATATAACTGTCGGGTCCAGTTAATCACACCTTTGTGAAAATCCAATGCGATATCATGATGCGACTAGTTACAATCGCATATCGCTCATACCCTGGGCCGATAAGCGCTCCTTGTATTTTCCAATAGTGATCCTGCAATGCAACGTGGGTTGTCGATCTGCGGGCTTGATCTATGGTCCACGTTGCATCGTCGATCACCATCACAAGTTCCACACATCTACGCCGACATCCGTCGATTACGACTCACCAATCAGATTTGGACCGTTGATTGGCCAGATCGGACGACTGTTGTGCATTTTAGTGTTTATGCCTCTGATACTTGGTTTTTCACTGTTTTTATGGGTTTTTGCCTCCCGATATCGCTTTTCCGCCATTCCAAGGGTTCTTCTCCTGTGTTGGTTTTGATCTTTGGCATGATTTTACTGGCTTTTGAAGACTTAAAGAGCATATTTGGATCCATTTTGGGCCACGTGCCAACAAGGCTAACACTGGCTCCTTCTGGGGATGAAAGCCTCCCTGTGAGGTTTCAAGAACTGCAGAACAATGGTTTTCTTGTAAAACAAAAATCAAATCTACCTCCTAGTGTCCATTGGGCATGGAGTTTATTTTGCATAAAAAATAAAAACTGAAAAACATATTACAATATTAAGGCCTTAAAGCCTTATATGAAGTAAAGTTTCAAAAATTTCCCATTGACTCGGCCATCAAAAATATCTTCCTGAATAAAGGTATCATTCTGCTGAATTTGAGCGATGACAAACGGACCTGTCCATAAGGAGTCAAACTTACCATGATCACCTTTCTTTTCCTTCAATGCATCCCATTTGAGAACCCAGTCACCAACTTGGAAATTGTCCACTTTTACCTTCCTGTCAAAGGTTTCTTTGATTTTCTTTTGATGAACTTTTGACTTCTCAACCAACTACTCTCTGATCTGCTATAATTTGACTAGATTATTCATTCTCCTTACCATGTCATTTATTTCATCATGTTCTTCTTGAAAGAATTTGGCCATAGGGAGAATCAACTGGATAGGAAAAACAGCATCAGTGCCATAAACCAGCTTAAATGGAGAATTTCCTATGGACTTCTTGGTTGTAACTCTGTCAACCCATAGTGAAAACTCAAACTTGGAATCCCGGCTCTTTTTGTTGTCCTCCAACAGTTTTTTAATTATCCTTACAAGACTCTTGTTAGATGATTCTACGAGGCCATTTCCTTGAGGATAATATGAGGTAGAATGCACCAATTAAATTCCAATGGATTATGTCATGTCCACCAATTATTTTGCCCTGAAAGATGCTACATTATCAGTAACTAGTTTGGTTGGGCAACCAAATCTAGTGAAAATACTCTCATTTAAGAACTTTATGACAACTTGATGATTAGCATTCTTAGTGGGTATAGCTTCAATCCACTTGGTGAAATAATCAGTGGCTACCAAGATCCATTTGTGCTGGCCACTGGAATGTGGATTAATCTCAACTATGAAATCCAAGCCCCACTGCTGGAAGGGACCATTGACGTGTACTGGCTTTAAGGGAAAATATTTTAGCTGTTGTCTTCCTGCAAACCTCTGACATTTGTCACAAGACTTCATAAAAGAAAACACATCAAAGAACAGAGAAGGCCAATAATACCCATCTCTCAGGATCTTGTGGGTCGTAGTTTTCCAATAATGATGTCCTCCACAGATGCTAGAATGGAACTGGTGCATGACTTCCATAGATTTTCCTTTGTCTAGACATCTCAAGAGGATCCCTGATGGGTCTTTCCAATAGAGCATGTTTTCATAAATGCATAATTTCGCTAATCTGAGCTTAATGGCCCGGGCTTGACTCGAGCTAAGCCCTGGAGGGACTTCTAGCTTCTGCAAAAAATGAACTACGCTGGAATACCAATCATGGGTGGCTAGATTTTCAACCAAGGACTGATTCCGCTCTCACTCTTCTGCTGCTTCCTCTGTACGCTCACCAACTGAATTTGAATCTATGCAATTTATGCCTAACAAGCTGCAATTTTCCTTAGCCATGAGCTTAGCCAAGCCCTGGCCTTTGACAAGCTTGGTGGTCTTCACCTCTACGTTGAACTCTATGAATTTTGCAATCCATTTAGCTCTCTTTCCGTTAATATCTGGCTAAGTTAGAATGTCTTTTACCGAGGCTAATGGTACATATGTCGTCACTTAAGAATGCAGAATATAAATTATGAATGCCTTTAAATATTTTATGAGATCATAAGCTTGTTTTTCAATAAGGTCATACCTTAGTTCAGCATCCCTCAGAGTTTTGCTGAAAAAGGCCATAGGGTGTTCTACGCCTTCATCGTTTTTCTGCAACAGAACTACTGCATGTGTATCATAAGAGGAAAAAGAGAAGATATAAAACTCCTTGGTGTAATCTGGGCTGATTAGAATGGGAGCTTCCGTGATAGCTTGAAAAGAGCTTATTGCAGCATCTATCCATTTTATTTCTGATCCTTTCTTCAGTATGGAAGTGATGTGCTTCACTAGTTCTGCAAAGTTTGGAATAAACCTCCTGACAAAGTTAATCTTGCCCAGGAAATATCAAATGTCCCTTTTTGACCTTGGGATGGACAATTTCTGAAATGCTTGAACTCTTGCTGGATCAATCTTCATGCCTTTAGCAGAAACCATATGTCCCAGAAGTTTGCCTTCTTCAAGAGCAAACTATCAGACTTCTTTGGGTTCACAGTAATTCCAAACTGTCTGCACTTTAGAAACACCTTCTTCAAACGCTGTAAATGGTCCTTATGAGTGCTAGAAAAGACTGTTATGTCATCAAGGTAAATAAGGAGAAACTTGTCATTATCTCCCACAAAGGCTATGTCCATGGCCCTCTAAAAAGTAGCCCCAACATTCATCAATCCAAAAGGCATTTTGGAGTACATGAAAGTGCCCCAAGGAGTAGTGAAGGTGGTATTTTCCTGATCCTCTGGATGTACAACAATCTGATTATAACCTGAAAATCCATCTAAGAAAGACATAACTCTAGCCCCTGAAACTCTTTGCAGCAAGTGTTCCATCTTAGGCAGGGGCTATTTGTCTTTTTTAAAGCATTTGTTTAGATTCTTGAAGTCAACACAAAGCCTGATTTCTCCATTCTTCTTTCTTACTACCACAAGGTTAGCTATCCACTTTGAATACCTTAGGGGAATTATGATCTTGGCATCCAACAGCTTCTTGATTTCTTTGTCAATCAAAGGCAATAAGAGAGAGCTGATAGGTATTAATTTCTGCTTAAAAGGGAGGGTGTTCTTCTTTAGTGGAATCTTATGCTGAATGACATTGGTGTCTTAGGTCTTAAGATCATTGTATTCCCAAGCAAAAATATCAGTAAATTTCTTCATTAGGGTGCAATACTCGGAACTCTGGGCATAAAACAAGTGAGTGGACATATTTATGTACTTTGGATGGGTTGGACCCCCTATATTATGTTTATGAACAACAGACTCATTTTCTTTTTTGACAGGCTTATAAGGTACATCGTTATGATCAAACAGCTTCTCTAGAGGCACCAATCCTTTAGGTATGGTTACTAGGCAGCTGGATAATGCTTTCCTGGCCAATATCGTCTTTTAACTTGGACTGGTTGCATTCTTCAATGGTTTTGTTTTCTTGGTCAATGTGCATTTCGGAAAATTCATCAATGACTTGTAAAAACCTATTAATTTCATCATCATCTTCAAAAACTTTCTAGTATTTGACATTGTCAGGCATAGATGGTCTATATTTCACCTGAACTTCATAAGTCAATTTAGGAGGCAAAGGAGGAATAAACGTGCTAGCAGACACAGCAAGGGAATCAGCGAGTTGGTTCTTCATTCTTGGGATGTAAGAAATGCTAAAAATATTAAAAGAGTCCTTAAGCTTCCATACCTCATCTCTGTATCTTTGTATGATTTTAGCCTTGGATGCTTTGCTTCGAAAGTTTTGTTGACCTACTGAATGATAAGGTCTGCGTCTCCAAACACTTTCAGACCTTTGATGCCCATTTCTTTAGCAGTGTTTAAGCCCAATATCAAGGCTTTGTACTCTGCTATGTTATTTGTGACCTGAAAAGTTAATTTGAAAGATAAATGAATGTATTCCTGTGTGGGGGACACAAGGACTACACCTACCCCTGTAGCTTCCTTAGAGCAAGCTCCATCAAAGAACATGTCCCAAATTTGTGGGCCTTCTTTCTCTGTGATTTGGAAAATTGGTTTCTTAAGTTGCGTGGAGGCCAACTGGGATTCTTCAATCTGAAGAATGCAGGCTCCAAAATCAGTGTCGACAACATAGATGGGATGATTAGTGGGATTCTTCTCATCACTAATGATATAAGCCAACTAAGCCTCTCTGTACAATCTCCTACTTTCACCTCCAAAAACTGGGACAGTAGCATAGGACAGATCATTTTGCAATGTTCCACCTAATCTCTTGATCTAGCCTCTGGAAAGCAACATGCCAAACTTGGGGGGTACATCTGCTACCACAATATCCATCATCATGCTCTTCATGGGCAGCTGAGATAAGGTGATGGCTAGGTCTTTGATTAATCCCAGACATTTCACTTTTCTAGAGTCAAAAGAAAATAGGTCATGATAAGGCTTGGTAATGTCAAGACCCAACTCATCCATGACAGCCTTGGGCATTAGATTATGGCTGGCTCCAGTGTCCAAAAGGCAATTGTGAAGGATTTGTCATGAATAGTGTGAGAGAAATAGAATGATGGGGAGTTGTTTTCACAATTTTCAATCATTGGGCTGAGAATAACAACTGGTTTGTCATCTTGCAGATTTACATAATCAGTGGAGGCTTGGATGGTTTTAGGCTCAAGGGCCTCAAGGATGGATCTTTTGAAGGACTCATTCTTCACTAGTTCAATCAGAGGTATAGGTATTCTTAGCTTCTGAATTTCTGATTGAAAACTGAAAGGAGAAGGAGACTTGTCAAGGCCTCTTACCTCGTGAGCTTGAGCTTTGAGGATGATGGGATCAACTATCGATCGTTTTTGCTTATTAGCTTGCTGTATTGTAGGGACAACAACTTTATGAATAGGAGTTTCCTTGACATTATTCATCTTCGACCTCAGATTATATATGTGCTGATCAATAGTTTGCATAACAACTTCACCATCCCATTCTTGGTTGATCTGGTCATTGGATAATGACTTTTCATAGGCAACTGAGGTCAAAAAGGAGGCATTTCCTTTGTCTTCCAGACAATGGATCTCATCATCTTCTTCAAACTGCTCTTCTTCCATGACTACATTCTGGAAAGGGGTCTTCACCCTTTGGTCTTCTTTGGCATCTTTGCTTCTTTGCAAAATTTGCAACTGTTCATTAGCTCTTCTATATGGATTTGGATTTCTAGGAGCAATGGTATTAGGAACTCTTCCTTTCCCAGGGTGCTGCTCAACCTTTAACTTGGAGATTTCATAGGCTAATGACTCTATCGTCTTGGTCATTTTACCTATCTTAGGACTTGAAGATGATGAAGACTCGCCCCTCTATCTCCTTCTATCAACATTTCCCTTGAGCTTCTCTGCAACCATGATGCTTGATTCCACTTCCAAGGCTGCATCCTACATATCAGCCAAAGTAGCACATCGCCTCTCCCTCAACAGTAGACAGAAGTCAGAATCAAAGGCGTCGGCATAGGTGAGTTTAGCAGAGGTAGTAGTGGGTTTGACTTCAGCTGGTATCTTGTTGTACATATGGTCAAACCTCTTATTGAAATCAGACAACAACTCACCATTTTCCCTCTTTAAGTTCCCAAACTTGTTGTGGTAGTAGAGTAGATCCTTCTTATCCCCCCAATGCTTTAGGAATGCATCATCTAAAGCCTCAATATCTGCTATAGACCTTGGGGTCAATTCTGTGAACCATTTTCTAGCCTCTTCATCTAGACTTTGGACAAAGACTCTCATCCATACATCATCTTCACTAATGTCCAAGTTATCAGCATAGCTATAGAATGATTCAAGATGTTCCTCAGCTGAAAGACCTTCAGTCCCAGTGAACTTAGGCCTATGCTTTTGATATTCTCAAGTAGGCATGGCATTCAAAGGAGTGGGTAGTATTAGAGGTCCATACCTAGCAGCTATGATTCTTTCCTTTTGGTAGGTGCTTGTGGACCTGCCATAGCTGTGGTGGCTATAAGGGTACTAGAAGTCTGAATGACAGAGGGGTGAGAAGTGACTGATAGGACTAAAGGAGTATGATGGATAGGAGGTGAGGCTTCCTTTGGGATTACAACAAAAGGAGAACCTAAAGAATAAGGAGCTTTATGAATCTCTGAGATTTTTTCTTCACTGCTAGTATTAGATGCTATACTCTCAACATGTATTTGTTCTATTACACGCCTTTCTTGAAGAGATATAGACTATTGTTTAGAACTACCTGAACCTGATGCTCCTTTCTACAACGCCTTTCTTTCTTTGATGATTTTTTCAGGGTGATATACTGGGTCAGCTTGTGGCTTCTAAGGATTTCTCTGAGTATGCCTCACAAACTGAGCCAGAACTATGAAGTGGAGTTGCCAAAAGGTTTTTCCTCCAGTAGAGTCAACAGATAGATGATTACAACCGAAAAAGTGCCCAGACTTTGTCTATCATCAAAGTTGGATCTGTGTCGTCTCCCAGGGAAGTTGAGCTTTAGCCTCCTCTCCCCGGCAACGATGCCAATTATGTTATCACTCCAGGAAGCTCTCCTAGGTTGTAGCTCGAAGATGCCTGGTAACATATAATTTTCAATGTTGTTCTCTGAACTATTGGAATAGATGATGGTTTGGATCAAGTCAGACGACTGTTTCAACTCTATTTTCACTGAAGACATGCATGAACACCCTCAGCTTTACAAGGATTTAGACCACTAATGATCAATAGTTTATAGATTCAATGGATAAATGGAGAATACTGATTGTACCAGCAATATGCATACATAAGCACATATGACTGGCTAGCTACAGGAAGTAAATGAAACTTGCAAAATCTAATTTATCAACACAGAGATAAGATGACAATTATCTAGCATTAGACACAGAAGAAAACATGAATAACCTATTCAAGTGCAAGCTTAGAACAGAAGAAAAAATGGGAATTAAACATATAACAACAAAAGAAGCTTATATTTTTGGAATGAAGATGAGAAGCTAGAGGAGCAGAGTCTCCATAATCTCCAAAAGTTGAACGTTTGTTGCTCTGAATTTTCAAATATTTATAGGTCCTTTACAATGCTCTCGAGCCTTCTGAGGCTCGAGAGATCTTAATCTATCCTCTCTATCCTTTGTTTAGTGACTTGATGCCATGATCAGACACGAAGGAGCTTGGAGGCCTCTTTTTCTAACAACAGTAACCAATTTCTGGTAATTTTGCCTTGTTGTCAAGTAGCTCGCTCATGCCAATGATGCTCCATGACCATTGTTTTTGGTTCAGCTATGTTTCACTGTTTCTTTTCCCCCTTCTGGCCATCTGTCTCCCGACCTCTTTTATGTGATGGAATGGGTCTGTGGGCCTTTGAAATCCTTTCAAATGCTAACAATGACTGTTTTCTGTTTTACACAGAAAAATGCTGCAACACTGTGAAATCCTGCCAAGCTATGTTTATTTCAGACTTCAAAATTCCTTAAACACTGTCTATTCCCCTATCGGGTACACCCTCAGCTGCTATCGCACGTCGCTTCGGCCTTGTTTCCAAGCTTCCCTTTATATTTTGAAATACGTTAAAAACAATAAAAAATCATGAAAAAATGGCTTTGGCGGACCTGAAATCTTATATATTTTCATTCTCGAACCCCTTTGGGTCTGGGTTTTATCGCATCGACGTTACCCCTTTCTATTTCGTTAAATAACGACAAAATACATAAGAAAATGCCTTTCAGTGGATTTCAAATTTTATGCAATACTATGTATATAATCGTCGGGTCTGGTTAATAACACCTCTATGAAACTCCGATGTGACTAGTCGCAATCGCATATCGCTCATACCCTGGGCCGATAAGCACTCCTTATATTTTCTGATAGCGATCCTGCAATGCAACGTAAGCCGTCGATCTGTGGGCTTGACTGACGGTCCACGTTGCATCATCGATTGCCATCGAAAGTTCCACACATCTATGCAGATATTCACCAATTGCAACCTCCGATTGCAACCCGCCGATTAGATCTAGACCGTTGATCGGCCAGATCAGATGAATGTTGTGCATTTGAGTGTTTATGCCTCTGATACTTGGTTTCCACTGTTTTTATGGGTTTCTGCCTCCCAATATTTCTTTTCCGCCATTCCAAGTGTTCTTCTCCTGTGCTAGTTTTGATCTTTGGCATGATTTTACTGGATTTTGAAGACTTAAAGAGCATACTTGGATCCAATTTGGGCCACATGCCAACAAGGCTAATACCTTTTTCTTACTCTTACCTTGCAATTCTATTTCGAATCTACAACATTTTATATCTACTTCTCTATCCTTTGTGAGCTCTTTTGGTTTCTAGACTTCCATCCCCTTCCTCGGCCCTCTGTATCTGCGAGGTTACTTCTCGCTTGTATCTCTATGGTTTCCCTCCCTATCTGTTGTTTCTTCCCTATTATTAGTTGGTACTATTGCTAGCTCTCCCTCTTGTTTTGGTTAAACCTTTACTATTTTAATCCCTTGTTCTTAGGCCTTCGTCCCTTGATCAATCCTCCATCATTTATCACTGCTCACTCCCTTCTATTTCGACTCGTCCCTCCCACCTCAATTTATCCTACCACATCTCCATTCACTAACATAGTGAGGCATCATCTAGTTAGACTCTCTTAACATGGTAGAAGAGATAGACTTGAGGCTCCCCCCTCTCTTGTCTATAGTCCCCCAACCCTGCGAGGTACTCATGCACAATCAATTGCCAAGACAACCATGGAAAGATACAAGGATATCATCCCTAAGTTTGTCCAGAGAAAAATATTTGACATAGAGGAGAAAGTCAGGCAAGCTCACAAGTTCATGCTAAGCACACATGTGGAACGAGAGACTAGAAATTGGATCTTTGATGTAGGAAATTCTACTAGAGCCAGAGCATTTGTTTACATGTAGACTATCAACCTGTATTGGCACACAAAAACTTTATGGGAAGAGTTATTAGAAACTGGGTTGACACTTAACAAGAAAGCATCATTGTATGACCGAGCTCATAGAAAAAATAGACAACATTAACATGAAGGTCAAACGTTTGACTAAGTGAATCATAGGCAAAGACCCCTCAACATAAGATACTAACAGTGATCCCCGTTTGCTATTTTAGGTGCATAATTCAGTTTAGTGAGAGAGTATATGGTTCATGCACAAGCTCGTAGTTTATTTTTCAACTGTTTGGTAATGTCTTTCAGTTTATGTAGTGTTCTTTGTGTAGACATTTTTTCTTTGCTTGTTTTGTTCTATCAGCCCAGTAGATCACAAACAATAAAGACAATCTTAAAATTTTGAATTTATGCTACTAGTTTGGTTTCCCTAGCGATAAACCAATAAAAACTATTAACATTATACATATTTATTTTTCACACTAATATAAATTTTGTAATCTCACACATACACACGATAATTTTATATTAAAAAAAAATAACTTATCCCTTAATAATATGTATTTCATTCTTAAAAAAATCATAAAATTAAGTTTAAATGGATACCACACGTTAATTTTATATTTAAAAAAAAAATAACCTTATCGATTAATATTATGTATTTTATTCTTAAAACAAACATAAAATTAAGTTCAAATTAAGTTTAAAGGCATATCATACATATCTTTGTAAATTTTAAAAGCATGATTCATACATGCATTCATTATAAATTTAATATTTTACCCAAAATTATAATATATTAAATAATTTAGAAAATAATATCATGCTTTCAAAATGAAAGGAATAGGGTTGTTAAAGGATCCTGAATTAATGTAATATTAAATTTAAACATTGTGTGTGATATTTAATGATCACAAATTGTATATTTTAATTATATATATATATTTTTGATTTTTTTTTAGAAATCATAATTTTTTTATAAAGTGTAATTTTTAAGAAGTCGTAATTTAGGGGCATTTAAATTGTCAAAATCACACAGAGATCACACTTAACCTAGGCCACATCAACCCTTAATATGGCTAAATTGTTTCCTCCAAAATTTCGAACCAATGACCTTCACATTACAGAGTGCCTTAACACTACACCCCATCATTGTCTATTTTATGCCCCGTGGGCTTTAAAGTGAATATTTTAATTTGTTATGAACAAAATCTAATTTTTGCATATTTTATTTTTTTTATATTTTTTTATTAATTTTATGGAGAATTGTATAAATATTCATTGGAGTAATAAGTTTGCGAGGATTATATTTGTGATTTGTATAATTTAAAGCATCTTTAAAATTTTAAAATTTATTTTTTATTCAAAAAAATAATTAAAAATTACAATCTCATCACGTTTATGTTTAAATTCTAAAAAAAAATGCATTAAAAAATTAAACTACATGCTTGGTTACCTCTAGTGCTTATGTTACTTTATATACTTATAAAGTCAGCCTTATACATGTAATTATATAAAAGGAAATAAATATTTTTATTTTAAAATTTTTTGTTTATATATATATATATATTTGGCAGTGTACATGTTCTATGAATTTTGGGAATCTGGTAAATGTAATTTTTTTCTTTTTTAGTTTATGGTAGTTCATTGGCCTCTAAACCCCTACGCCCTTCAAATGACTCTCCTCCATCTCACTATCACATTACATGTGTCACATACTAACATCAAACATTGAAATGGTACACTTCCATAGTTGCCAAGGTAGATTCCTACATTTCAAATTTGAATTTGAATCTTGGTGCTCCATGAAGACTTTAGATCAAGGTTGAACTAAAATATTTTGTATTTGAGTTGAATCTCTCGGTCAATGGTTTCATCTTTACTCTAGTAGAGTTTAGAAAGTAGGGTCTCCCCTGAAATATTGTGTCCCTGTCCTATATGCTATTGAAAACGATTGTGAAGAAACCTTTTGAGCCTGAGCCTAGTTTAAATTCTATATCTCCCTCTTTCTACTCGTATTTCCTGATCCACCTTGTGAGTATTTTATTAAGGGCCAAATTTCCACAAATTTGCAAATTAGTGCATCATCCGTGATATGTTATTTTTTTTTTATAAGATTTCATACAATATAGTTTTAGTTGTTAGTGGGAAGCAAGTGCTTGTATTCCCCCAGCCTTTTGTTTGTGGGGTTTGTTGTCATATTTTGTTCTTTCCTAGTTATGCTTCGTCTTTTGATGTTGTTGAGAACTACTAATTATTCGTTACTCAGTGACAATGGTTGAGTCTACGGGATATGTTCCTAATGACTCTCCTCGCCACAATACCATTGAAGGAGGGGTTTCCTTGACCTCCCCATGGGAGAGACATGTGAATTCAAGAGTAAGGGGGTGTAGAAAACCTAGCTAAGATTAGTGGATCTATTTCAAGGTTGTTCACAAAGAGTTTCTAATATAATTTAAATTATACCAAATCAATTAACAATTAAATAAAAGTGGAAACTCAAAAATGGTGAATGTCATAGGTAAGCGAGTTAGTTTAAACAAAAAGTCAATCATTAGTCTCCATTTACCAACCTAAAGTAACAATAACGAATGACCAATTAAAATTACAAAACTATAAACTCATTGAAGAAGTGTCAACACATGAATGATATAGCCTTATTGTTGTGAAGGTGATAATACAAATATTAGAAGCAACCCACACCAAGATAATCATACAACACCAATTACTCCTCATCTAAAATGGTCATAAGGGATTCTTCTCATCAAATTTTTCGGAAATAGTTCCTCCAAATTACAAAAAGAAAGACCCCTTCAATTAGATACTCTTGGACATATATTGCTAATGAGTTGAAATTGTTTTCTAAGAGTTGCAATTGTTTATTTACTTCCCATTGGTGGTTATAACTTTTGGAATTCCCTTCTTTTTTATCTTAGTCTGATTTTGCAAATAACTATACATTATGACTCATAAGAAACATTACACTTAGCTCTCGACATTTACGCTAAAAATAGGTGGTCCATAATTCCATGAGGGCTTCACTGGGGGAGCAATACCATACCACGTGCATTCATATTGGGGGATATATATTGAGAAGAAAATGACACAATATGTTGAGCATATAATAGGGGATAAAGGGTTTTTGTATTAGCAGGTACAACAAATGTAGCTCAAAGTTAATGAAAAAATATAAAGGGGTATAAAAAATGTTAATGAAAAAATGGATATCTACAATATCTATTGAAAGTAGAGGCTTTTTAAATTGGGAAAGTGTATTGGGTTCGTATCGATGGGGGGTTAAATAATGTGATTTTTAGAGGTATTTTTCAATATGTAGTCAAATTAAGGGTATTGTTTAGTATGCCACGAATGCATGTGATATGTCAGAGCTTCATTGAGTGAAGCCCTCGTGCATACTGCATGCTAGATGCAATAGCCAATAATTGTCTAAATAATGTATTTTCTTAGAAAACTTGATAAGTGATTGCATCCCTAGCCATAGGAATCATTTCCCTTTCGAGATTTATTCCATGATGGATAATTTTTCCTTTCTCGCTTTCTAGGTTGCCATATTTGAAAACTATAATACATTCATTCACAACATCAAGTATTTGTATGTTATTATTTCAAAGTAACAAATTTCCTATATGGAGATAGATACATGATTACAAATTATCTCATCTATTATTGGTAGCCTATTATTGGTAGCCTCTTACAGAGAATAATTCTACACTGAAACCAAAAAACCATGGGATGATCCCCACACATAATTATTTATGTTGTTCATATTATTCAAAAATTGAAAACACTTCTATTCTATGATAAAATGGTAGTAGGGAATTTTTTTTCCCTATATGACACTTTTGATAGTGTATCTAAAACTAAAACAAGATAGGAAAGGTGCATTACTTTGAAAAAACCCTTTTACACTTTAAAAGGGTTTTAAAAGAAAGTTTAAATCATCACATCAAGGGCAATTTGATGCATCACATTAAAAGAGACTCCAATGAAACATACCATTCGAGCTTGCGAATCACACATAAAAAAATTGGGTGCAACATCTCTTTCCAACCTTTTGCATCATACCTAAACGTCACTTAGTGTGATGTGTCAAATCTTTTAAAACTTTCGCTGGGTGGAATAAGTTCTTTTTGTTTATGTTTTACACTTACACAAACTTTGATGTAATGTCATGATCTCAAAATTTTCCAAACCTCATGTATATGGCGTTTAACAAGACTTTGATATGATAAAAAAAAATGTTGTCACAATAGAGTACAATGGAGGAGTGGAGAACAGATTAAGAAGGTGTGATGTGTGACAGAAGAAACCTTAACAAAATGTTATATGTCACACAAATTGAAAATTTTGTTCCATGTGACGCATTGTGTAAATACCTCTTCCATGTGATATATTAAGACAAAAAAAACTTAAATTAATGTGAATCATTGTTTAAAACTCCAACTCAAACAATTGACATGCTTGACTTTATGCACATGTTTATGAATGCACACCAAAATTAAAATTAATAGTTAATATAAATTTTATATAACTTTAATTAGATATATATTTCTATTCAAAATTATTTAAAAAACAATTTAATTAAATAACATTAATAATATTTTTTTTTTTATATTGAAAATAAAATATATTGATTTTTTAATAATAATAATTACATTTACAATAACCAAATAAATTTAATAAAAAATTATATACAAAATTAAACAATAGAGATAATGATTATCCTTTGTCATATGTAATATTATATATTCCATCATATTTTCATAGTGTAAGGTTGCGGTTTGTTGGATTTCAGATTTTCCATGTTTAAAATAATATAATACAATTTCTTATTATCTATTTTAACAAGTAATATTATATATTTAAGCAATATTGTATAATTAATTATGTTGTAAGGCGTTTCCCTCTGAAACCAACTCCCCTAAATGCACATCTGTCATTATTTTTTGCCCAATGGATTATCCAGATCCATTGATTTAATTGCACCAAGACAGAGAGTTTTATGTTTCCCTTTGCCAAGATGTCATTGTTTTATACAATGATGGGTATTGTTTGGTTTATTAATTACTAACTGATTTTAACCACTCACGAATCCATTGGAGCGGTTGTGTTTAGAGTAACTGCTTTATTAATGGCTATAACTGTGTGCAGAAGGAAGACTCTTGATTTTCACGAGAGTTCTGTTGTTAGCGGTTTTACAGACAATGAGGATAAAGCTATGGAAGCAGCTACACAAGGTAAGATAGGGACGCTACCCATTTTCTCCTACCAAGTATTGAAACAGGCGACCGATGATTTCCATGAGAAGAATCAAGTTGGAGATGGAGGATATGGTTCGGTTTATCTGGGTAAACTCCGGGATGGTCGTGTCGTGGCAGTCAGGAGACTGCATGAGGATAATTGTAAAACATTCAAATAGTTCATCAATGAGGAGTAGATTCTTTCAACTTTTTATCATCCAAACCTGGTTCGTCTCTATGGTTGTAGTTCCCCACAAAGTTCAGATCTGCTTCTTGTTTATGAATATGTTCCAAATGGTACTTTGTCAGATCATCTTCACGGGGAACTGAAGAAGGATAAAGGTCCAGATTGGGATACCCATCTCAGAATTTGTATAGAGACTGCCCAGGCCTTAGCATTTCTTCACTACCATGAACCGCCTATTTTCCACAGAGATGTAAAATCTTCAAATATTCTGCGATTTGTACGAGGTTTGTAATTTAATTTTTTTTGGGACAGTGCAGTAAGTTTAAGTTTATAGCGCAGGAATTTTATATGCAGTATGGAAAATATCTATATGGATGGGGAACTCTCTTGAATCGATTTCAAACATAAAAATATTCGATAAACTGAGACTTGTTCTTGTTGTTTTATTATTATTTATATTTTTCTACACTAAAACAATATGAATAACAACTTCCAAATATTTAAACACAAATGAAACTGTTGCATGTACACTTTTATTTATTACATATAATAATATAATAATGTTTATAACCACATATCCCTCCAGAGATGTATATGTAGTATGGTTTCTTTGCTTCTACTCTCTGTTTCTTGGCGATTTTCATTCCAAGTCAATATCACAGCGGCACTTACATACACTCAGGATTTAAGAGAAAGACACGTAAAGTTTATACACTCAGGATTTAAGAGAAAGACACGTAAAGTTTGTTGTAAAAATAAAGCAAAGCAAAAATCCATTGATGAGAGTAAAGCAAAAGCCAATGTGCCCAACTGTTGAGATTCTATATTTCTTATTCTTTATTAAAGCACTTAAATTTTGTTAAATCAGTTTATTCTAGGAATTGCCACCATAATGCATGTCTTAAAAGTTAATATAGCCATTGAAAAGAAAAAAGAGAAAGAGTAATCATCGCATTTTTTCTCTACATTCTGGTATGAAATGACTACTCATTAAAAAATTCAATTATTTGCAAGAACGAAACTAAATCTAATTTTATTTAACTTGTAAAGGTTTTCCATTAACCTTATTTTGAGCCGGTGGTTTTGGAGGCGTCCTTAGTTAAATACCCCTTTTCCCTGTAATTTGGGAAATGAATTTGGATTAATGTTTTGATCTGTGTAAATATTTGTTATTATATTAAAAATTGTACATATAAATAATAACAGAAAATGAGCTTTTTGATATAAGTAGCTATGCATCAACTAATGGTACACATTGGTATCACTCTAAATGCAGTTGCAGTTGGCCTTCAGGTTCCCCGCGTCAGAAGAAATAGTTGCTCAGCTTAAGGAAATTACACAATATGGATCGTTTACAAATATCCTTTCTCCCATCGCTATGCAAGACTGTCCACTGGCTCGGCGGAAGCTCCTTTTCCAACACCAACAACAGTTCTGGTGGGCCACGTATAGATTAATTAAAAAAAAAAAATTATGTGGATTGGTGAGATCGAATAGATGATATTTTATTTTTTATATATCAAAAGGTTAAATTAAACTTTAATAGTTAATTATTTTATTTCAAATACATATATTCATCATAATTATTGATGTTTAAAACAATAATAATTTTAAAGTAAGATTAAAAATAGGAGAAAAATTAATAATTCAGAAGTAGATTAAAAAAATTAAGAAAAAAGTTAAAATTAGAGTCATCACTTTACAAAAAAATAGAATTAAATAAAATTTAAAATAAAATGAAATGAAATTTATTTTATTGTAAGAAGATATAATTTCATTCTAAGACTATCAACATTAATTAACTATTTAATTTATTTAATTATACTAATTTATACTTTGCTTTGCTTCATAATATATGGGAAAAAATAATTTTTATGTAAATAGTCTTCCTTCTTGCACGAAATACTCTTTTTATTTCCCTTTATTTCTTTTTCTGCTTTTACTATGGTGTGAAAGGTCCTCGCTCCCTACTTTGGCATTTGAGGTTTTAGTGGGCAAGTATCACTTCAAAGAGTTGTGGTATATTATAATGGAAATGAATTTATTCGAACGAACTGAACAGAGGAATTCAATATGCCATCTTAGAAGAGATAGAAGACCATCATGTTAGATGTTGGAAATGGTGTGCATAACGTTGGATAGCACTTGCATCTTCTTACTCACTGACACAACTCGTTGGATAGCACTTGCATCTTCTTACTCATTGACACAACTCGTTTCCCTCACCGAACCTTTAAGTGAGGCTATGATACATGTATAGAGATAGGCATAGAGCACCATATATCAATGGGAGTAAAAGTAGTCATTAGTAATGAAATGAGAATAATTAACAAAAAAATTATCCAAAGTGATACTAGTGACAAGGTTATGAGATTATCTCCTTAATGTAATATTAATATTGTAAACCATTAAGCAATTGGTATTCCCATAAATACTCAGTGAATAGGATTTAGAAATATAATTTGTTAATTGATATTTAGAATGCAAATCCAATTTTTTAATTGAAATTTAGAATGCAAATCCTTTTGATACCTGTAAAAGAGTGAAATGGATCAAGAAAAGGATAAGTTGAGGGCGATTGAACCAAAATAGTTTATTTGTTGGCTACACAGTTGGGGTTCCTTTAACTACATCATGCATCCTTTGAATTTCTAAGGCCAACTTTGTTATTATAACTTGTAGCTTTGTTTCAACCAACAAAATTATCTGTATATTTTGGAGATAAAATGACATAAAACCCAAAGAATTCAATCAAAAAAATTGTCATGATTATTATCTCTCATTATCAATAATTTAGTGTCATATAAGTCCAAGATTTTTGTACACTTACAACTAAGGGAACCAAAGAGAGCCAAAAGAATGAATACCACCCTGCTCAAAGAAATAAATCCAACCAAAAAGAGGATTTTAGCTTAAACAACAACAAAAACTCCTTTTAAGAATATGCAGATTGAAGTCATTGGAAGTAGAGATAGAGTGTTGAAGACTTACCATACACATTGAGAAGCAAAAAGATTACAGAAAAATCCCACAATGGAGGACTGTAGATAACCCTTTTTAACCCTTCTTAGTTCCTCTTTTCTTGTTGCCCTTATTCATCTTACTAACAAGGACAACATTCTGCTCCTCCTCAATACTTGCAATAGTATTCAATATTGTCTCCTTCTAGTTGAAGTCATTCCATACCCTGCTAAAAATGGGAAGTTTTTTTTGGCCAAATGTCAGCCAAAAAGTTTCCAAAAACAACAAGACCAATTTAATGAAATGGGCATTGGGTACTAGCTCTTTACCCTTCACCTACTAATTTTCATCTTCAATGATTCTTTATATGTCACAATACTTCTTGAATTTATGCCTTACGGCATTTCTTTTGCAACATTTGGTGCAAATGCTAGTAATAGTACTTTTGTTTGGAATTTGAGATAGAAATTTTGTTAGTATTATATAAATAATAATAGTATTTTCATTTGGAATTTGAGATAGAAATTTTGATAATATTATAAAATTAATAAGTGGTTTTGCTTTTTTATATTATTTAAATTTTGTTAATATTATAAAAATAATAAGTGGTTTTGTTTTTTTATATTTTGAAATTTAGTTGCAAGTTTAATTATAAATATATTATTTAGAAAATGGTAAATGGAAGGTGGAAATGTTATTATAGAGTTAAAAATAATTGTAAATCAATGGATCTTTGGATTTGGGATAAAGAAAATCTCTTATTTGAGACTCGTATTATTCTTATTAGTTTATATGGATGTGAAGCTTGGGATTTTGCAATGTGATTTTACATTGTAAACATGATGCTCAAAACATTAAAAAGTTTAATAATTTCTTCATGTGTCATAATAATGTGGTAGTGCATTGTTTGGACATTGATATAATTTATAGTGCATTAAGAGCATCATGTTTGTCAATCATGTGGTGAAATAGTTGTGTCATTATAGTTTTGTACTATTGTATTCCACATAAAAGTTTACATATAACTAAATTATTATCATATTTACATACAATTATGATTCTTTTTTAAGAGAATTCTAGCTACGTTTTGACAAGAATATAGTTTACACAACCTAATGTGAGGAAACATAATCATAAAACACACCACTTATAGTTGCCTTATATTTTCTTATTAAAAAATTCACAAATTTTAAAACATTATGTAGTCTCACAAACAACTAATTGAAATACAAAACTATGACCAAAACTTAATTATAATAATGATTGTCTTTGGACAAATATAAAAACACATGATAATCATATACTACATTTTGATTTACCAATACTATAAATATCAAATTCCACGAGTGAACAAACCGCACCATAATTATAAAAATGTTCTTATAATACCAATTTATTTAGAAACATAGTGTGACATTGATATTGATAGTAGATTTGTATGTGAGAGTGTGAATTGTAACAACTTCAAATGTTCTTATAATACCAATTTATTTAGAAACATCATGCAACATTGATATTTATAATAGATTGGTATGTGAGTGTTAACTGTAGCAACTTGGTCATAAACAAAATTACAAGTATAAATGATTTGTTCTATAAGTATAAAATGATAAGGGAGATTTGAAAATTTGAAGATAAAGTTTATTTAACCATTTCCATGACTTTCACCTAGTTTTAAGCAAGTTTATGGTACAATATATATTAGGTTGTATTGCATTTATATTTATTTATATGGAGAGATACTTTTCTCCTTAAAATAGTGGAAATTTTTATTATAATTTAGTTGGAACAATTGTCATTGTGTACTATCACAAAATGCAGACTTAGGCATTACCATTTTTTTTAATAATGAAAACCATGTCACCCTTCATATGTCTTTAGGTTTTGGAGGGTAAACCAATTTTTAATCATATTCCAAAATCACTCTCTTTTATTTGGTCACAATTCACATTACATTATTTTATAATTTGTTTGAAAAGCTATAATTCTCTCATCTATAACTATATTGTTATTTCTATTTTCAAAGATTATATACTCAATTTGAAATTAACTCAAACCTAAAATAATCCTAAAGCATTTTCATAAATTAAATAAATAATCTTGACTATAACTAATACATCCATACATAACTTTCCATTCAAGTAGACTTCTATTTATCAATAAATACTTCCATGCATACTACCCAATGGGTTGATATACCACCGCTCTATTCTAGAAAATGAAGAATCTAGGAATTGTTGCAAAAAGGGCACATCTGACCAAGTTCTTCACCTTGTGGGAGCCTAATTGTACTTGTACAAAAGAAGTATGGGACATGGAGTCTCTGCATGATTATTAGGCACTAAATAAAGTCACTCTCAGGAACATGTATCTAATCCCACAAATTGATGACCTTCTTAACCAGCCCAAGGGGACTAAGTACTTCAGTAAGATCAATCTAAAGTCTAGATATCATCAGGTTCCAATAGAACCCACAAATGTATGGAAGACCACCTTCAAATCCAACGAGGACCTTTTTGAGTGGTTGGTCATGCCTTTTGGGTTGACAATGAAACTTTTATGAGACTGATGGATGACATCTTATGACTCATTCATGGTTATGTATCTGGACGACATCCTCGTCTTTAGCAAGAATTGGGAAGAGCACTTGCAACACATTTGGAAATTCGTTCAAACCTTGCAGTAGCACAAACTATGTGCCAACTTGGAGAAATGCACCTTTGGCATGAGCTAGATCCAATATCTAGGTTACATCATTGATGAGCACGACATGCATGTGGATCCAACTAAGATCCAAGTCATTCAGCATTGGTTAGCCCCAACCATTTTAACAGAGATTCACAATATTTTGGTCCTTGCTAACTTTTATTGGAGGTTCATGTTGGGATTCTCTCATATCACTTAGCCTTTGAGTTAACTTATCAAGGGTGAAGCGAAAGAAACGTTTTCTGGTCCAAGTCCCAACAAAAGGTATTTGTTGACCTAAAACACTGCATTTTCTCTGCACTAACACTCATGTTTCCATACCTACAACAACCATTTGAATTTGAGATAGACACTTTCGTTTGTGCTATTGGTGTAGTTCTCACCAACAAGGGCATGCAGTGGCTTATCACTGTGAGACACTTTTCGATACAATTAGAAAATACCCCACCTGCAATAAAGAGATGTATTACGCCCACGGGGGTTTGGATTGACGGTGAATGGGTGCGCTGTTAAGGCACTCCTTGCGATAGGTCACCGGTTCAAATCTCCCGTGGGTACGTAGGTTAGTCTTAATATAGAAAAAAAAAATAAAGAGATGTATTACATTATGTAGGCTTGCTGAAAATAGAAACATTACATTCTCGGGAAGGAGATGGTCATCCACATTGATCACCAATGTCTTCAGTTTATACAAAAACAAGGGAAGTTGTTGAATGATTTCCATCAGAAGTGGTCCATATATCTGCAACAATTCCATTTGAACATTAAATACAAGAATGGAAGCACCAATCATGTTGTAGATTGCCTCAATTTGCCCCTAGTTACATTACTAACCATTATTCTCAGTGCTTGTGGCTACAATACTTCTGGATGGCTGCAACTATACAAAAATGATCTAAAGTTCACCACCATATATTAGATGCTAGAGGATGACAAGTAAGTTCCAAACTTCCAAATCTAGCACGCATTATATGCTACTTGGGCCACATTTGTATTCCTTCAAGTGAGTGTGCCAAGTTGGGGGAGGTGTGCTATAGTTAGGTTGCAGGACACTTTGGTGTGGAAAAAACTATGACAGTGCTACAAAAGTATTTTTATTGGCCAAAAATCCAAGAAGATGCTGGAAAATATATCATATTATACACTACATGTGCAATCTCCAAGCCAACCATTAAGAAGCAAGGCTTGTACACTCCTCTACCTACTCCTATCCAGCCTTGGGAATCCATCTCCATGGACTATCTGTCTGGCCTCCCTTCTACCAAGCATGGTAATGACTGTGTATTTTTGACCATGGACAAATTATCTAAGATGGCTATATTGGCAACCTACAAGAAGAGTATCACAGCAAAGAACACTGCCAAACTCTTCTTTGAACGAGTGTGGGTACATTTTGGGATCCTACAGACCATTATATTAGATCAGGATAGAAGGTTCTAGAGCAAATTTTGGTTGAGCCTTTGGTCATTATTAGACACCAAGCTCACCATGTTGGCTACATTCCATCCCTATACTGATGGTTAGATAGAGGTTGTTAACAAGATTGTCATGCACATACTACTGATGTATAACTCCAAGAAACCACGAACATTGGATGAGAGACTTCGCTATGTGCAACATAGTTATAACTAATATGTTTATAACTCAATGGGTCATCTCCCCTTTCAAGTGGCTCTAGGATTTCAACCATTGTGTCTAATTGATGTTGTAATTCCTCATGCGACTACACAGGCATAATCTACACATGTACAATTTGAGGTTGATAAAGAAACTAGGTTTATTAAACGTATCCAACACATATTCTTGCAGGTTCATGGCATCTTGGATAAGTCCAATTGTTGACACCTAATCCTTGTGATTGGGTGAATATATGTAAATAGATAAATAAGAAATATGAACAGTCATCGGGAGATGAACTGAACAGTCTCTCCCTCATGTATATAATGAAGACCTACCTGATGGAATAGAACACACGAATCATTTTTTTCCTTATGGAGTTACTGCCTGGCCTGACATGGTATCAGAGCCAGCTCCTTTTTTCTAGCTCTTATGTCCCTTGTAACTCCCTAGTCTGCTCTCCATATAGAAGCGTTGCTCCTCCATACAATTAGCTGTCCATATAATTCAGATCCTGACACTGCCTGTGCTCTCTGGCTCTCTGGACTGTCCATAAACGTTTTCTGCCATACTGTTCAAAGGAATCAAAGCACATTAAGTCCATAAATGTTTTCTGCCATAACGTTTTCTGCCATACTGATTCCAGTGAAAGCTATCGCCTCTGCCATTATCGTGAGCCCATACAATCCGTTTGAGGAATGCTGGTGCATGAGTCGAGGTTTCGCCGTCACTGAAAGCCATTGCCTCAACCAAGGTTCTAACTATTCAGGAAAGGGTTCTTTTCTTGGGTAATCTTTACACTTTCGAATCAATGCTCAATATAAACGTTGTTTCAAGTTTTCCACATAACGTTACTCCGATATTTTTTTAACGCTGGTATATGCTGCGTGAATGATGCTTTCAAGTTTTCCACATAACGCTGCTCTGGTATTTTTTAACACTGGACTAACAGAACGCTGAAGACCAACCAAGGCAAGTTGAAGGAATTCAAGGTCGAAACTCCTCTGGTTGTGGAGGAGTGCAGTGCCTTAAGGGATAGATTGTAGCCTGACAACAGTCTTGTTGTCGATCTGGATGCCTGCACTTTGGAATTGGTGGTGAGCTTTCTCCAATTCAGGAAAATGATAAGAGACCAATTTCGGAACAGACTGGCCTGGAAACGATATTGAACTTGTATCTCAATCTGCTGCCTTGATTAATCAGAAATGTCACGTGAAGAAGAAGGATATTTGAAAGTTTTTGGATGGTATATATGTGAGTGAGAGAGCCACTATTGAAGATTGAAGGTTGTGCTCTCCCATCAGACAACAAATTTTCTCCATCATTTTTAAAGATGCGGAGTAGTGCATTTGCTTAGGGTAGTGAACTGAGCTTTATTTCAGGGTTTTGCTAATCTAAACACATAAAATTCATATGTTTTTTGTGTTTGAGATGATATCATTATCGTTGGCATATACTTTGAAGTTTTTTGGTATATACGTTGAAGACTTTTTGACATGTAAAATGTGTACTCTTAACTCTGTTTAACACATGGAATTGTATTGAGCCCCTTATTTTTGGTACGCTGACTACATGATATTGGCATCCATATTGGTATATAAGGAAGAGATTTGAAATCTTTTGAGAATGCCCTTTTGAGTACAATTTTACTATATATTGGCAGAAGTATTTTTGTATCAACAGATTTTTTTTTTTTTAAAGAATGCATTCAATCATATCCATGGTGGGAATAGTTCTCACTGGCAAGGAGAACTATCCTGAATGGTCTTGAATGATAAAACACACCCTTATTTTCAATGAGTTGTTGAAAGGAGTGTGTGTCGGAGACGAATACAATGAACCCGTATAACCTACCTCAGACAAAGAGCTCGTCATTTGGGAAAACAATAACAACAAAGCTTATGCATTAATCGCAACATCTGTAAATGAAGAGGTGAGTCGCCATATTTCGTCATATTCAACTGCCTTTGAAGCCTTACAAAAGCTGAAAGAACTCTATGACTCACATTCTGCACTTGAAGTTGTTCAACTCATGATTAAACTCTTTAATCTTGAACTGCAAAATAATGATCCTCTTGCTCTTGCATCTGAAGTAAAGTCTATAATGCACGATATCAAGTCCACTAAGGTTGAATTGGATATTCCTCTTATCGCTTTTCTCAAGGCACTTTATCCTACTTACTCCAATTATCTTGATTCATTGCAAGCAAATGGAAATCTCAAAGATATAACCTTTGACTCTATTGTGAAAAAGTTTGATGAAAGAGAGAAAGCTTTTGGAAAGAAGACAACCCTTGAATCTTCTGAAGAGGCTGTGTGCCTTGCTCATAAAGAAAAGCATCCTGCTCAAGATTCTACAAGAGGAAGAGGTGGTCGAAGAGGAAGAGGAAGATATTTTAAAGGTGGGGGGGTAGACATTCTCAAGGAGAAAAGGCAGATTTGCACTGCATACGCTACAAAAGAAATGGATCACATGATGCCTCTACATGCAAGATACCATGGGACAAAATTGAGCAGAAAAGAAACCAACAGAAACGTAAAACTGATGATACAGAAAAAGGTAAAGCACCTGAATCCGCTCACTATGTTGTGGCACAATGTAACATTGGAGTAAATGAAGATTTATTTAATGCTTCACTTGCTTCTTGGAAAAATGATTGGTTGCTTGATTCAGGAGCAACCTGCCACATGACTCATAGAAAAGATTTTTTTGAAGATTTCACTGACGATGTTGATGGAGTAGTATACTTTGCAGACCAATAAAAAATCAAGCCATCAGGGCTTGGCACAATTAGGCTTAAACTGCCTGGTCTTCCAGACTTTCTTCTGCATCATGTTCTATATCTCCCACAGCTCAAGAGAAACTTGCTATCCTTGGTCCACATCCGCCAGCAAGGTCACTCCATTCATATGTTTGATGGTATGCTTGAGGTAAGAATAGCATCTGAACACTCACTTTTCATGAGGGGAATAGAAGAAGAAAGGCTTCTCAAGCTGCAAGGAACCTCTCCTCGTGCACAACATTTCTCATACAATTCTCATCATGAAGAAGGTACACTTCCATCAAGTTTATTATGGCATGCTAGATTTGGACATTTGAACTATGACAGTCTCCGCTTGTTGAAGAAAAATGGTGTTGCTGGTTTGCATACAATTCCTAGGAAACTTAAGCAATGTGATGCTTGCATTCTAGGAAAGCATAGCAAACAGTCTTTTCATGATTCACATTCAAGAGCACATAGAAAACTTGAACTCATTCATTCATATTTATGTGGTCCAATGCATGTTCCTTCTGAAAATGGAAATAAATATATTATGACATTCATTGATGACAACACCAGAATGTGTTGGGTTTATTTATTGAAGAACAAATCTGATGCTTTTCAAACATTCAAGAATTTTCATAAATGGATTGAAAATGATGCACAATCTCATATTGGGTCTATTCGCACTGATAATGGAAAAGAATTCACATCAAATCAATTTGAAAACTATCTTTGCCAACATGGGATCAAACATCAAACAATTGTGCCTTATAATCCCCAACAGAATGGTGTAGCTGCAAGAATGAATAGGACAATCTTAAATATGGTACGATCCATGCTCTTCTTCAAAAATGTAGAGATAATGTTTTGGGCTGATGTTGTTCTATGTGTTGCATATATAAAGAATAGATGTCCATCTAATGCTATAAGAAACAAGACCCCATACGAAATGTGGTATGGATATGTTCCTTCGGTAAAGCATCTTAGGGTCTTTGGTTCCACCTGTTATGCCTTGATACCAAAGGTACATAGAAACAAAATTGGTGCTAGAAGTCGTAAGTGTATCTTTCTAGGGTATTCAAACACCTCCAAAGCATACCACCTCTATGATGAAGTAAATAAGAAGTTTTTTGTATCTAGAGATGTAATTTTTCTTGAATCATCCAAAACTGACAATGTTGTTGAGCGGAAACTTGATCGCTTGGATAGATTTGCAAAAGCAAAATCATTTCAAGAATTTGATAATAAATTTCCACAT
Organism: Pinus tabuliformis; assembly: GCA_031772625.1. Lineage (NCBI taxonomy): Eukaryota > Viridiplantae > Streptophyta > Pinopsida > Pinales > Pinaceae > Pinus > Pinus tabuliformis. The sequence goes on along the minus strand of CM062816.1, from coordinate 1,778,006,476 downwards.
CTTGAAGGGTGGATTCTTATACTAGATCAACATGTGGAATCTTCTTCTGAAGAACACTCTCCTTTGCATGAAACTCCAACAATGGATGATGCTTTAAGTGATGTGATTGATAGAATTGGGAGACTAAATCTTGATTCAGTCCCAACTCAATCAATGGAGCAGCCTGGACCATCTGAAAAATGCCCTCCAAAGTGGCTGACAAAGACACTTGAAAGTATTCATCCTGATGAGGTTGGAAAGACAGGAACTAGAAATTCAAACCGGCAAAATGGAGGTGATGTGGATGACTCTAATTCACCTGTTGATATGGATGTTTCTTATGATTGTGAATTGAAATTTTCTACAGATTTTGAACCAACTTCCTTCAAAGAAGATGCTTCTCATGATGAATGGAAAGAAGCAATGCAAAAGGAGTATGATGCCCTCATAAAGAATGGCACTTGGAAGCTGGTTGATCCTCCATTAGGAATCAAACCAATTGGTTGCAAGTGGGTCTACAAGAACAAGTATAAAGTTGATGGCTCACTTGAGAAGCACAAAGCTAGGCTTGTGGAAAAAGGTTTTTCACAGAAGGAAGGGATTGATTATGAGGAGAATTTTTCCCCCATAGCAAAATGGGCTACCATCTGGACACTCTTTGCACTAGCAGCTCAGAACGGTTGGAAAGTCCACCAAATGGATGTAAAAACTGCTTTCTTAAATGGAGATCTAAAAGAGAATGTTTTTATGCCCCAGCCTGAAGGATTTGCTGTGAAAGGACATGAACATAAATTATGCAAACTGGTGAAGTCCTTGTATGGCCTCAAACAAGCATCACGAGCCTGGTATGAAAAACTAACTGAGCGTCTTCTGAAACTCAATTTCAAACATTATGATCTTGATGATGCAACTTTATTTGTCAAGAAAGTTGGCAAAATAGTTGTATATCTTGTGGTATATTTAGATTATCTTTTGATGACAGGGAACAATGAAAGCTACATTTCATCCATAAAGAAGGAATTGGGGAGAAGCTTTGAAATGGCTGATTTGGGCTATGTTCATTACTATCTTGGCATTGAAGTAACCCAACATCCGAAGTCCATATTTCTTTCTCAAAATAAATACATTGGAGATCTGTTGAACAGGTTTGGCATGACAGAGTGCAATCCTCTTACTACTCCAATGGAACAAAACTTAAAGGTCACATCTATTGAAGGAAAAGAATTTGAGGATGCAACAAAGTATAGACAACTTGTAGGAAGTATCAACTACCTAACTACTACCAGACTAGACATTTTGTTTGTTGTTGGAATCGTCTCCAGGCTTATGCAAAAGCCTTGTGAGGGACATTGGTCTGTTGAAAAAAGAGTTATAAGGTACTTGAAGGGAACTCAAGACTTTGGAATCAAGTATACACAGGTGGATGACTTCAGCTTGATTGGATACTCTGATTCAGACTTCGATGGAGACAAAGAAACTGGGGTATCTACTTCAGGATATGCTATGAGTCTTAGATCAGGAGCTGTCTCCTGGAGATCATGCAAACAATCAGTTTCAGCAGATTCCACAACAGAAGCAGAATACGTGGAAACAGCTGAAGCAAGAAAAGAAATTGTGTGGCTCAGGAAAATTCTTGAAGATTTACAGGTAAAACAAGTACAATCAACTCCACTCATGATTGACAATACCTCTGCAATAAAGTTGGCCAAGAACCCAAAGTTCCATGATCGAACGAAACACATCAATACTAAATATCATCTGATTCGACATCATGTTGAGGCCAAAACAATCCATCTCGTCATTGTTCCACAAATGAGCAAATTGCAGACATCTTCACCAAAGGGCTTGGAAGAGAAAAGCTTGAACAATTTAGAATGATCCTTGGACTCACCAACATCCATTCAGATTAAGGGGGGAATGTTGACACCTAATCCTTGTGATTGGGTGAATATATGTAAATAGATAAATAAGAAATATGAACAGTCATCGGGAGATGAATTGAACATTCTCTCCCTCATGTATATAATGAAGATCTGATGGAATAGAACACACGAATCATTTTTTGCCTTATGGAGTTACTGCTTGGCCTGACCCCAATGCCAAGTACAATCAACGACATGATCAACATCGGGTGCCATATAATTTTTAGGTGGGTGACAAATTTTGGTTGCATTTGAAGAAATAATGTTTTGTTGAAGCCCATTGGAAACTCCGACCACTCCTATATGGGGCTTACGCCATCTCCAAGGATTTGGGAGATAACACTCTTAAGCTCAACATTCCCCCATTCCTTGGCTTGCACCCAGTGTTCAATGTAGACCACCTTCAATCGTAATTTCCACCATTATTAGACACACCAGACATTACCAAACAACTAACACCAATAGATCTCAACCTAGATAACATGGAACATGCCACAACTAAACAAATCATGGACACACATATCAAGAACACTCACCAATAGAGGATCCAACTATATAGGGTTATCAAAGCTGGCCAATTCTTGCACCAAGGAAAGTGGCTCACTAGGGACCAAGTTTAACAAAAGTTTCCCCATCCCTTAGAGACACTCAACAAAATGGGGACCATTGCTTCCTAAGGGGGTAGGACTAATCCAGGTGGATATTGGTGGTCACCTGCCCAACATTGTTTCTACAGTTTCCTTAATTGTAGCACAATTTACTATATTTGGCAATTTTTGGGTCTTGAAATTCTAGAGCCATTTTGAGGCCCGAAATTATGTTTTATATAGAAAATGGGAAAATTCATAGCTTTTAGTAGGGGTTTTCAATTGAAACTATTATTCCTCATATAGATCTTTCTAACGAGGTATCATACACATCAAGTGAATATTGTATGCCAAAGTTACGACCCTAGGAAGTTGGTGTACCAACTAACCCCAATGGGGCCCACAAACTATTGGCGTTTCATCTCATAGGGTTGGGTTTTTGGATGTTTAGAGTTTTCCCTTGTTTCTTGTAATGACCCTCCTCTCACATCTACCCAAGTGACCATCCAACCGAGGTAAAGGCGTGATGAGAAGTTACTATGATATGATTCGACCTCCTAAGTGACCTTAAGGAAGTGGAACCGATGGAAACACACCATACGAGACATTCTGCACTTGCTACAGGACTTCTAGAATTCATCTCAGTCATTCCCCTAATTACCAACCCCTAGATCCCACTAAGCTTTTAGACCACTGTTGGGACTCAGAAATGTCATATTTTCATCCACCTTTTTCTTCACTATTCCTTACATTTCATCATCCCATTAACCTTTTATCATATCATTTTCATAAATACATTTGGGTTTCACCTTCTTATTTTCCATTTTATTCATTTTTGTATTACAAGTGAATTTATGATTAAATATTAGAAAATATACATATTCTTATATATATCTCAAGAATATGTGAGTTTTGTGATGTGTAAGAAATATGTGAAGAATTAATATCTCCTCCACCATATTAAGGAGATAATTATGCAAGCCTATTCCTAAGGAGAAAATCATGGAGAATTTGGTTGGCATATCTTATCCTATTCCTAAGGAGAAAATCATGGAGGATTTGGTTGGCATATCTTATCCAATTCCTAAGGAGAAGATCATGGAGGATTTGGTTGGCATATCTTATCCAATTCCTAAGGAGAAGATCATGGAGGATTTGGTTGGCATATCTTATCCAAGATATGTGAGAGATTTATGGAGGATTCAAAGGGATCATATTTTGTAATAATGGGAAAGTAGTTAAAAATGCTTGAGAGATTTGTGGGATCATATTTTGTAATAATGGGAAAGTAGTGGATGATCATTATGAGTTTGTTACTCATCCCATTATATAAATAGGAGTACAATCTCCTCCATTTGTAATCTGGAAGTTTTTGTAATCTTAGAATTTTGGCGTATGTAATCCTAGAAGCTTGGAGTTGTAATCTTAGAGTTGGTTTGTAATGGAGATTTTGAAATAAAGGATCATACTTCAATTTTGCTTCTACATCTGAGTCTCCATTGAAGTGGTGTGCTTGTGGAGTTATGGAGGGCCCCCATGGCCTCACTTACATGCTTATTTATTTATAATTTACTTTATGTTTTTGTTTGATTTCGGCTTTCAAGTTTTATTAAATGTTGTAATATTGGAAGGATCTTATTTGTAAGTGTTTTTGTAAAAGAACCATAAGATCTCATACAATGATTAGATCTAGGTTTACTTCATTTCTGCTTTTAAATTCTAATTAGATGATCTAATTTTGGAAGAGATCTTGTAGAATATGTTCTTGTAAGAGAATCATAGATCTCAAACAATTGTTAGATCTAGGCTTGATTAGTTATTGAAAGAGATCTTAATGAATATGTTCCTGTAAGGGGACTTTAAGATCTTGGAAAAATTAGGAATCTTTCTAGATCTATATATTTTAGATAAGCACTTCTAAGTTTACCTTCCCGGGTTGACATTAAATTAAACTCTAATTTGCATCCGCATTTTAGACCACACATTTTGGCGCCGTTGCCGGGGAAGTGCAACTAGAAGGATTTAGTAATTGTTTTTATGCATTTGTTTTTATGGACTAATTTGTGGAACTTGGTGACAGTAGGTTCGTAAAGGAGTTCAAAGTTTGGAGCATTTTTATTTTAACACATAGTTAATTTAAATTCAGTTTTTATTTTAAACCCCCCATTTCTCACTAATCCATCTACGGATGAGGACTTTGACAATGTTGAACAGGTACTTCATGGAGAGCAAGGACAATAACCTTGAGCCAACTTTAAGACAAGATTCTCACATACTTACAAAACATAATGTAAAATTTTTAAATCTTGATGTGAGCATGTTCGAATTTTTAGTTCGTAGATGGCTTCATTGGAAGCATTCTTTTACTTAGAAAATAAAACTTCTTTTAAGTTAATATAGAATAGATTAGAAAAATAAAAATGAGATCTCTTTAGAAGTCATTAGAAGTCGTTATAATTAGAAGTTTTTAGTTTTGTTTTCCAAAAATAAATCATCATGAATAAAAAGAACTACTTCATCTTTGCATTTCTATGTCTTGTTTTTGTATCACGGGTGAGCCAAGAGCCTGATTATCGGAAAGATTTGTCTTCTGAGAGTCTAAATGCTCCCGCGACATTGTAGAAAGAGTTAGATAATGCAAGGTTTTGTCGTAGATCTTAATTGTGTTTTTGTTGCAGATGTTAATAATGTTTTATCCATCCATGCTAACCTGCATAAATAAAAAAAATATCAAGAGATTAGTATGCTCTCTTCCTGCGCTTTGTGCGATCAGGAAGATCATAAAATATATTGATTTATTTCAAATAAAAATACTCTTGCTGGAAAATTGATCTGCAATATGACAATAAAGAATTTTTTGAATAAGTAAAATATCATCTTAAGATTAGATCGAGGATTTTTGCAACTATGATGCTGCCAATTAATACGCTAATCTGAGTCTGGAATTTTCCATGGCGGGGAAGGACAACTTGCGTTGGATGTCATCATTGTTTTCAATAAGCTTTTTAATATTCTGAAATGAAAGGGTCCGTTGAACCTTTGTATCTCTTGCGAATCAATAAATTTATAGAACTTCAGTTACTGCTACGAATTATGTTATGCTGACTCTATAAATTTCTTGAAACTCAAGTTTTGTTCCCCGATTTCAACGTTGCTACGAATTATGCTGTTCTGGTTCTGGTTATGGAAAAATGGGTATGGAAAAACCTGTGCGCTCCTCTGTCTGTACTGCACTTCAGAGCAAAATTCAGAGTCATCACATTTACACCCAGGAATCTGAGCTGCAGTGGAGGAGTGCATTGAATCCAAAATGTGAATTGGGTGACTTAAATATAGACAATAGCAATACAAAAAGCCGTGTAAACCTGTGCGCCCGACCTTCAAATTTTTTTAAAAAAGAACAACAGCGTATTGTAGAAAATTGGTGCTTACCCCATGTTGTAGCCAGCAACACCCCCCCTTATTCAATTTAGTATCAGCCATGATACTGGATGAATGGGGACCCTTAGTTAAATTTTTGTTTTGGAAAAACAAGAGTTTCTTTTTGAAATCACAATCATACGCTTGGAAAAATCCTCTTAAAAACCTAAGTCTATGATAAAAGAGAAAACCTTAAGGTCGCATTGCAAAAAGTATGAAACACCTTCATTTCCCTTTTTATGCGCAAAATCCTCATGTTAATAATGACATCGCGTCGCAAATTGGTAACGCTCATAAAGAAAACCTAAGAATCCACCGATCTGCGATAACACCGATCGCTAGATCGCATATCGCAGAAATGATTCAGGCTAGATTTCGTTAATACCAAATTCTTGCGATCTGTGATATTGCGATCGCTGCGATGCCACATCCATGTGATTTGCGATGATGCGATTAGAGATCGCGCGACATTCGAGGTTACATCAGCAAATCATAAACCACTTCAATATGAATCCTTCGGGCGCGCCATTCAAAGAAAAAGCCACTTTCTATAATCTGACCCGAAATCATGCGCTTTTAATGATAGTAAATGAATTAGTTGTCAGTTATTAAGTGGATTAAAGACGCGTGCCTTGGTAGAGATTTGCTTCACGTAAGGTGGCGTATTTGATTTATCTCTTGCATTTAAAACTCTCCCATCACCTTTCTGGATCAGTCATTTCCATTTCACTCGTAACCTGCAGGGACAAAACGCGAAGACGACTCAGACAGAAACGCAAAGCGAAATGGGAAAGAAGAACAAAGCTCAAAGCTCCGAAGCAAGGGAGAAGACCAAGGAGATGGCACCCCTGTACACAGACACAGCCTGCAACAAAGACGCAGGGATATCAACATGGGACGGTATGTACAGGCTGCTAGAAGAAGAAAAGCCTAGAATAATGAAGGTGACTGCTGTCGCGGGCGCTCCACGCTCTTCTGAGTTGACCTTGGAGGACCTAGCATGTTCATTCCTCCACAGAATAGCTGCAAGACCCAAAATTATACCATACATAGATATGATCAAATGGATATTGGATGATGCAGAATTGAAGGGCAGACAATTCAAAGTTCATGGACTTGGGCTTGTAGGATCATTTGCTGCGCAAGATTTGAAACTTATGTATCATCTTCCTGAACCTCAAGCGACCTATAATGCAGAATTCGTTAGGAAGTTCGCAGCGGAGAATCCAGATCTATCAGACACCACTAAAGAATGGTCTAGAAGAGATGAGCCGCTAAAGAAGGATAAAAACGGTATGTACAACACTGGTTCCCTCACCTCCCCATATTGTTTTGCTGCGGCTATGCTCTGTAGGTTATTTGGGATGCCAGACATCAACAAGTTTTCATCTGAATGGCTGCCATTAATTGATGCTGCCACTAATGCCGAAATCCTAGATTGGGCCAAAATCCTTTCTGATACTCTATACACGGCTGTTGTTAGTTATCGGTCTAAGAGATCCTTTTCTCAAAGGGTCTATCCTCCTTTTTATCTGTCTGCCTATATTATGGATTCTGTTTGTCTTGTATCTAATTTTCCTGTTATGGGTTGGAAATGGACTACCCAAGACCCATTGCCCATCCATGTTTATCACAAGATCTTATGGGATTCCTAGTTTGCCCCTCATTTTTACCAGATTTGCGATGGGGTTATTTTGCCCCTATATAGAATGATATACGATAAAGACCCCCCAAGGTGCTCCCCCGAGGCCCAAATTGACATCATCCCCATCGCAAGGTGGTTTGGGGAAGAATGGTTTACCTACATTAGAGTTTTTGGAAGCACTGTACCTCCACATGTCCTACCCCTATATATCCCTGATAAACTTTTAGCCCGGGAAATCGCTTATCAAACCTGTTCTGAAGGCGGTTTAACCAAGGATCTAAAGGACAAGAAGAAGGCCATTTGGCCTCAATTTCCCGTCACTTGTGGGGCCTTCTCTTTGTTCGATGTAGGACACGCTTTTGGCGAGGTGGAGAATGTGACGTGTCTTCAATTATTTAAGTTCCCAGCAAGGCCATTCGACCCAAATAATGTGGCCCAAGAATTCACAACGAACGTCAAGATAAGAGTGTTCTCTGGAAAGAAAGATCTGTTTGATGATCTCTTTCAGAGTAAGAGCTCGTTCAAAGAAATTTTGCAGGAAGCTCAGTCGAGGTTGTCTTTAGGTGACCTCCAGAAATTCACGTTATACAGAGAAAGAAGGCTGGCTAGTATTCCACTAGAGAGGCTGCGAATACCTACTAGAGAACCGACTCCGAGCATCAGCTTGAGTGAAAACACCAGCACTTCCAAGTCTAAGTCCAACGCCGCACAAGAGGTATCTGAGCATCCTGAAGAGTCTGGTCACGAACAAGAAAAAAACGAAGAAACGACCAAAGACACAGCTCAGTCGAGTGCAATGTCTCAGCAGCAAGTTATCGCCTCACCACCAAGAGATGTCCCCCCTCCTGTCATCGAAGCACCCCTTGTCACAACAGAGCTAGATAAAGAGTGGGAAACCTTCAATGAATTAATTAATCTTGAAGGGCAAGTCCCGAAGACACCTGTGAGCAATACACAGGTGGTGCAGGAAGTCGTTTCGACCATGGTCAGTAGCGCCACAGAAGCTGAACACCTTCCTATCGCTCCAGCCTCAGAACTTCTACTTAACGTAGAAGAAATTCCCCCACTGGATGTATTCTATAGTCCCCAGCACAAAGCAGTCGTGAGGAGACAGAGAAAGAAGAGAAAGCTTGAGAATACACTGTCTCAAAGTACTGAACATCTGGACGTCTTGTGGAAAGACCCAAATAATAATCCGACCGAAAATCTCACGAAGCTGTCTCAGATTGCAGGAGCGTATGCTTCTGCGACCATTGACAAGGCCTCTGAAGTTCAACAACTCTTAAAGGAACAAGAAAATCATATACAACTGCTACAACAACAGTTGCAACAAGCCAATGAGAACACTGAAGCTTCCAGACAGCTAGAAAAGCTACAGGAAGACTTTCAACAGATGCAGATAGGCTACCAGAAAAGTCTTGAAGAAAAAGAAAAACAACTGCAGACAGTGCAAGAAATGCATAAAGATGAGCCTAAACTGGCAGAGTTTATTTCAGAGTCCATCGGCTTGAACGAGCAACTACTGCAGCAACAGGAAGAGTTGGGACGTAAATTATCACAGTGGAGGCACTTTTGTGAACTGAGCGATAAAATCACCAGTCAGGTGGTGGAATTGCGGAGCGACTATGATCAGAACGACAAGAAGGTGAGGGAATATCTAAATTGGCAAGATGATGAGGAAGGGAAAAGAGTAGGAGCACCCACGATTAATGAAAATCATAAGGAGCTGCTCTTTAATAAATGGGACAAACAAATCACGCAGGCGGAGCAAGCAGCAGAGACAGCGGCGACACATGCGAGCATTCTTATCGACTGTGTAAATGAAAATTTACACAGGGCCAATTTAATTACAGAGACTACCCTGGGGTACCTACCAAGCAAGTTGCAACTGGAGACAGAATGGAGGCAGAAAGCACAGGCAAAAGGGAAGGCAATCCAAGCATTGGCTAGACTGAATTGGGAAGGTTACTGGACGTACTTGGTTAAACCACACAGCCAATGGATGACGGTGAAGTGCATTGCGAACGCAACCGAGAAGGTAGCGCCAGCTCTCATAGATGTCGTTTTCGCAGCCCAGCTCAGCGCAGAAATCAGCCAGCCGACTCTTCTCAAGCCTATGCTGGACAGTTGCAACTTCAAAGACCAAGTTCACAAATGATTTCATTTAGAATGTTGTTTTTTCTCTTTTAACTAGATTAGAAAAAGGATGGTCATTTGAAAACCGTATCCTAAAATTTTGTAACGATACTATTATTAGAATTAGAAATTATTATTTTAACCCTTCTCATTGCATTGGAGAAGGGTCCAGAAATTTGTCAAAAACTTGTCCTCGGAACATGCACTTCTGCACCCTCAGAGGAGGTTTTGATGAATGGAAGGATCGAGATTTACTTATGGTTGCATTTTAATGTCTGCTACTGATGTTGCACTTCTGTACTCTTAGTAGATGTTAGAAGTAAGTAGAGGTAAATCGTTATTGCTTGAAGTTTGTGAGTGAAATCAGTCATAAATGGTACTTTTATCTCTTGATTAATTTCTGCTCATATTCTTAGAGTGATATACAGCTGATTTGTTTATATGTTAATGTATGAATGTTTGGGTTACCATTTGGCACTTCTGTACGGTGGAATCATTTGTTTGTGCTTGACATATGAATGATTTATTATGCGATATGCTGTTCACAACTGTTCTGCCTAACTTCTTATGCAGAATGGTTTATCTTAAATGGTTCATATTCTTATGATAACTGAATGATCTTTATTACCAGTTATTGTTCGAAATCTTTTTAGATCGCATAATATAAGAGACATGTCTCGGGTTAGCGTAGATTAGATGTGTTGTTTTCATTATATTGCAATAGTATAGCATCTGTTTACTAGTTAGATTTGAGTCAGCTTTCAAATACTTTCAAAATCAGCATAATCAAAATCTACACACACACACATAACCTTTAGATTGGGAAGCTGGTCCCATTATCCCCAGTCGGACCCGCTACACCAAACGGGCAAGGAGCCGCCAACCAGGTTCTGGACCGGGTGGGTATCCCCCTTGTTGTTGACCCGATCTCGGGGCCCTCAACATATTTGGCGCTAGAAGGAGGGCCTGAGCATAGTGTCCGTTGGAATGTTTTCCAAATTATAAATTTTGAAACAGGATGGCTGCTTATAGAATTCCTATTTGGAGTTGCATCCATGTTCCTACCTCTTCCAACACTCCACCAGATGTGGTAAGGCTCTTGTCTCAGGTAAAATTCAACGGTAAGAATAATTCTTCTGCATTTAATCATGCCCTTCAGTTCATTCAAAAAGTTTCGAGTTCTGACATTCAGAGAATTGATGAAGGCGTTTTGTGCAGGATTTTTACTCTTACATTTACAGCGGAAGCTAGAAAATGGTGCAGAACCCTCCCAGTTGCATCAATCCACAGCTGGGACCAATTCATTAGGACTTTCATCTTGGAATTTGATTGTTATGACTATGACCAGGTATATGATGAAATTGATTATCTGCGGAAACAAGACGAACTCGTAAGGGATTTCAATATGTGATTTCATCTCAAATGTCTACAGTGTGATCTCGAGGATGAGCTCACAGATGAAGAATCTTCAGATTATGATGAGCATTTCCTACCTCCTTTATCTGACCAAGCAGGAATTAGCTCGACCTTTGTTTCGTTTTCTTCTAATATAGATGAGCATTTCAAGTCAAATATACAGATCATCCATAATGAAGAAAATCTGCAAAGCCTAGGGGTCATGCATGCTCTAATACCAGAAAATAAAGACGAAAATGCTCAAAGGGAAACTACCTTGAAACCAGAAGATGACTCTGACATAAAGTCAGACAATATCATTTCAAATCAACGAATGCCTATGCCAAGGTTAGATCAACCAACTGTTTCTCTTTCAGAAAGTATCAGCGCACAAAGGTATGATCTAAAGCCCGATGTTTATGATGAATCTGATGAACAAAATTTTCTTCATGATGTTTTTAAATGCAGTATTCCAGATTCACATTTTTCTCTTTATCCCGATGTTTTTAGTGATGACAATGTTTCCCCTCTCAATATTAAGCATATCTCAAAAAACATAGAGGGTTATTCAAACGACTCATCATTAGGTTTTCAAGATAAAGAGACCGCTTTAGCACAACCTCTGATAAATGTCAAACAAGAGCTTCCTGACCTTCCTTGTCTGAAAACATATAATGAAAAAGAGGAGCCTAAGGAAATCTGTAGAGTCTTTTGCGATAGTTACTTTGACGATGATGATATTGTTGAGTTATCTCAAGTAACTCAACTAGGGTCAGATAATAAGGAACATCTTAAATCAGAAATCATATCGGCCGATCCTCATCCCAAAGTAAAAGCTCATTTGAATAACTTTACTATCCAAGGCAATACCCCAATCTATGATTCATATCGTGAGGAAAGCTTCATCCCTGTTCACAATCATAACCCAGTTCCTGATCCACAAAACCTGGCCAGTTCTTGTGAGGAGCAAGATGTTACAAATAGATCCCAGTGGTGCTGTAACACTATTTCTGTGAATACCCAATCATTTCTTTCTCACTTGCACTCATTTTGTACAAAATCAGATTTCTTTTTAAATTTTCAAACTTTTGATAAATTTTGTTTTAGTGATTTATATATGAAAACTTTCATTTCAAATGAAATCGCTAAAAACTCAGCGTTAACAAAAAACAAGTTACAAGTCGTTAAAACTAAAAAACCATTTTCGCAATATGACTTGTTATCCTTCCTATTGAGAGATCATCAATTCATAACAGAAATTCATCCTAATTTTTGTGATCCAATAGGAATCCAGTTGGAAAAAGGCTTTCATGAGAAAGGAAAATCAGACAGAATTCCAATTGGGGTTGTATGTTTTTATTCCACAGCCAATATTCATGATCCAAGGAAAGTTTGGTTCTTTTTACTCATGCTTGGAAGATTCATACGGCTAGGAATAAAAATAAATACATGGTTCCATTGGAAATATCATTTCACATAGTTATTTCCTGTATATAGTTAGAATAGGAGTAGGAGTAATTTAGCTAGGTTATTAGGTTTGCTTTTAATAAATCGATAGGCAAAATTATTCATATTCTCTACATAACCCTAGGGAATGTTCGCCTCTCATAATAATGTTTGCTTTGGTTAACGGCATTTGGCATTTACTAAAGACACCTTTTTCTCTATTGAAATTTTTTTGAAACTTCTGCTTCTACGAACAGCAAATCTTTTAGGAATTTGATCTTTATTATCAATAGAACTTTAACCCAGATATGATGATAGTTTCAACTGCAAAGAACTTTAAAGAAAGCTATCTCAGTGGAAAATTTGTTTTTAGGTCAGCACAATGAAAGGTATCAATATTAAAATAAAAATTCTCTGTGAAAGCAGCCATTACCAAAAAACAGCCCTATCATTGTCGTCCAGAACTTTCTTAAGGAAAGAAGTTTGACTTCCTCCCTGCTAAAGGAAAACGCAGCATTCAGAGGAATAATCTAAAAAGACGCTATATCTCAAAGAATGAGAGGTCTCATCACGAGCCGGCTTATCATGATCACAGATATTATAACTTGCTGACTTTGCCAAACTGTCTACCAAAACAAGGCAATGACTCAAGATTGTTGCAATCAAAAGGCAAGGGGTCTCATCACGAGCCAGCTTGTTCAGCAAAAGTGTAAATCAAGTGAATGACTGTGTCATAATTTGGCCACCAAACCAAGACATTGTTCTTTAGAGAATAAAAAAAGGAAAAAGTGTCAAAAAAGGATTTTTCTCTGAAAAAGTTGTAAATAACCTTAAGCAGGATAAAGGATCATTGCTGGGTAATAGGTAACCCTGTCGAGGCTATGGATGCCTGCTGGCAGCAGAGGCTCTACCTGCGACAAAGGAGCATATTTGAGGAAAAAGAGCTAACACACAGAGAAGACTTTATTTTATGTTTTACAAGACCAAGTAATGACTGGTTTAAATGCAAAGACAAGCTGAAGACGCAAGTAATTGAAATAGAAACAGGTTGAAACGAAACATCATTGACAGTTTAAAGTATTATTTGTTTTATCTTTTTATAATAAAGTTCAAGTTTTTCTTTAAGACATTTTTCTCAGGAAGTTTGAAAGCATAAAAGCAGAGATAACTGGTTCTCCCAAGTGAATCGCCAATTGTTGTAGCCAGCAACACCCCCCCTTATTCAATTAAGTATCAGCCATGATACTGGATGAATGGGGACCCTTAGTTAAATTTTTGTTTTGGAAAAACAAGAGTTTCTTTTTGAAATCACAATCATACGCTTGGAAAAATCCTCTTAAAAACCTAAGTCTATGATAAAATAGAAAACCTTAAGGTCGCATTGCAAAAAGTATGAAACACCTTCATTTCCCTTTTTATGTGCAAAATCCTCATGTTAATAATGACATCGTGTCGCAAATTGGTAACGCTCATAAAGAAAACCTAAGAATCCACCGATCTGCGATAACACCGATCGCTAGATCGCATATCGCAGAAATGAGTCAGGCTAGATTTCGTTAATACGAAATTCCTGCGATATTGCGATCGCTGCAATACCACATCCATGCGATTTGCGATGATGCGATTAGCGATCGCGCGACATTCGAGGTTACGTCAGCAAATCATAAACCACTTCAGTACGAATCCTTCGGGCGCGCCATTCAAAGAAAAAGCCACTTTCTATAATCTGACCCGAAATCATGCGCTTTTAATGATATTAAATGAATTAGTTGTCAGTTATTAAGTGGATTAAAGACGCGTGCCTTGGTAAAGATTTGCTTCACGTAAGGTGGCGTATTTGATTTATCTCTTGCATTTAAAACTCTCCCATCACCTTTCTGGATCAGTCATTTCCATTTCACTCGTAACCTGCAGGGAAAAAACGCGAAGACGACTCAGACCGAAATGCAAAGCGAAATGGGAAAGAAGAACAAAGCTCAAAGCTCTGAAGCAAGGGAGAAGACCAAGGAGATGGCACCCCTATACACAGACACGACCTGCAACAAAGACGCAGGGATATCAACATGGGATGGTATGTATAGGCTACTAGAAGAAGAAAAGCCTAGAATAATGAAGGTGACTGCTGTCGCGGGCGCTCCACGCTCTTCTGAGTTGACCTTGGAGGACCTAGCATGTTCATTCCTCCACAGAATAGCTGCAAGACCCAAAATTCTACCATACACAGATATGATCAAATGGATATTGGATGATGCAGAATTGAAGGGCAGACAATTCAAAGTTCATGGACATGGGCTTGTAGGATCATTTGCTGCGCAAGATTTGAAACTTATGTATCATCTTCCTGAACCTCAAGCGACCTATAATGCGGAATTCGTTAGGAAGTTCGCGGCGGAGAATCCAGATCTATCAGACACCACTAAAGAATGGTCTAGAAGAGATGAGCCGCTAAAGAAGGATAAAAACGGTATGTACAGCACTGGTTCCCTCACCTCCCCATATTGTTTTGCTGCGGCTATGCTCTGTAGGTTATTTGGGATGCCAGACATCAACAAGTTTTCATCTGAATGGCTGCCATTAATTGATGCTGCCACTAATGCCGAAATCCTAGATTGGGCCAAAATCCTTTCTGATACTCTATACACGGCCGTTGTCAGTTATCGGTCTAAGAGATCCTTTTCTCAAAGGGTCTATCCTCCTTTTTATCTGTCTGCCTATATTATGGATTATGTTTGTCTTGTATCTAATTTTCCTGTTATGGGTTGGAAATGGACTACCCAAGACCCATTGCCCATCCATGTTTATCACAAGATCTTATGGGATTCCCAGTTTGCCCCTCATTTTTACCAGATTTTCCATGGGGTTATTTTGCCCCTATATAGAATGATATACGATAAAGACCCCCCAAGGTGCTCCCCCGAGGCCCAAATTGACATCATCCCCATCGCAAGGTGGTTTGGGGAAGAATGGTTTAACTACATTAGAGTTTTTGGAAGTACTGTACCTCCACATGTCCTACCCCTATATATCCCTGATAAACTTTTAGCCCGGGAAATCGCTTATCAAACTTGTTCTGAAGGCGGTTTAACCAAGGATCTAAAGGACAAGAAGAAGGCCATTTGGCCTCAATTTCCCGTCACTTGTGGGGCCTTCTCTTTGTTCGATGTAGGACACGCTTTTGGCGAGGTGGAGAATGTGACGTGTCTTCAATTATTTAAGTTCCCAGCAAGGCCATTCGACCCAAATAATGTGGCCCAAGAATTCACAACGAACGTCAAGATAAGAGTGTTCTCTGGAAAGAAAGATCTGTTTGATGATCTCTTTCAGAGTAAGAGCTCGCTCAAAGAAATTTTGCAGGAAGCTCAATCGAGGTTGTCTTTAGGTGACCTCCAGAAATTCACGTTATACAGAGAAAGAAGGCTGGCTAGTATTCCACTAGAGAGGCTGCGAATACCTACTAGAGAACCGACTTCGAGCATCAGCCTGAGTGAAAACACCAGCACTTCCAAGTCTAAGTCCAACGCTGCACAAGAAGTATCTGAGCATCCTGAAGTGTCTGGTCACGAACAAGAAAAATACAAAGAAACGACCAAAGACACAGCTCAGTCGAGTGCAATGTCTCAGCAGCAAGTTATCGGCTCACCACCAAGAGATGTCCCCCCTCCTGTCATCGAAGCACCCCTTGTCACAACAAAGCTAGATAAAGAGTGGGAAACCTTCAATGAATTAATTAATCTTGAGGGGCAAGTCCCGAAGACACCTGTGAGCAATACACAGGTGGTGCAGGAAGTCATTTCGACCATGGTCAGTAGCGCCACAGAAGCTGAACACCTTCCTATCGCTCCAGCCTCAGAACTTCTACTTAACGTAGAAGAAATTCCCCCACTGGATGTATTCTATAGTCCCCAGCACAAAGCAGTCGTGAGGAGACAGAGAAAGAAGAGAAAGCTTGAGAATACACTGTCTCAAAGTATTGAACATCTGGACGTCTTGTGGAAAGACCCAAATAATAATCCGACCGAAAATCTCACGAAGCTGTCTCAGATTGCAGGAGCGTATGCTTCTGCGACCATTGACAAGGCCTCTGAAGTTCAGCAACTCTTAAAGGAACAAGAAAATCATATACAACTGCTACAACAACAGTTGCAACAAGCCGACGCGAACACTGAAGCTTCCAGATAGCTAGAAAAGCTACAGGAAGACTTTCAACAGATGCAGATAGGCTACCAGAAAAGTCTTGAAGAAAAAGAAAAACAACTGCAGACAGTGCAAGAAATGCATAAAGATGAGCCTAAACTGGCAGAATTTATTTCAGAGTCCATTGGCTTGAACGAGCAACTACTGCAGCAACAGGAAGAGTTGGGACGTAAAATATCACAGTGGAGGCACTTTTGTGAACTGAGCGATAAAATCACCAGTCAGGTGGTGGAATTGCGGAGCGACTATGATCAGAACGACAAGAAGGTGACGGAATATCTAAATTGGCAAGATGATGAGGAAGGGAAAAGAGTAGGAGCACCCAGGATTAATGAAAATCATAAGGAGCTGCTCTTTAATAAATGGGACAAACAAATCACGCAGGCGGAGCAAGCAGCAGAGACAGCGGCGACACATGCGAGCATTCTTATCGACTGTGTAAATGAAAATTTACACAGGGCCAATTTAATTACAGAGACTACCCTGGGGTACCTACCAAGCAAGTTGCAACTGGAGACAGAATGGAGGCAGAAAGCACAGGCAAAAGGGAAGGCAATCCAAGCATTGGCTAGACTGAATTGGGAAGGTTACTGGACGTACTTGGTTAAACCACACAGCCAATGGATGACGGTGAAGTGCATTGCGAACGCAGCCGAGAAGGTAGCGCCAGTTCTCATAGATGCCGTTTTCGTAGCCCAGCTCAGCGCAGAAATCAGCCAACCAACTCTTCTCAAGCCTATGCTGGACACTTGCAACTTCAAAGACCAAGTTCACAAATGATTTCATTTAGAATGTTGTTTTTTCTCTTTTAACTAGATTAGAAAAAGGACGGTCATTTGAAAACAGTATCCTAAAATTTTGTAACGATACTATTATTAGAATTAGAAATTAGTATTTTAACCCTTCTCATTGCATTGTTGAAGGGTCCAGAAATTTGTCAAAAACTTGTCCTCAGAACATGCACTTCTGCACCCTCAGAGAAGGTTTTGATGAATGGAAGGATCGAGATTTACTTATGGTTGCATTTTAATGTCTGCTACTGATGTTGCACTTCTGTACTCTTAGTAGATGTTAGAAGTAAGTAGAGGTAAATCGTTATTGCTTGAAGTTTGTGAGTGAAATCAGTCATAAATGGTATTTTTATCTCTTGATTAATTTCTGCTCATATTCTTAGAGTGATATACAGCTGATTTGTTTATATGTTAATGTATGAATGTTTGGGTTACCATTTGGCACTTCTGTACAGTGGAATCATTTTTTTGTGCTTGACATATGAATGATTTATTATGCGATATGCTGTTCACAACTGTTCTGCCTAACTTCTCATGCAGAATGGTTTATCTTAAATGGTTCATATTCTTATGATAATTGAATGATCTTTATTACCAGTTATTGTTCGAAATCTTTTTAGATCGCATAATATAAGAGACATGTCTCGGGTTAGCGTAGATTAGATGTGTTGTTTTCATTATATTACAATAGTATAGCATCTGTTTACTAGTTAGATTTGAGTCAGCTTTCAAATACTTTCAAAATCAGCATAATCAAAATCTACACACACACACACATAACCTTTAGATTGGGAAGCTGGTCCCATTATCCCTAGTCGGACCCGCTACACCAAACGGGCAAGGAGCCGCCAACCAGGTTCCGGACCGGGTGGGTATCCCCCTTGTTGTTGACCCGATCTCGGGGCCCTCAACACCCCACAATGTAAATCCGAAGGTAAAACAACAGTATCAAGCCCTGCATGATCAACGAGCTCCGACTCCGGCATTTTGAGAGCCTCCAGCATCCAACTCAGGAATCACAGGTACATTTTATAGTCCAAAATCACGAATCTACCCACAGCTGATCTTGAGGATTTATTGAAACTTTGCATTGACCGACTCAGATACAATTTGGGAAAGTAAACTCTATCATTTATGGGCTGCAATCTCAGAAGTGCAAACGCTAATGCAAAGGCAATCAAATAAAAGATTTATGACTCCCGCCATATTTTGCGTTTTGTTTTGCAATATTAGGTTAGGATTGTTATTGTTATGTTAGGCTTGTTATCAATTTTTATAAAATAAAAAATAAAAAAAAATAAAAAAAAATAAAAAAATTGTTATGTGTTTTATGACAGTTATAGTTTTGAAAGGGTGAATATTTGTATGTGAAGGATATTGGCACAAAACAAAACTTTGGTGGCATGCAAATTGAGAGAATCATAAGAATTATAGGAATTGGTTGAAATTGCAAGAATTGGTACAAGTGCAAATTAAAAAAAAAAAATTCAACAAAATTCACGCAGATTTGAAAATAAAAAAATGGGATACTTGGAAACAAATTTCAAGGATCAATTTATCAAACATTTGGAGGATTCTATAGATGACCATTATCCTATTTCGATAGCTTCAAGTTGGCATTAAACTCATAACGTCTTTTTGTTGAATGCTTTTATGTGACATACTAATATGCAGAACACAACAGATCTTTCTAATGCCAATTTTTTTGCCGAACACATTTCATGATTTATCTGGCACAAACAGAGAGTATTACTTTTCATGGTTATTTTAAGAATGGATTGATTTTAATATCATGATTAAGTCAATTTCAACACTCTAATTGTCCTTAATATGTTTTACTTGGTATGAAATTTTTGCGTAAGAATCATGAAGGAAATAGCCATTTCTTCTTGAACACACTTATGTTTTCTTTCTACCAAGTTTTTTTACAGGTTACAGGATAATCAAGTGATTATAAGGAGATTACATTGTGATGACAATTGGTCTCCCAAAGACTACAATTCATGAAAAATTCTAAAGACAAATCCAACTCCACAACCACTACCTTGCACCTCCCTTTTTGGAAGCAAATTTTGAATTCCACCAATTGTAAATCCATAAAGCATGATATTTCCATATCCATTTTTCACAGCAAGAGTTCATCTTCATACACCATGCATTTCCTTACATCCATTTTTGGACGCTCAAAGGAGCTAATTCTTCACTGCACATATCATAACATTTTCCTCTACACAACCATCCTTTTGCGTCATGATTACTCTCTTTTTTTTCCTTCCAAACGCCTAGAACATCCCTATGTTGCGGCCATCTTTCACGACTTCATGCACGCCTATTTTTCTAAATCGCATACATTCCTTTATCCTTTTCAGTTTATTTTTTCCTTCTAGTTTTCCTTTTGAATAAAACTCCTTACCTTTCCATGATTACATTGCCTTGTTTTCCTCGCCATGCTGATCCACACTGCTTGTCTGTGAGTTCTTTCCATTTATAATCCTACCAAATCTTTTTGTACAAACTCACGTTGACTTATGTGGGATTCCTTAAGGCCCACCTTTCAACAAGTCTTGCCCCATCAACATTAGCACCTTATCTGGGAAATAGACTAGAGTTCCTTTTGAGTACCTAGAGGCTTGCATGCCTTAATGGCAAGTTCTCTCGCTGACGATCATGGGCATACATCAATGTCCCTTGATCTTCAGATCTTGCAAGTGGCTCTACCTCAACACATCCATTCGCACTTCGCAAGATGTACTTGGGTACCTTGGCACTCATTGACATCAATGGTGAGTTGCCTCGCATTGGTTAACAACATACATCAATGGCCGGTAATCCAATGATTTCTATTCATGCTCGAAATCGACACATTCTTTCGCATGATTAGAATTGTACCAAGAAGTTTAGTAGCAGGTGAAGACTATACACTTTTTCACGACTCCCTCAGTAGTTACAGCAGCATGAATTCTGATCTATGAGAGTACCACAGTTCCACTTTCAGCATTTATCTTTTCTATGATTCAGCATCAGTAGTTCAGATTCCTTCATTTCCCAGGACCTAGTAACAACAACATCGCCACATTTCCCTGATCCAGCAGCAGCAGCAGCAACTACATTCCTATTGCATAGTTCATCATTCTTGGGTAAGTAGAGATATGTTGTTTTCTAATATTTAATCATGCAATTCCTTATATGATAACTTGAATATTTTGGAAAATTGCCTCACCATGCTACATTTCCTTTCATGAGCCATGTCAAGTTGCATGAGGACATGCAACCAATTCAGTTGAGGGGGGCGGGGGAACTATATTCACTTCCATGATTCCATTTCTTCACCACACTACATATTCACTTCCATGATTCCATTTCTTCATCACTATCACTCCATTTTGTTCTCATTTACCATTCACCAACATTTATTTTCCAATAATACTTTGTTGCACTTTGCTTCATACGTAATATTGGCATGCTTCATTAATATTACAAAAGGGCTTTCTTATGCACATTGATAGCTTATGATTTCCAGTGAGTGTTTACATTATTATTGAAGAAAAGAGAACAGAAAACGAAATGAATGTTGTTAACACAAGGACCAACATTCTTTGTATTCATGGTTGTCACACAAGAACCAACCATAAGAAAATGTAAGTTGTTACTCATGTCTTTCACATATCTTGGAAACATTCATTACATCATCATGTAAAGCAAAAGTTGTTCAAGATGCCAAATGTTCTTAAAGAGACCCATGCATGGTTGCATGAGGACATGCAACAAGTTCAGTTGGGGAGGATGTTGGGACTCAGAAATGTCATATTTTCATCCACCTTTTTCTTCACTATTCCTTACATTTTATCATCCCATTAACCTTTTATCATATCATTTTCATAAATACATTTGGGTTTCACCTTATTATTTTCCATTTTATTCATTTTTGTATTACAAGTGAATTTATGATTAAATATTAGAAAATATACATATTTTTATATATATCTCAAGAATATGTGAGTTTTGTGATGTGTAGGAAATATGTGAAGAATTAATATCTCCTCCACCATATTAAGGAGATAATTATGCAAGCCTATTCCTAAGGAGAAAATCATGGAGAATTTGGTTGGCATATCTTATCATATTCCTAAGAAGAAAATAATGGAGGATTTGGTTGGCATGTCTTATCCAATTCCTAAGGAGAAGATCATGGAGGATTTGGTTGGCATATCTTATCCAAGATATGTGAGAGATTTATGGAGGATTCAAAGGGATCATATTTTGTAATAATGGGAAAGTAGTGGATGATCATTATGAGTTTGTTACTCATCCCATTGTATAAATAGGAGTACAATCTCATCCATTTGTAATCTGGAAGTTTTTGTAATCTTAGAATTTTGGAGTATGTAATATTAGAAGCTTGGAGTTGTAATCTTAGAGTTGGTTTGTAATGGAGATTTTGAAATAAAGGATCATACTTCAATTTTGCTTCTACATCTGAGTCTCCATTGAAGTGGTGTGCTTGTGGAGTTATGGAGGGCCCCCATGGCCTCACTTGCATGCTTATTTGTTTAGAATTTACTTTATGTTTTTTTTTTATTTCAGCTTTCAAGTTTTATTAAATGTTCTAATGTTGGAAGGATCTTATTTGAAAGTGTTTTTGTAAAAGAACCATAAGATCTCATACAATGATTAGATCTAGGTTTACTTCATTTCCGCTTTTAAGTTCTAATTAGATGATCTAATTTTGGAAGAGATCTTGTAGAATATGTTCTTGTAAGAGAATCATAGATCTCAAACAATTGTTAGATCTAGGCTTGATTAGTTATTGAAAGAGATCTTAATGAATATGTTCCTAAAAGGGGACTTTAAGATCTTGGACAAATTAGGAATCTTTCTAGATCTATATATTTTAGATAAGCACTTCTAAGTTTACCTTCCCGGGTTTACATTAAATTAAACTCTAATTTGCATCTGCATTTTAGACCACACAACCACTAAACCCCCAGACACTCCGTTGATATGGACAAGGGTGTGTCTGGAAACCTTCGGATGCATGCACATCATGGGTATGCATGCATTTGGGGATTTGTCTCCTCAGACTTGTGCCTTCGATTCTGGGATTTGTGCCACTTTTAAAGCCTATAAACTATTTCAATTCCCAGAAACCCCTATAGCTTTCAGAATCCATGAATTACATGATGATAAGTGTGGTGAAGTAAAATTATAAGCGCAGACACGAACAAATTCCTCTAGCTCGATAATGGGTCTAGCCACAACAAATGCATTCTATGGAAGATTTCCTTAGGTTAGAATCAATCAAGAGGGCCTACCTCTTGGTCACTTATCCTGCTTGATGATGTCCTCGCTTGTTCACTTAAGCAATCTCTCGCTTCCTTCTTCAAGCTCCTGAAAACAAGTAAACAACAATAGCACACAAACATAATAATAGAAAAATTTCAATTCAAACTACTTAACGAGTCAAGAAGCATTAAGACATGGATATGTAATATTACAAAACATGTAGGAAATCAATCAATAGTTGCATATATTAATATCAAATAGAGATTACAACCATTCGTCTTGACATCATAGTCTTCCTCTGAGAAGACTGGGTTCTCACACACTTCTACTAGCACTCCATGATGGCTTCAAACAACAATAGTTTAAAGGCTCTTCCCTTTAGGCTTCACTCCAACCCAGACACACTTCTCCCTCACACAACTAGATGGCTACAACTAGTAATAGCTTGATTGTCTAATCAAAATAGTATACTCACACTCTGCCAACACTCTAACTAGCTTGTGTTGGGAAGAAGGGAGGTTTATATAGGAAATATGGATAGGAGATGGATCCTCTTCTCATGGGAGAAGGGCTTATCCCTTGAGGTAGTTCCATCATTATAGGGGAAAGGAACCCAAACTGTCTTCCTCTACCCCATCCGGCCAAATTATTTACCAGACTTTTGTTACGAAGCTTCTAGAGCTGGAAGCTTCGACTCTAATTTAAAAAACTTTCGACAATCGAACCGATGCGACTAGAGCACAGCTCAGTCGCACCGGTTGGTGCGGGGAATAGTTCTAATATCTGCAAATCAGCGTGGGGGAGGCAAAGTTCATTAGCGCCGACCTTGTAAACTGAGCAAAACAAAAGTTTTAGGGGAAATGGTGCAAAAGGGAAATGATATTCCCATGAAGAGGGACATAATGGGAGTTTCTCCATGAAGGAAAAGCATATGGGGTTCACTGTAAAGGTCCTCCAAGATCAAGGAACAGGGAGAACAGGGACAGTGACAAAATGTTGTATAACAGATGCCCCCTAAAGCATGAAGGTCGAGCTGGAATGAGGGATGAAATGCTTTATAAATCAGTGCGAGGAACCAGTCTGTCGTCGGAAAACCTACAAGCAAGTACATATACATATACATAAACTGAGATCTTTGTCAAATGATACATGAATCGTGGCATGGATGTAACCATCCAGAGAATGATCATGCAAATGGATCCAAGTATAAGCACAACCATTCGTCAAAGAGGATCATAACGAAACCAAGGTATAGTCATAACCATCCAATAATGAGAAGGATCACATATGATAACGCACGGTCTGGTCGCAACCAACCATCTAAAAGAGACATGCATATCATCATAAACCATGTCACACCACTTCGTAACCTGGACTTTTGTGATCTAAGTCTAGGGTCTTGTGCTCCAACACAACCCTATCAAAGTACATATCCTAGCATGTGAATAGATGTGTTGACGTCGAACATGGTAGAAAGTCACTTGATTACCAATTAATGATGTAAATTTTTAACAAGCGCGAGAGAAACCACCAATAATGACAATGGTCCTCAAGGTACTATCAACACAATTTATGGAATGTGAATACAGGAATTGAAGTCGAACACCCGTGAAATCACTCAATTGGAAGCCAATGATGTGAACTTATTGTCGGGTGTGAAGAACTTTCCATTAAGGCATGCAAGCTCTAAGGTACTGGAAGGGAGTCTCTCGATCAACTTCCCGGATAATGAGTTCATGTCGACAGAAAGTGACCATGTCAAAGGAGGGCCATAATGAATCCCACATCATCAACATGAGACGAGAGGATGCACAATGATTTTGGATGATACAGAGAAACAAAGGTAAGTGTAAGTGCAGAAGGACAACTCTTGAACATATCAATGACACAACTAGAAGTTTGGCAGCTTTTGGATCCATGGGATTAGTGGTCATAATGACATGGTAGAGATCAAATGGAAGGAAAAAATGAACGGCCCAAACCCAGGAAGGTCAATGATACAAAGGAGGATGTCCCAACCTAACACGAAGCAAAGAGTGTCATGTTCAAGAGTAAGCTGTCGACACGACCCGATAGATTTCCAAATTTTCCCCCACCATTTCTGTAAAGTACCCCAATTATTTTTTAATCGCAAGCTTGAAGGGGATAGCATATGCTTACACTGTAAGTTCATCCTTAGGACGAATCCGACCTAGTAAGTTTAAGGAGCCCTAGGAAGGAGAAGCTTGTGTTCATCATGGCGACGAATCCGATGTCATCTAATATTTTAACGAGTCCGACAAAAGTGTAACTCGGTATCTTTTTGATGTTTAGAGAGTTTGAAAAAGACACGTAAAAGAAAACTCCATATGGTCCCTTTTCATACATTTGTGTCTCTCAAGCCCGAAAAGGTAGAAACAATACTTGAGAGAACTACTTGACCATTTCAGTCAAAGATTACCTTTTTTGTAAATAGTGCATCCCAACCCAAAAAAGGGGTAAACATATAGTAGGTGCATGACATTTCACATCCATTAACGAGTTCGAAACGACAAGGGCTCAGCCATCTTTTTTCTTTTAAAGGGTCGGAAAAGAGCTGAAAGCAAACCCCCCATTTTTATTCTCTTTAACGAGTCAAAAAGGGAAAAAATACTCGGCAATCTTTTCATATGAGTTTAACGAGTTGAGAAAAGAGCTGAAATGTGACTCATCGTCATTGTCGAACATCCATCACCTATCGAACATCCATTACCTGTTGCTACACAAGTAAGGCAAAGTGTATTATCGAGTCCTTGAAATAAAATAGATCAAAAATATTTACAAAACCTGATATTTTCATGAAAAAATGAATAAAAAGGGGAAAAGTAAATATATTTTTACCATTTACCATTTTACCTTTGTAGTGGAGACTTTTTACCCACTTTTGCCCTAGTTTTTAGGAGCAGTTTACTGGAGATCCGGGGGGTCAATCGACGAGCCTTCAGTTCCAGGTAACAAACGAAGCCCTAAGCTCCATTTTCATGCTATTCATTTTTGGTTTTAGCCATTTTTTAGGATTTTTAGGGAGGTTTTTGAGAAATGTTTTCGCCCTCGGTCAGTGCGATTTCCGGGCATGGGATCACGTCGGCCAAGGGTGATTTGCATAACCATCCGCACCGACCGGTGCGACTGTTTCTAAAACAGGTGCGTCGGCGGCATGGATAGGGAAAAACCATTTTTTCTCAAGAACTGACAATTAAAACTTGAATTTTATGTGCCAAAATTGATGATTGACTCAAATAAATGGCTTTTGCAAGAGAGAAATTGCTGAAAATGGTGGATTGGAAGGAAAGAGAGCATGAATATGTTGACACCCAGGCATTGAATGATCCAAATTTCTTGGAGGCTTTGAGGGCTTGTGGGCTCCTCAAATGTTTCCTTACACCAGGGATTCGGGCCCAACCCGAGTTGCTTCGATAACTGATAAACCTTTGGGACATCAATCACGAGATTTTTTTTCATTGGGGACCAAGAGCTGGAGTTGAAAACTTAAGATATATACTTCATCACTGGATTGTCTCACAGAGGTGAGCCAGTGAACTTGTATGGGTCACATCCGACCGGGGCAAGCATATCTTCCCTGCTTTCTGAACATTGTCCTGAGGCCATGAAATCCAAGAGTGGGAAGATAGAGATTTCCATTGTGCAGGATCTAACACTGAGGGTGCTTCTATTGACTATCAACAGAGTGGCGAGGTCCCAGGCAGAACATGAGACTAACAAGTCAAATTTTCTTTATGCTATTGACTAAACAGCTCCTACGATCTTCAACTGGTAGAGGCCATGAAGATGAACATCAAGCGCCAGTTGTCCAAGGCCAAGGCAGGGAATCTGAATCAATTTGGCTTCAGATAAATACTTGTGACCTTCTTCTTGGAAAGAATGCCACTATTCCAGTATCAGTTTACCGAGTTCAATCCTCCTACGCCACGTGATCCACGGATGGCCTGTTGGAGTCGTCTGATGCCCAGGATCACGGGGGGTCAGCATATGTCATACTGATCGACATTCTTCTCATGGACACGATGACATAAGATTGTCGTGGAGGACTCGTTGTACAACATCATTGATTTTTGTGGAGATCTAGATATGCCCTTACTAGATGGAGAGGACTTTGATGACGAAGGTAAAAAATAAAACTTTTTTATTTTGATGTTTTTTATTTGTTTTTGGTATATGCATGCATGTAGATGTTAGAACAGAGCAGCCAGTCGGGATGTCCCTGATAGCTAGGCGCATTCCCCTTCCTATTGATGTTGTTGCCCCTTATTAGGAAGGGATTGATAATAAGGAGATTGCGAGGAACCTCGAGGGGTTGACTCATGGTATCCTAGAGTATGCTCAGATAGGAGACATGCCCTAGCTGTACTAGAGGCACACAGTGGGAGTCTCAGATAGGATCCGCCGACTGCTAAGTCAGGTTACATGAGCTGTCTCGTGCTACCATGACCACCATGCTAAGTAGTTCCTAGGTCCAACACTTACATATTTTTTGAGGCCTGTGTGCCATGGATGTACGAGGCCTACGAGGTGCTGATGTTATTATAAACACATATTATTTTTTTGGGTTCTGATGTATCAAACATTCACACACACACACACACACATATATATATATATGTTGTATTTTCCCATCAATTATGGTACAAATGGTTTGTCTTATCTTTTACATGTTTCATAAATGTCTATCCAACACGTAATTAGCTAATGCATTTGTCAATGTATTCATGCATCTAGGAATATGATGATATGTAATATAATCAAAATATCTTTTGCAATAGATGTATATGGAGATAAATTCGTAATATTTGAGGGTTCTTGAAGGAATATTTCCTGTTGAGTTGAAGGACGACAAGTTGTGAATCCAGGTTGACAACCAATTCTCTGATGCCCAAAGTGATGGCTTCTGACAACAGTTCGATGACCACATTGTATTCAGCAATGTTGTTGGTTGTACGACCCAGGTAGATACCTTGAAGGTGAATCAACTCACTATTAGGGTCATAGATAGCCCATGTTGCAGATGATGAGTTCTAGGTACTACGACAAGCACCATCGACGAAACCAACATGAGGAGTTACAAACATCTGCAAAGCAAGAAAAGCATAGTAAACAGGAAATTTGTTTGAAAACTATCACACAAAACCACGATGTACAAAAGTGAATCACACACTAATGTACATAAGTATCCATGCAAGATGACCTAAGCATTGTACTTTTGGAGCTAAAGCCCGTTTTGGGGCTTATCAAGAGAGTTTCCTTCATAATCAATAAGCTCATAGGCTCCTTTCTGCAAAACGCATTTTATAATATAGGGCCCATGCCACATAGGTTCGAACTTGCCTGCCCCCAACTTATCGTTAGCTTGGTTGTCTAGCAGGACCAAATCACCCTCAGAGAAAGTGTGAGGGGAAACCTTCTGATCAAAAAGGGATTTGACCCGTTTCTTTTGTGCTTCGATGACCAAGGTAGTGAGACGGTGAGTCTCGTCCAGTCGTTCTAAATATAAGAGGCGTTCCTCTTGAGGTGATGTTTCAGGGAGGAGTTTAACAACTAGCTTGAGTGAAGGAATATCACATTCGATCAGTAAAGTTTCTTCCAGAACATAGACCAACTAGAAAGGTGTGAGACCAATTAAATCTTTGGTCGAAGTTCGGTAGGCCCAGAGAGCTAAAAAAGCATGAGATGCCAATTTGACTTGTGCATCCCAATGGTACGTTGAGGCATGGTGACCAAAACCTTGTTCACGGCTTCAACTTGGTCATTGGCGCGAGGGTAATTTGGGGTTGAGCCATCGTGGCACAAGCCCAATGCAGATGTCAGTTCTGCCATCATGTAATCTCTGAAATGGGAGCCATGGTCTATGAGAATGGCTTGGGGTATGCCGAACTTGGAATAACATGGTTAAAAAGAAATTGAGCCACCGTCTTGCCATCTACAGAATATGTAGGCATCGCTTCAGCCCATTTGGTGAAATAATCCACAGTGACGATAATATAGCCATGCCCTCGGGCCAAATGAAGGTTACATGTCATATAATTGATGCCCCACTTCGAAAAAGGACCAACGGTAATGACGGGGTGTAGGTGAGCAGGTGGGGTGCACATCTTGCGTTGGTAAATTTGGCATTCGTGACACTTGTGGATAGCAAGAATGCGGCCTTTGAAGATAAACAGCCAGAAATAACCAGCGTGAAGGATTTTCTGAGTTGTAGCATAACTAGACATATGAACACCACATGCCCCAGAGTGGCAATCATTGAGAGCTCTTTCAGCTTCCTCGATCATGAGGCATCAACGAAGAACAAAATCAACACCGACATGGTATAAGGTATCGCCAATAATACAGTAGGTTTGGGAATGATGCTGAATCCTTTGATGATCATCCTTGCTCAACACGGACTAGAACGTGGAGGTTTGGAGATACACAATGATATCACTGTACCATGGATCAAGGGTGCTAATCAAGAAAAGGGTCTCATCTGGAAGTTGTTCATCTGCACCAACAGGGAGAGCTTTGGAGGGAAGGGAACAAATCAATTCAGCGAAAACAAGTGACTTCTTAGATTTGGCCGTAGTGAAGACCAAATTGAATTCTTGCAGGATAATAATCCATTTAGAATACTTACCCCCAAAAAACTGACGAGTCAGGATATAAGTCATAGGTTTGCATTCAAAAATCACTGTAGTCTTACTTAAAAGGATATAGTGCCGAAAGCATTGAACAATCTGAATGACAGCCAAAGCCAACTGCTTAACATGCACATAACGTGTTTCAGTGTCGAGGAGGTTCTGACTAAGGTAGTAGATCACATGTTTGCTGCCTTCGTCATCGTCTTGGACCAACACCATAGCAATGGTGCTAGGGGTTGCGGCTAGGTAAAGGAAGTAATCTCGATAATAGTTCAGTGGATGCAATAGAGGAGCATTTATGAGGTCAACCTTAAGATCATCAAAATATTTTTGGGCCACCTCATCCCATGCAAAGGGTGTTCCTTGTTTGAGCAAGTGGGTGAATCCTATGGCTAGCCCGACGTAGTTGGGTATAAAACGATGGAAAAAGTTGGCCTTTCCTTGTAGGCTCTAGAGTTGGTGCAGTGAAGATGGAGGGGGTAAATTTATAATGGCCTCAAATTTTAGTGGATCTAGGTGAATCCCATCCTTGGAAATGATGAAGCCGAGGAGTTGTCCTGATTCCACGTAGAAAACACATTTGTGTGGATTTAACTGAATGTTATAGTGTATGCAATGTAGAAAAATCTACCAAAGATGGTCTGGGTGATCTTAGCGCTTACGAGAATGGGCAGGAGGGTCAACCAAGTAAGGCTGGACAATGTTGCGAATATCATGAAACGCATAGGACATTGCCTGTTGAAATGTGGCTCCAACATTTTTTAGGCCGAAAAGGAGCTTCTTGTACGCAAACGTACCCCATGGGTAGACAAAGGCTCTCTTTTCTTGGTCGGCCGGTGCAATATTAATCTGGTTATAACTAGAAAAATCGTCCATAAAGGAAAATATCTCGCTCCCGACACATTCATCAATGATTTGATCAATGAAGGGAGTAGGATAGTTATCTTTAGGACATGCACTATTAAGATCTCGATAGTCCATACAAATGCTGATCGTGCCTTGTTTTTTAGTCACTGGGACAATATTGGACACCCAGTCTGTAAGGGGGATGAGATAGATGAACCCAGGTTTGAGAAGCTTTTCGACTTCACCCTTAATAACAGCAGCCTTCTTAGGGTCCACTGGGCGAAGCCGTTGGCGAACGGGCTTCGCGTGCGGATACATTGGTATTTCACGCACCACAATGCTAGGATCGATGCTAGGAATTTCTTCATAGGACCATTCAGACACATCACAAAATTCTTGAAATAGATGAGTATATGTCTTAATATCATCCGAAGAACAAGATACCCCAATATGAACATGTTCAACGACACCGGGTTTGATATAAATGTCAATCGCCATCGTTTGGGTAATACTACCCAAATTTCCTTCCTACCATACTTCATGAGTAACAGTTAGTGGCAGGAACAGAGAAGATGACTCTTCGAGAGCGATAGGCATGACCATTGGGTGAGGAAGGAACGAGGATCGATGATGAGTATCGATCCATCGCAGTTCCTCAAGAGACATGATTTCCATGATACCTTCATCAACGAGGAAGATCTTGGCTAAGGGACTAGATGGTTCCAAAGTGCCAAGCCAGGGGGATTGAGAGTACATATCGAGAGAAGTCTTCATCATATGAGAATCAGAGGATGCAAAGTTCGAAGCCGAAATAATTTCCACGTAATTGACTTAGGCGGGACTAAGCGGCATGACCTTGCCCCAAGCATCAAGAAGATATAGTGCAGGTATGACCCAAGGATTAGATTTGACCGAGACCATGTTGACATAAGCAACATGAGGAGGTGGGAGTGGAAAGATTCCCATTAAGGCAGAATATTTGAAGAGACCTGCCCCCACACTCTCATAGGGAGCACCAGAGTGCTTGACGTACGAAACATTGCCATTAGAGGAGGAAGAGGCAAAGAAAGACAGTTGATCGATGGTGACAATCTTCCCTTGAAGGGGAAAATGGATCACATGAAACAAAGAGGAGGCCATGACATGCATGGCATGAGTCCAACTTCAGCTACGTAGAAGATTATAATTGAGATTGGCGTCAACAATATCTACTTTGACTTGCATTGTCTTGCCTTCCAGGGTGATGGCAAGGTTAGGTAAGACACCAAAGGATTGCAAATCACACCCATTGAAAGCTTCCAAAGTGTTCGGAGATTGGTTCAATGCAGGGGAACCAATAGCCTTCCAACATATAGTTGACATGATGCAAGTGGAAGCACCTTCATCGATGACATTGCGGTGGATGGTCTTCTCGTTAATGATTACCTGAATAAGAAAAACAATAAGATGAGGGAGTCATGGAACATGGTTCTCTAGATTGAAACAAATCAAATTAGAATCGGTGGGATCGATAGCCCTGATAGTCGACAACAAAGATTTCCGCTGTGATGGGCAGCTTTGGAGTACCTCGAGAGGCGAAATGGTTGATGGTGCCTGAGCCAAATCTTCAACAATATTGTAGTATTGAGTGGCTCAGGTGTTGGGATTATATGAAGATTTCGCAGCACACCTCGAGAGGGTGGCCATATAGTGGAATCAGGGTTAGGGCACTTAATTTACAAAGGGCCAGAACTCGAGGTAGAAGAAGAAGGTGTATCTTCTTTTTCTTTCCCATCTTTCAGAGCTGGAGTTTGATAATCTTTCGATCGAGTAGCCACATTGATGGGTGTGCTCATCATGAACACTTGAGATCCAGAGGAAGCAGATCAGGGTTGATCTACCATTTGAGTTTGTTGAGATGGAAATGGCTCTTTAAGGACAACAGGGGTGCCTTTGAGTAGGCGACTAACTTTGAATCGTCGTGGAAAATCCTTAGTATAGTGATCCTCCTAGCAAATGAGGCAGGGATACTTAGGATTCCGTTGCAAAGATTTACCAATAGATAATTTGGGAGGACCCTGTTTTAGGGCATCGGCATTAGCTTTTCCTTTGCCTCTATTTTTTCCTTTCGAGGATTTGTCCACTGTGGTAGACTGGATAGCATGGACCTCTGAAGTTTCACCAGGGCCTGGCGGGTTTTTAGATGAACTATTAGGAGCAACATTCGAGACCGACTTCTATTTGGAAGAATTTTTAGCAGGGGGTTGGGATACTAAACCAATAACTCCATCAACGGGAGGAACAACTGGTGACTTTGATGTTGCAGGATCGGATGATGGCCATGGAGCATTGGGTAACAACTTGTATAAGGTACCAGACTAAGACTAGACCAGATCCAAGTACTAGGCACGGGAAATGGCTTTCTCTTTAATGACACATCCACCCCTAACTATATCGCAAGCAATTGGGGCTATGAATGATTTGGTAAACCATTCAGTGAGCAACTGATTAGCTATTTTGAACTTGATCAAGAGATGCAGAACTGGGAGTTGGAAATACGTAAGGAAAGCCATGGCTAACGAATTGAAGTCATGGAAAGTACTTTGAGGTAGCTTAATGTACCATTTCGCTGCGACACCCATGAGGGTCTGTTGGAAAAGACGAAGATGAATGGAATCATCCACGTATGAGTTCGATGAGCACCAGAGGTGATATGTCATCACATGGGCCTGAGGATCTTCTTTAGCTTCTCCATCGAACTTTGGGCAATCACTTGGTATCTTGCACAACACCGGAGGCTAGTATGACGAATGAAGGATCAGATCATTCATAAGGTGCAATACATATGGCAACTCAAGTGTAGCCAAGAAAGGTAATTGAGTGTTAAAATGCATTGGTGGTCGATAAGTGGGCCCATAGGGAGGAGCCCATTCCTACTGGTAAGGAATTTAGCCCCATAGTGGGGGATTTTGGCCATATGGCATTTGAGGCTGCCCCCATTGTGGATTACCTTGAACAAAGGGAGGATTTTGACCTTGAATACCTTGAAACTGTCGAGGCATAGGTTGCTGATAGGTAATGTATGGGTTAAAAGGTTGTTTTCACCTTGGACATATGGATATGGGACCTGTTGTCTTGGAACATAGGGTTGTTGAGCCCATTGTCCCTGAACGGTTCTCGACCTGGAGTCCTTGGGCATAAGGTTGATACATTTGTTGCCCTTGGACGTATGGGTTTTGTACCTAGTGCCCATGGCCAATAGGATTATGAACCTATTGACCTAGGACAAGAGGATCTGTGCCTGCTGCTGTAGGACTTGACCTTGACCCTATCCCTACAAGGGTTGACCTTGTTGATATGTATACAATGGTTGTTGCTGCCCTTTTTAGTTTTGCTGTTGCAAGGGATGACCTTGCGGTTGAAAAATTTGTCCCTAGGTTTGCAGAAGTTGGACATGTGAGGGTATGGGTTGAGAGGTATGCAGAGCATATTGCATTTGCTGCTACACAGCCTGCTGCAACTGTTGGAAGGATTGACCTTGCAGTTGTTCCAGGTGACCTTGCTGCGGGATAATCTGCCCTTGCTATTGCATGAAAACCCCTTGCTTCAACAAAGGTTGCCCTTGTAGTAACAAAGGCTGCCTTGGTTATTGTAAAGTTTGTCCTTGTTATTGCAAGGGTACTTGAACAGTGCCTAAGAAATTACTGAACTGAATCTGGTCGTAGACAGGCTGGATGTATCACCCAGATTGGAGGGTGTAAGGTTGATTAACCAATCCTTGAGAACCATATGGAATGTAAGGATTTTGATATTGGACCTGAGCCCCTTAGGGCTACTGATACTAAACATTTATCGATCCAGACAGACCACAAGGATTCTGAACTTGTTGGTACTGGACATTGCTTGATCCAGTAGGGTCAGTAGGGTTATAAATAATACCAGAAGAGGGATGGTTTATACCAAGCATTTGAGCTTGTGAGCCACTCACATTAGTGACACCTGACACCATAGAGACGTTCAGGTTCTACCCCCCAAGCAGTGGCACAATCTGGCCATTGACTAATGGGACAGAAGAACTGGCAGAGACAATCTTTGAAACCACCAGTTGTGCCTGACGTGTAACTGGGATTGATGATACAAGAGTATTTGGGACGGTGGGTTGCACCGAGACTGAAGTAACAACTAGCTAGGAAGTCATGTTCGTGATGAATGGACTTGACGTAGGTTTGACGCCTGATGCCCAAATAGGATTATGGTAGAGTGATGAGGCACTAGGTGTGCCTGAAACTAAGTGTCCCAAAGACACATAACCAGGTGGTAAGCTAGCAGAAGTACATTTCGAATAAGGGAAACCCTCGGGAGGAAATTGCAATTGCAATTCTTCCCCCTCAATAGTGTGTGGATTAGAAACTTCAGACTCATCCAGAGAAGTGACTGGAGCATCGCCTTCAGGTTCCATGTTTGAAAACAAATGACGACGAATGGATGAATGTGTACTAGGGGATAGTTCCAAAGGAACACCCGAATGGTCGTAAGGACTGCAAGGACATTGCAGTGATATCTCAATAGCATCAAACAGAGGGTTCGAAGGATAAATAACCAGTCCAAGATGACCGTCAGTTGTCGGCGAGTTCTCTGGAGTTCGAACAAGGTTATCCGAAGATTCTAGGCCAAGATTAGTAGATGACCGTGAATCGAAGGTAGGCGCAGGACGAGATGACAAAGGTTGAACACTCAAAGCAATTGCGAGTTCAACATTTTGGTCCTCAAGTGACTCTGATAACTGAGGAAACAACTCCTTAGACAATCTTTCAGACGGAGTAGAGGAAGAGGAATTGGGTGAACCAGATGGTTCAATGATGACGACCTTGTCTTAGTCGACAGAACAAATAACTTCAAGGATTTAAAATTTCCTTTTAAGGGAACTCACGATTTGGTAAAAAATACTAACAGGATGTTTTCGATCGTGGGCAATCAATTATCAAGATGCATAAAAGACTGATGTTCTTTCATTTTTTAAGAGTCAAGAAAGAAACGAAGATGACTCTATCACTTTCGATTGGAAACGAGCTCAAAAGGACAAGTGCTTGAATGATATTTCAAGTTTAATGAGTCAAAAATATCAAATGACTACTCTAGATGATCTAGGTAAACAGGATTACCAGGCAACCATGAACTGTAGAATACCTCCTGGCGAACCAAGAAGTACGAGCAGGCAATCTCCCTGAATGTTGTGTTTGGTGTATCATGTTCGCAAGGTGGCCAACTCGGCTTCCTAAGGATAAAAGGATTGTAGCCTAGTGGGGTCTCCCGTTATATGCTCAACGGTACTGGGAGCACAAATCCGTGCTAGCACTATCTAATGTCGAAGCTAACGACAAATGCTAGGTTTAAAGATGCCGAAACACGTCTCTAGCTAAGACCTTCTAGATATGATCATTAATGTCAAATGCGTCTTAGCTAATTGAATTCATTTTAGAGTTAATATTGAGTTAAATTTCAGTTTTTAGGTCTTAGCGATGCTACTCGAAAAACCTAAAATGCAACTAAATGGGACAAGACCCTTTCAACTCGATGAAATGACTACACTAGTGAGGGTAGGAACTACTCAATCAAATTCAAACAATCAAGCAACTGAAAACGAAATTATCTTTCACTACTTCACTTTTTCAAAAAATAAACTAATGAAAAATGCATTCCAATTCCTAATTTCCTGACAAGCACTTATCTATCAGTCCTTTCAAAATGAAAAAATTTCCCTTCCTTTTTCAAATGTTGATGCAATTCTAGTTTTTTAAGAGATGCAAATCATAATGATGCAACAAGCTAGAATTCCAAACTTTCTCATGAAACAATGAAACAAACTTTTCGCATACAATCTTTGAATGAAAAAGTTTTCGAGACTATGAGCTCTTCAAGCAGATTAAAACGTGAAAAGAGAAGTTCATTCAGATCAATGAAACATCAACTTTACCAAACACAAGACCAACAATGAAATCTATGCCGGAAAAAGATGTTCAAGCTAGTAAACAAAACCTTTTTCAAACTTGTGCAAAAGAGGTCGAAGTCATAAAAGGACCAAAAACAAATGCAAGGACAAAACACACCCACACTTGGACTTGATGAGTCAACAAGCTGTTGAATGGGCAACTAACTAGATGCCCTAATGTCACTGACCACTCAATGACTCAATCAATCAAATAGCAGGATGGCAAGCCAACAAGCAAGCAAAAACCAAATGAAAAGTAACTGCCTAATCAGGGAGAAAACAATGAAAAGGGCTCATAGGGTCAAAAACACAAGAGCAGAACACACTAGCCAAGATTAGGGTCAAGCCCTAATCTTCACTTTCAGGCATTGGCATGACTGCCTAACTGACAACAAGCACTAGAGGCTGGTCAGCGCGACTGTTCCTCCGCAATTCACGCTAGTCAGCGAGATTGTTTGTGTATTAAACACGATGGCTGAGGCAATTAAGGAAACATTAAAAAAAGGGACTAGATCTACTATTATGAATTTTAGACTTAGGCCAGTAAGGAGGAGAAAAGAAACAAAACCAAAGGGAAAACGTGAAACTATCAAGTTCTCACGAAATCATGAAATCCAAAACAAACAAAAAATGGGATCTCCCCAGTGGAGTCACTAATTTGTGGTGAAGTAAAATTATAAGTGCGGACACGAACGAATTCCTCTAGCGTGATAATGGGTCTAGCCACAACAAATACATTCTATGGAAGATTTCCTTAGGATAGAATCAATCAAGAGGGCCTACCTCTTGGTCGCTTATCCTGCTTGATGATGTCCTTGCTTGTTCGCTCCAACAATCTCTCTCTTCCTTCTTCAAGCTCCTAAAAACAAGTAAACAACAACAACACACAAACATAATAATAGAAAAATTGCAATTCAACCTACTTAACGAGTCAAGAAGCATTAAGACATGGATATGTAATATTACAAAACATGTAGGAAATCAATTGATAGTTGCATATATTAATATGAAATAGAGATTACAGCCATTTGTCTTGACGTCGCAATCTTCCTCTCACAAGACCGGGTTCCCCCACACTTCTGCTAGCACTCCATGATGGCTTCAAACAACAATAGTTTAAAGGTTCTTCCCTTTAGGCTTCACACCAAATCAAACACACTTCTCCCTCACACAACTAGATGGCTACAACTAGTAATAGCTTGCTCGTCTAATCGAAATAGTATACTCACACTCAACCAACACTCTAACTAGCTTGTGCTTGGGAAGAAGGGAGGTTTATATAGGAAATATGGATGGGAGATGGATCCTCTTCTCATGGGAGAAGGACTTATCCCTTGAGGTAGTTCCATGATTATAGGGGAAAGGATCCCAAACTATCATTGTCAAACCCATCCGGCCAAACCATTTACTAGACTTCTGTTACGAAGCTTCTAGAGCTGGAATCTTCGGCTCTAATTTAAAAAACTTTCTATAATAGGACTGACGCAACTGGAACACAGATTAGTCACACTAGTCGGTACGGGGAATAGTGCTAATCTCTGTACATCGACGCAGGGGAGACAAAGGTCATTAGCACCGACCTTGTAAACTGGGAAAAACAAAAGTTTCAGGGGAAATGGTGCAAAAGGGAAATGATTTTCTCATGAAGAGGAACATAATGGGAGTTTCTCCATGAAGGAAAAGCATGCGGGATTCACTGTAGAGGTCCTTCAGGATCAAGGAACGAGGAGTACAAGGACAGTGACAAAATGCTGCGTTACAACAAGACTTACAAATCCAAATTGACTCCAAGACTAGGCTTGACCATCCCCAACTAGGACTGACATATGAAATATATAGGAAATTAACACATGACAGAGCATAAAATATTGATAACTCATATGAGACTTGAAAAGAAGGATCACCACCTTCTTCCTTTAAATTTTTTGACATCAATTAGTCTTGCATCCTTTATCCTTTCAGTTACAAGTAAATACAAGTAAATAACCATGACAATAACGAGTCATATAACCATGCCTATAATCAACATTAAAACATGTAAATAAAAATGAGATAAACTATTAAGGCCACATAATAACAAGTACAAAAGAAAGAGAACTTAGCTTTTATTAAACATAGGCAAAGCAGACTAGGTTCGGGACTTCCACGTACCACCCGACCGTAGACATGGTTGAACCAAGTATTTCTTTCGACCAATCACCCCCATGCCATCTTCCAAGCATGAATGTGGGATCTCATGGATAAACCAATCCAAAAGCAACCAAGGGAATTAAGAGGTTAAACGACCTCCACCCTCACCAAACCTGGATCTCATTGAAACCAACACTGAGATCACAAAACCAAACCAAGCTAGGAATGCCTCCGAATTTCATCACTATCCTTGATGAATTTTTCGTCTCCTTGTCTCTCAATATTTACAGCAATCCACACCAGATCACTAGAAACCGAGACACTAGTATCTCAAGCTTTACTGTAATCCACATCAGATTACTAGGCCCTAAACCGAGACTCCACCCTCAGGTTTTACTGTGTATTCCACCAAAACTCATCAAGGGGTTCCTAGGCCTTTGGGAATTTTTTGGGACCACCTCTTCCCTGGATTCTGAAACCATCCGACAATTCCAAAGCTCAAAACCGAGAAAAAAATCCCATCACACCATGGCTATTTGGAAAAAGGAAAGGCTATGTTGAAAACCACTTTCATAACCCAGCAAAATAATGGCATCGATAACAAGAGAAGCATATACCAACATGAAAATCCATGCATGTGAAAACCATCTAGGGAATCACACATGAAATATGTTTCCTACAAGTATTAATGCTAAAGTTTCTTGATCTTGCTCCTCCTTGCTTGATGTTTGCTTTCCTTTTCCTTCCTTTTCTTACTTTTCCCTTCGTTTTGCCGATTGTGCAGTGGGGGGGGCACAGGGGGTTTGAGGGGGGCGGGTATCCCCCTTCTACAGGGTCCAGGGCAACGGCTTGGGAAAATATTTTTTGGACCCTATATTAGGTTGGGCGAACCTACCTATGGTTTTGTACATGATTTTCGCACATGGTTTTGGACACGATGGTTTTCGGTCCATGGTTTTGGACACGATGGTTTTTGGTCCATGGTATTGGATGTTTTGGCATGTATAAATATGTATTGTAACATTGAAAGGAACATAATGAAAAATCAAGCTGGTAGTCCCGGTTTTGGGATCCAGGAGAAAATCTCTGTGGATATGTGTTTTATGTGTTATGCTCTCGCATTGTTTTTTATGTGTTTTAGAATTCGTATGCAGGTAATTTCTGTACGTGGTTAAAACCTACATTTGGTATGAGAGCTGTTTTGGCTTCAAGGGGACACCTTTATTGCTGAGGG
Source organism: Pinus tabuliformis (assembly GCA_031772625.1). Classification (NCBI taxonomy): domain Eukaryota; kingdom Viridiplantae; phylum Streptophyta; class Pinopsida; order Pinales; family Pinaceae; genus Pinus; species Pinus tabuliformis. The sequence continues at coordinate 1,777,966,850 of CM062816.1, read as the reverse complement.
GTTTTTCTCAGGCCTGTGGTAGACCCCGTTCAGTGAGAGATCTGCGAAATCGATTCTGGTGGTGATAGAAGATGGCGAGCAGTGGAATGATAGAGATCGAGAAATTTAATGGTTAGACTTTTGAGTTGTGGAAACTCAAGATGGAGGATCTATTGGTGGATAAAGATCAGTGGATCACGGTAAATCTGGATACTAAACCAACAGGAGTTTCTGATGAAGAATGGAATAAGTTGGATTAGAAGGAAAAGAGCACAATACGATTGTGTCTCAGATTCAGTATTGTTGAATGTATAAGGGGAAGCTATGATGAAGGCTTTGTGGGACAAGTTGGGGACTTTGCACCAATCTAAGTCTCTGGTGAATAAATTGTTCCTATGGAAAAAGTTGTATAACCTAAGGATGAAAGATGGAGACTCGGTGACAGAGCATCTGAATGCATTTAATACTATGGTAAGTCAGTTATTGTCTCTTGATATCAAAATTTCATATGAATATAAGTGCAATAGTTTGTTGTGTTCTCTACCAGATTCGTGGGATAGTCTGGTTATTGCAATAGGTAGCAATGCAACTGCCTTACAGTTTGATGAAATAGTCTCATCCTTGTTGATGGAGGAGATGAGACGGAAAATTATGGAGAGCCAGAATGGTGATGCCTTGTCTGTACGAGGACAGTCCCAGAACAGAAACAAAAATAAGTCATCGAGTGGGAGATCTAAATCTAGAGGGAGATCTAAATCTCCAGGAAAAACTGTAAAGGTGGTGTGCTGGAAATACAGAAAGGAATGGCACTACAAAAGGGACTGCAAATCTAAAGCTCCTAACAAAGGAAAGGGATCTGATGATGCTCCTTCTGCAGAGGTGAAAACCACCTCAGATGAAGGTGGGGATGTGTACTTGTCTTCTTCAAGTACACATGTAGATCATGAGGCATGGTTGATTGAATCTGGTGCATCCTTTCACTTCACTCCCCATAGAGAGTAGTTCTGTGAGTATGAGAAATATGATGGCGGTGATGTCTTCTTAGGGGATGATAGGAAGGCTACAATTGTTGGTCGCGGAAAAGTAAAGTTGAAGTTGCAAGGTGGAAGGGTTAGAAAACTTCTAGGTGTTTTGCATATTCCTGCATTGGCTAGAAATCTAATTTCCATAAGAAAGTTGGATGATGCAGGTGTAAAAATAGTGTTCGAGAAGGATACCTACAAAATGTTTTGGGGAGAACTGGTATTGATGCGGGGAGTTCAGATTGAAACTTTGTACAAGCTGCGAGGTAGTGTTGTTATTAATGGGTGCCATAGTTTTGTGGTTCCTGAAAGTGGAGCAGAAAATCTAGTGGTCTCTGGAGAGAAGACCATGTTGTGGCATCAAAGGCTTGGACATATTGGAAAGAAGGGCCTTCGAATACTTCATGGTAAAGGTATGGTAGAAGGTATGAGTAATAGATCTCTAGATTTTGATTTTTATGAAAATTGTGTATATGGGAAGCAAAATCGAGTGAGTTTCCCCTCTGGTGGTAAGAGGGCGAAACATATATTAGAGATTGTGCACAGTGATGTGTTTGGACCTGTGAAGGTTCCATCACTAGGTAAGTCTGTGTACTATGTATCATTTATAGATTACTTCTCAAGGAATACATGGATATATTTCCTTAAGAAGAAATCTAAGGTCTTTGCGAGGTTTAAAGAATTTAAGGCTCTGGTGGAAAACCATACATAGAAGAAGATAAAGGTGATGAGGATAGATAACGGTGGAGAGTTTTGCAGTAAGGAATTTGAAGAATTCTGTAAGAAGTGTGGTATAGCATGGCAGAAGACTACTCCATAGACACCTCGGCAAAATGGAGTTGTAGAAAGAATGAACAAGACGTTGATGGAAAGGGCAAGAAGCATACTTAGTGGTGCCGGGTTAGGACAAGGATTCTGGCAGAGGCAATGGAGACTGCATGTTACCTGGTCAACAGATCACCTTCATCAGCATTGGAAGATATGACTCCATAAGAGGTATGGACTGGTAAGAAAAATTCTCTTTCGCATCTGAGGGTATCTGGATGTGATGCATATGTACATGTTCCAAAGGAGAAAATAACCAAGTTGGATAGTAAATATGAAAAGTGCATCTTTATTGGGTATAAGGATGGTTTAAAGGGTTATAAGCTTTGGAACACAATAACAAGGAAGGTTATGTACAACGAAGATGTGGTGTTCAGAGAAGTGAAAGATGTTATTAAACATGAAGTCCAACCAAAGGAACTTGAGAAGTAGAGTTTGAGCTAAAGGAGGAAGAATCAAACTCTACAACAGAGGAGGAATGAGAAGATGAAGAGCCACAAACTCTGGGTGTGAGAATATCAGTTCAAGAAAGAAGGCAGCCATAAAGGTATAGTCCATCTGCATTCTATTTAAATTTTGCTTTATATATTACTGATGATGATCCCAGAACTGTGAAGGAAGCAGTAGATTCAGAGGATGGAAAACTCTGGAAAGAGGCCATGGTTGATGAAATGACATCTTTGCACAAAAATGAGGCTTGGGATTTGGTGGAGTTGCTGGCTAGAAGGAAACCCATTGGTAGCAAATGGGTGTTCAATAAGAAGACAAATGCAGAAGGAAAGGTGGAGAAATACAAAGCTCAGTTGGTAGCAAAAGGATATTCCCAGGTGCTGGGAATTGATTTTGGTGATATTTTTTCTCTTGTTTCCAAGGTAGCTTCTATTAGATTACTTTTATCTGTTGCTGCTGCTTTTGGTTTTGAGGTAGAACAAATGGATGTGAAGACAACATTTCTTCACAGGGATCTGGAAGAGGAGATTTACATGAAGCAACCTGAAGGCTTTGTGGTGAAGGGTAAGAAAGAACTGGTATGCAAGTTAAACAAGTCTCTGTATGGGTTAAAACAGTTGCCAAGTATGTGGTATCAGAAATTTGATACATTTATATGGGGACTTGGCTTTACTAGAAGCAAAGCAGATCACTGTGTGTATTTTAAATTAATTGGTGACCGTGTTATTTATCTGGTCTTGTATGTGGATGATATGTTGCTGGTTGGATATGACAAGGGAATTATCCAAGATTTGAAGACCCAATTGTCCTCCAAATTCGACATGAAAGATCTTGGTGCTACAAACTATATTTTGGGCATGTAAATTAAAATAGATTGAACAAAGAGGAAGATCTAGTTAAACGAGAGGAAGTATGTTGAGACAATATTGCAGAGGTTTAATATGCAGGATAGTAAACCAGTAAAGGTTCCTATTCTTGTAGGTGTAAAGTTATCTACTGAACAATGTACCAAGACACAAGAAGAGGAAGAGGATATGTCCCGTGTTCCATATGCAAGTGCAATTGGTAGCCTGATGTATGCAATGGTCTGTACTAGAATAGACATTTCACATGCAATGGGAGTATTGAGCAGGTTTATGTCAAAACTAGGGAAGGAGCATTGGACAACTGTGAAGCGGGTTTTCAGGTATTTGCGTGGCACTAGTGATTATGGTTTGTGCTACCAAGGAAGACCAGGATTGGACAGAGTTTCAGATATCCGTGGCTTTGTTGATGTAGATTGGGCTGGAGATCTGGATCAGAGAAGATCTACAAGTGGGTATGTGTTTAACCTATTTGGAGGTGCAGCCAGTTGGATGAGTAAGAAACAATCTGTAGTGGCACTATCAACTATAGAGGAGAATACATGGTAGCCACTCATGCAAGCAAGGAAGCAATTTGGTTGCAGAGATTGTGTTCAAGTATGGGGTTAGTAAAGGGAGCTATAAGGATAGATTGTGACAGCCAAAGTGCAATTTTCTTAGCAAAGAACCCTGCTTACCACTCAAAGACAAAGAACATTAATGTTCAGTATCACTTTGTGAGGGATATGATAGAAGACAAAAAGGTGTTGCTGGTAAAGGTGGACACTTTAAACAATACCACAGATTCATTGACAAAATTTGTGAGCTCTGAGAAGTTATCTTGGTGTAGAAAAACAATGGGCATTGCAGGGCTGGATAAATGACTAAGCTCTCTTATGGCCCCTTGTGGAAAGAAAAATAAAAGTGGGAGAATTTTGGGTTGTGCTATTATTTCCACAACTAGCCCACACAGTGAACCGATGGGTGATAGGGGTGGCGGATCGCCCCCTTTGTTGCGTCAATTGCGTAGTAGGGGGTTTGAGGGGGGTGGGTAGCCCCCCTCTACAGGGTCCGGGGCAGTGCCCCGGGAATTTTTTTTTTGGATCCTATATTAGGTTGGGCGGACCTACCTATGGTTTTGTGCATGATTTTCGCACATGGATTTGGATGCAATGGTTTTCAGTCTATGGTTTTGGATGTGATGGTTTTCAGTCCATGGTATTGGATGCTTTGGCGTGTATAAATATGTATTGTAACATTGAAAGGAACATAATGAAAAATCAAGCTGGTAGTCCCGATTTTGGGATCCAGGGGAAAATCTCCGTGGATACTTGTTTTATGTGTTATGCTCTCGCATTGTTTATTTTCTGTGTTTTAGAATTCATATGCAGGTAATTTCTATTTAGGGTTAAAACCTACATCCCTTCCTTGCTCCAAAACTAGGATGCTCCAAGAAAACTCTAAGTGTCCAAGAGTGAGTGAGAGAGAGAGAATAATGAGAGAGCACCAAAATTGAAATTACGAATGGTTACAAACTGATCCTCATAAGCCTTTTTATCAATGATGCCTCTATTTTCTTCATTTTCCATTATTTTCCTTCAATTTCCTCCTCACACGAAACCTGTGACTTTTCACCTTCCTTTTCTCCTATTTTCCCTTATTTTCATAAATAAATGTGCCAAAAATACATTTTTCCCTTTTTTAATGCATTAGTAATTTCCTTTGCCAATTTCCTTTAGCCATAAACACATCCAGTGATTCCCACTGGGGTATCTTTGCCCAACATTCAACTTGGAATACATGTCCCTTAACCATGGTCTTATTTTGTATTTGTTAACTTTTGTTACATGAACATTTTGACCAAGGGTTGTTATAGATCCCTCCCCATTGGAACACCATCCTCAGTGTTAAACACACCAATACCTCAAAAGAACTACTAAAAAGAAAACATAATTCCCATGGAACTTTATAACTTAGCTCATTGCAGTATTTATAATGAAAGACCTACTCAAAAGCAAAGCATCACGACAACATGACAAGATAGAAACCATACCACTTATTGGAGCTCTATAACACAACTCGTGGTGGTATTTACATCCATATCCATATGTACATATACCAAAACATCATCAAAACATATACCAAACATCATACCAAGACTTCTTTGCCTCCACTGGCAAACAAAGAAAGATGCATGGCCTACATCTAATCCACCATCTCCCATGTAGCTTCTTCAGGCCCAAAGTGCTTCCACTACACTTTAAATTTATCTATGGCTCTTTCCTGAGCATGAGTTGCTTCCACTGTAATATGCACTGATAAGCTCTGGCTAGAATTCTCCTCCTTGCTCCACCTAAAATAGAGACCAATCAATAACATGATCAATATCCTATACCTTTTAAGCTGCTATCATTTTGTATTTTTGAGGTTGTGGGAGTAAATACATTGGACAAAATCAAACCACTTTTGAATGTTGGGATCTAGCCCTGCCAGCTTCAGAGAAGGCTCTCTCTTTATGATTTAACTTGGTTTTTAGGTTGATTTTAGGTTAGTTATGATTGTGCTTGGTTGTTTGTTTTAATTTGGTTGGTTTTTTGGCTAATTTGATCAAATTAATTTCTTTCCATTGGGCTATGGAGTCAAATAAAACTGGATGTTGCACCAAAAGTTTAAAGGAGTAGCCACAGGGCAAGCTAGCTAGATTTACTAGGTCTTTAAATTAAATTATGGAATGGAGAAAAGGTGTGATTCAGCGGGGATTGAGAAGCATTTAATAATTTCTCAATCAAACTTTCAAAAGAAAACATACAGATTGTAAACAAAGTCCAAATAGGGTGCTAAAAAACATATCCTATTTTTCACATCTCCTATTTTACAATTAGATTTCAGATGCATAACATAAAGAGAATAACAATGAAAACACAATTACAGTAGGAAAAACATCACCAGTATTTCATAACACAAGTATCCTGTGAAGAGTCTTTTCATTAATGGTGCTCCAGCAATGTGGAAAAGTACAATGCTTGATAGAAAAGATTTACAATGTTTAGGAACCAACCCTCAATACTTCGAATGAATGAATTATTTAAACATAATTTTAAAAAAGGATTACAATTAATGCCTCAGTGACATGGCATTATATTATTAACTTAAACTAATAGAAAGGAAATACTGTGACCAAAAGAGGTGAATTTGGTGAAGCGATCTGGACATCTGGCACTGCTTTGGTGGAGAACAGTTGCTGAGTGTACACTATCTAGGTGTTGTGCTGGTAAAGCTGACCTATTCTTTAATATTGGAATTCACACAACTTATCTCATTTCTCCTCATCTAGAATATCAATCTTTGTTACCTTACGGTAGATCTCATCTACCTCAGTATATCGAGCGAAAGTGGGTTTCACTACAAAAATGTGTTTTATCTCATGTTGGATAAAACTCATGTTGCTGATAGCTTCATAAAAAGCTCTCCCTGTCATAGCAACTTGATGTGGGTAGACATGGTTGTGTCCTTTACAATGTCTTGAAGCTTCTTCTTGTATTATTCCTTGGTCATCAATTTATCATTGATCACAAATAAAGAAGGAAGACCTTTCTTGTTCAATGTTTCTATTCTAGTGAAAAACCTATTAACTGCCACCTCCAAAGTATGACATTTCTCTGTCAGCTGCACAAGCAAGTTCTTCTTTGTTAGAACTTTCTTTACTTCTAGGATTGTTTATGTTCTGTCATCTACTCCCAAATCATCCAGCTCATATTTGTTTTTGGAGTTGAGGAACTTTATGATGTTGTTGGTTGTGGCAGGCATTTCTCCCAATTCAGCATTGATAGTGGAAATGGTTTTCTTGGCTTTCTCCATCAATTATTTCTGTTCAAATATAATCTGGATACATTGCCAAATTTCATCTATTTCTTTAATGATATTGTTCTAGATGATTTCCTGAACCTGGGCCAGAGTGTGGCCAACAGAAGACTCAGTTTTGACTTCCTCCATACTTCTATCTGGTTTTGAGCTCTCTATAGCTCTCTTGCATGAATAGTCTCAGTCTTTGTCTTCTAATCTTGTAGAAGATTAACTTGAGCTTGCAATATTTTGATTTCTTCAGTCTGGAGAGACATGTTCTATACTGCATTTGTCAACTGATCTGTTGTAGCCTCTATGCTTGTTGTGGAAGCAGTAGCTGTAGGAATAGTTGTGATAGGGAGTGCTTCCAAAGGGACAAAAAAATTTTGGTAGCTTTCTCCTTTTCTTTAATTATCTTTTCCATTTATATCTCCATTTGCTTCAATTGTACACTTTGTTCAATGATGAGCTCCATTATGTATGCCTTTTGTGTCTCTGTTTCTTCAATATCCATGGCCAGAGGATCTTCTGTGGCTGTTAATTTCAACTACTTCCTTAATGCTAATATGTCTGTATTCTTTTTCCTTACGAGCTCTTCTATAGAATTGATGTTTGTATGGTCATAACCTACTTTGATCACCACGTCCTCCAAATATTTGATCCTAGTGTCTTTGGTAAGTGCAAAAACCTTCTCCATCTTCAATTGTGATTGAACATTGGCTAATGTAACCTGCAGTTTAGACAAACTCATAGCAGTGTTAGTGACCGTGGAAAAAATCATTTTCCTAGTTTGCTTGTGCATCTCCATTTGGTCAATGGGATGTATGTCTTTCACATCAAATTCAAATGTTGTTTGCTTGTAGTATGATGCTGCCTTGAGCTGGGGAACCTGTGCTTGGAGGAATGCCATTTGCATTTTTTCTTTCTCTGAATCAAAGGATGACAACAACCTGCTTTGAGAACTGGAAGTCTACTTCGAGAACTGATTATAAGTGTTGATCTTCAAAGCCGCATTCCTCATTTTAATCATCTTAAAAATATCAAATACACTTTTTTTTGTCTTCCCTGCAGTAGATGTGCTCGTCTACACAACCTCCTGCTAATCCTATGAAGCTGTGGAGGTAGTGGGAGAAAGTGTAATGTGATCACCCATTAATGAGGAAAGAAGTGGCTCTTTTGAGGTGATGATGTTCTCTTGCTCTGAATCCTTGCTGAGGCTTAGTTTTGAACTGAGCTTGGCCTTATTCCTATACATGAATTTGAAGCCTTCACTTAAAATATTAGTCCCTGAAGGTGACTCTTCTTCTCTGCTTCTCTTTTTTGTTTTCTCCTATGTGATAGGAGTCTATACTGTGGAGGATGATTGTTACACAACATTTTGTCACTGTCCATATAATCCCCGTCCATGATCCTAGAGGACCTCTACAGTGAACCCTACATGCTTTCCCATCATGAAGAAACTCCTAGTATGTCCCTCTTCATGAGCAGAATAATTCTCCTTTGCATCAGTTCCCAAGAATATTCCTTTTACCCCAGTTTACAAGACCGACTCTACTGACCAGTTTCCTCGTCGCGTTGATTTGTAGAGATTAAAACCAAGACTAGCATCATACGTCGCTACTGAGCCTTTTCTCATTGGTGCTGATTCTCTTTTGGCAAGTTTTTTAAATATGGAGTTGAAGCTTCTAGGTGTAGAAGCTTCGTAACGAAAGTCTGGTAAATGGTTGGGCTAGATGGAGTTGAGGAAGTCCGTTTGGGCTCCTTTCCCCTATTAGGATGGAACCAACCCAAAAGATAAAGTCCTCCTTCTACAAGCTTCACTCGTATTTTAGCATTGGTATTTTTGGAGCTTGAATAATCAGCAAGACATTTATAGCTTATAGCTTTCTAGTGTATGTTTGAGGGAGAGTAGTGTGTTTGGTTTGGTTTGAGACTAAAGGGAAGAAGCCTTAAAAATTCCATTGTTGGGTCTATCCATGAGATGCTAGCAGAAGTGTGGGAACCCAATATGTCAGAGGAGACCAACAACATCAAGGCATTGGTTGTAATCTCTTTCTGAATTATATGAATACAACTATTGATTTATTTCCTACATTGATGTGTTATCTTACATTCGATGGCTTAATGTTCCTTGGCCTGTTAAGTAGGTTGAATACAATATTTTATGCTATCACGTTTTTGTTGTTGTTTGTTTGCTTTTTTTCAGGTATTTGAAGGAAGGAAACGAAAGGTAGCTGGAGTGAGGAAGTAGAATCATCACCAAGCGAAATAGTATTCTAAGAGGTAGGCCCTCTTATTTGATTCTAGCTTAAGCAGATCTTCCATAGATTGTTTTTTTGTGGCTAGACCCGCTCTCTCGGGCTAGAGGAATTTTTTGTGTCTGCACTGAGAATTTAACTGTACCACAAATTGGCGACTCCACTAGGGAGCCAATCCTTCTCTTTGATTGATTGTCATTTTATGGTTTTGTGTGAAATTTTCTAGTATTACCATTTCCCTTTAGTGTTCTCTGTTTTGCCTGGTTTACTACTCTAAGCCTAAAATTTATAGTGGCAAGTCTGGTCTTAGCCTTTGCAAATTTTTTTTTCCTTGAATTCTAGATCAGCGCATTTATTTTTCTGACAATCACACCGATCAGCACGAGTTTCTCAGAAACAGTCACACCGACCCCCTTTTGTCACTTGTTGTCAGTTAGGGAGTCATGCCAATTCCTGTAGGTAAAGGTCAGGGTTTCCCCTAGATCATAACCATTGTGTCTTGCCCTTCTGATTTGTGTCTCTTAGCTTGTTTTGACTATGTTCTACCTGACTGGGAAGCTCTTTTAGCTTGGTTTATATGCTTGTTTGGTTTGTCTTTTCTTCACTTGGTTTCTTGAGTTCTTGGATGGTTTGGAGTCCTAGGGCATCTAGGTTGTCATCCATTCACCTGTTTGTGTACTCATCAAGTCAAGTTGATAGTTAGATTGCTCCTTGAATTTCATTTGTTAGTCCTTTTGGTTGCTTTGATTTCCATTTAACAAGTTTTGAAATGTTTCATTTGTTGATTAAGCATCTCTTTTTTAGCATAGATTACATTGATCATCTTGTTTTTGGTTGAGTCTTTGGAAGGAATTCTCTTTTGTGCTTTACATTTGCTTGAGGATGATTATATTTGAAAATTTTTCATTGAAGTGTTTGTGAAATATTCGTTTTCTCATTTCATTGAAGAATATATAATTCTAGTTTGTTGAATCAATATGTTACATTAGTTAGCATCATTGAATACTAGAGTTGCATTGTCATTTGCATTGGAAAAGAAATGAATTCTCTTTACTAGTGAAAGGACTACTTGAAGTGTGTTTGGTAGGAAAGATAGGAATTTGAAAGAGTTTTTCATTATTTTGTTTTCAAAAAGCAAAGTAGTGAAAAATTCATTTTGCTTTCAATTGCTTGTTTGTTGCATTGAGTGTGTTTTCTACTCTCATTAGTGTAAACAATTCATCGAATTGAAGGGTCTTGTCTCATTTAGCTGCATATAGGAGTTTTTCAAGTCACATCGATAAGGCCTAAAAACCAAGACATAATTTCGAGATAAACTCTAGAATGTATTCAATTAACCTAAGGCACATTTCAAACCTAACGATCACATTTAGAAGGTCTAGGCTAGAGACGTGTTCTGACGTCTTTAAACCTAGCAGTTGTCGTTCACTTCGGCACTAAACAATGCTAGTACGGACTTGTTCTCCCCGTACCATCACGTATATAAAGGGAGACCCCACTAGGTTGCAATCCTTTATCCATAGGAAGCTGAGTCTACCACCTTGTAAATGTGATACACTGAACACAACATTCGGGGAGATTTCCTGCCCGTACTTCTCGGTTTGCCGGGAGGTATTCTGCAGTTGATGGTTACCTGGTAATTCTTTTTTGCCTATATCATCCTGAGTAGTCGTTTTGATCATTTTGAATCCCTAAATATAAAACATCATCCGAGCACTTGTCCTTTCGAGCTCGTTTCAAACCAAAAGTGATAAAGTCACCTTTGCTTCTTTCTTGACTCTTAAAACATGAAAGAGCACTAGTTTGTTTTTGCGTCTTAAAAAATTGTTGCTCATGATCATATAACATTCCTGTTAGTATTTTTCCAGAGCACATCGTGAGTATACCTTTAAATACATTTTAAAGCCTTGGAATCAATATCTCTCTTCTGATTAATTGAGATAAGCTCATCGTGTCTGAACCATTTGGTTTGCCTATTTCCTCTTCCTCTCCTCTATCTGAAAGATCATCTGAGGAGCCTTTTCTTTAATTGCCACAATCACTTGAGGACCAAGGTGTTGAACTTGGAATTGTTATGAGCATTCAACCTTTGTCATCTCGTCCTCCACCTCCCTCAGATACTGGGTCACTTTCTGACATTAGCCCGGAATCTTCGAATGATTCTATCCAAACTCCCGCGAGTCCACCAACTTTTGAAGATCAGCTTGGATTGGTTGTTTATCCTCCGAATCATTTGTTCAATCCTGTTGTGATATCACCGCAACGTCCATACAGTCCGTACAATCAGCTGGGTATTCTTTTGGAATTATCCCCTCAAACATTTTCGGTAGTCCATTATCGCCTATTTTCACCCATGGAATCAGAAGGTGAAATACCAAACTCCTCTCTGGGTCACTCGGAGGTTTCCACTCCACACACAGTCGAGGAGCAGGAATATCATTTCCCTCTTGAAGGTTTCTCTTACATGGGAAGCATTTTGACCAGTGTTCATCCTAAGTTACCGCATAATTATGTGACTTTAACTTACTTGGTTTTAGGAGCGCCTACTGCCTCATTGCTATATCACAACCCTATTTGGGCATCTGGTGCTATGCCTACCTCAGGTCCATTCATTCAGAACCTAGCCTCCCAACTGATGGTTCATTTTGTAGTTATTTCAGTTTCGGTGCAGCCCACCGTTTTGAATCCTCTTGTTTCATCGGTTCAAGTAACCCTTCCGGTTCAACCGATGGTCTCGAGTCATGTCTCTTCGTTCCCTCCAGTAAGTGGATAGGTTGTGCCACCACCTAGGGGGTAGATTCTGAATGTTTCTATGATGTCTGGCACAACCAATGTGAGTGGCTCACAATCTCACATGATTGGAATGAACGAGCCCTCTTTAGGTGCCATCCTAAACCTTGTTGCTCTTGTTGGATCGAGTAATGTCCAGTACCAATAGCTGAACCCTGTTGGTCTTTTTGGATCAAGTAACATCTAGTACCAGCATCTTAATATGGCCCAGGTTCAGTACCAACCTCCTTATGTTCCATATGGTTCACAGGCGATGGTTAATCTTCCCTACATCCCTCAGCCTGGACCTTATGTCCAACCTGGTCTGCCGCCGAGCTTGGTGGGTATGACCAAATACAATTCAGGAACTTTCAAGGTGTCATTCCAGGAACTGTTCAAGTACCCTTGCAATAACAAGGATAGCTTCTACAGTAACAAGGGAAAAATTCATTGTAGCAAGGGCCATCCATGCAGTAGAAAGGGCAGACAATGCCGCATAAAGGACAACTGTAACAACTGTACGGGAAACCCTCGCAATCGTTGCAGTAAACCATGTAGTCGCAAGTGCAGTATGTGATGCCATCCTCCCAGCCTATGCCTTCGCAAGGTCAACCTCTACAACCACAGGGACAACCTTTAAAACCGTAAGGTCAACATGGGTAACAACAACCCTTATACTCATATAAACAGGGTCAAGCTTTGCAAGGGCAAGGTCAGGGTCAAATCTTGCAACAGCATGCACAAAATCCTTATGTCCAAGGGTAATAGGTCCAACATCCATTTTTCCAAGGGCAGTAGGTCCAAAATCTTTATGTCCAAGGGAAGCAAGTGCAAAATCCTCACGTCCAAGGGCAGCAGGTCCAAAACCCTTAGTCTCAGGGACATCATGTTATGAAACCATCTCACAAAAATATAGAAAAGATAGATCAACGCCTTAGAAATAAGCCTCTTTGAGGGGAAACATGCTTTACATTACACAAATGAACAATTCTTAGATGATACAAATGACAAGACCTCCTTTCTATATATAGGAATCTATGGGGTCATAATATAATCAAAGCCGACATAACAATAATAATGTAAGGGCACAATAATAACAATAGTGGGCTTCTCTAGGGCACAATAATAACAATATGGGGACTACATGGGCACAACAATATAGTAAGGGGGTTGCACCAATAACAATAAGGGGTTACACTAGTAGTATAGGGATCTAACATGCCCCTCTCCTTCAAAAAGTGTTGTCCTCAACGCTTGAGTAGTTCTTGATTGCTTTTGTATAAAATTATTTTCCTCCCATGTGGAATCTTCAGCTCGTAAGTTCTTCCACTTGGATACTCTGAAATTGATTGATTTTGTAGTTGTCGAGTTCTTTCTTCTATGAATACTCTAGGTTCCAATATGATTTTTCCTTCCTCATCACGTTCTGGTAATATTGTTTGAACTAGGATCTTCTACAACTTTTGAATGAGTGGCCACACTTCTTTGTCCTTTTCCCATTCATCCCTTGCTTCATTTATCCAATTTGGTTGGATAATAGAAATAGCACAAAACAATGCTTCCACATCCTCAACCTTTCTTGAGAGTGCATATTTAACAACATTTTTCTTCCCTTTTTTGTAGAGGATTTCAAAGTCATAACCCAACATATTTGTGACCCATTTCTTTTGTTCTTCCAAAGATAATCTTTGTTCTAAAAAGTATTTAAGACTATCATGATCCATTTTTACCTTGAAGTGTCTTCCCATTACGTAAGGTCGTCATTTCTTAAGTGCATGTACTATTTCCAATGTTTCCTTCTCATAAATAGCTTGCTTGAGATGTAGCCGTAAACATACCCAATCGCCTACATCAAAACTTCTTTCACTGCAATGTTGATATGCCTATTGTTTCATTCGATTCTGCACCAAAGTGGCGTTATCCTTTAAAAGTTGGAGAACTTGTTGTTGATGCTCGATGTGATCTTTCATTGCTTGAATATTTTTCTTCTTGACATGTCCTTCTATCTTGAGAGTTTGAGGAGTGGTAATTTCTTCCAATGCATTACAAGATATGGTCGGATTCATTTCTTGATATGTCCTTCTATCTTGATAGTTTGAGGAATGGTAATTTTGGAAAATGAATTACAAGATATGGTCGGATTCATTCCTTCTTTGTCGATGTGATCTTTCACTTGAACCTTTTTCTTCTTGATATATCCTTCTATCTTGAGAGTTAGAGGAGTGGTAATTCTTTCCAATGCTTTACAAGATATGGTCAGATTCATTTCTTCTTTCTCTGGGGTTGCTTCCTGGTGTTTATCCTCTTCTTTTGATGTTTCTTGATCCTTTTCTTCCTCCTCTTCATAATCTATGTAAAATAATTTCTTCTTAGCACACTTATCACCTTTAGTGTATTTGCTATCACAATTGTAACAAAGCCCTTTTTCTCCTTTTTCTTCCAATTTTTGTGGTGTAAAACTTGTAGTTTGTGGAAGGCTAGGAGTGTTGGAAATAATACTAAGAGAGGGGGTGAATCAGTACTTACAAATCAATAAATTTTTTATTTCCATAATCAGATTTATATACGCTACTTCAGTGAAGGGAACTCGTGTGTGCATGAAACTGTTCTTAAGGCAACCAACGCATACCCAGTGAACTTATGATTCAATTAATTCATCATATGTTGATCTTTAGTCAGTGCATCAGTACTTTATTAAACATTAAACAGTAACCATGTAGTAATAATAGAATAAACCATCACACATAAGAAACACACATGAACACCAAGATTTAAGGTGGAAACCCAATGTGGGTGAAAACCACCTGCTGCTGTCGTCTCCGTCTTCTTTTAATAATAAGAAAATATGTTTACAATCTTGTACTGGTGTAGACTCATACCAGTACGTAGGCACCCACCTGCAGAAGGCTACAACCTTCTCTTGTTCTCCAATTTCTTCTAGAAGGGAGCTACAACCCCCTAATTCTTGTATTAGCCAATATATTTACTAGTACGTAGGCATCGACCTACAGAAGGCTACAACCTTCACTCATTCTCCAGCTTCTACTGGAAGGGAGCTCCAACCCCCAAGCTTATCAAATCACCAGCGACTACTAGCAAGAAGCTTCAACTTCCTCACTGAAGGCTCCAACCCTCAGTATTCTCCAGGGACCACGTTTCATAAATTTTCACACTGGATACTCCTGGTACACAATACTACAATATGAAGGCCACATTTCATCAAATTTTCATACTGGACTCATTAGTAACATTGAAGCTCAAAATAAATCACCATTGTAATACAACCGTCAAATACATCTGCATCAACCAATCATTGAAACCTAATAAATCTTTGATATAACTGAAACCCAATGATCAATCTCTGGTATAATCATAATTG
This sequence comes from Pinus tabuliformis, assembly GCA_031772625.1. Taxonomy (NCBI): domain Eukaryota; kingdom Viridiplantae; phylum Streptophyta; class Pinopsida; order Pinales; family Pinaceae; genus Pinus; species Pinus tabuliformis. Next base: position 1,777,951,483 of record CM062816.1, on the reverse strand, counting down.
AATTAAATCAATCACTGAAACCTCTAGCATACTGAATCAAACAATCACTGAAACCTCTAACATATTGAATCATACAATCACTAAAACCTTTGACATATTGAATCAAAGAATCACCGAGCCTCTGACACAACTGAATCAACCATTCATTCAAACTTAATCAAATTCAACCAAACAACTGGGACAGATAGATCACTATAACCAGTACATAGATCCAAACCCAGATCACTGCATCAACAACCAGGACTAACTGTAGCTTCAAAAGTCATGTGTCAAAATGTATATGCTCCTTCAATGAATCCAACCTGCATTTATATGCTACTTCCTTTAGCCCAACCTGCGTATATCTCTAAAGATATTGAATCATAAAACCTCTGAACAATAAATTGTACCAATCAGTGACATTTTGAATATCGACTATCATATTATAGAGTTCTAAATAGATAGCAACAAGGATCACCCTTCCTTCTCAATCAATCAATCAAGCAGACTCAGTTTCCTTATACATTTAGTTCTACTTTCAGATCTAAGAAGACATCATTGACAAACAGTAGTAATACAACAACAAAACAACAGTATTGATATGATAGATCAGTCATCCCTAAACATCAAGCTTTTGTTTTGCATACGCTACTTGGAAGAGCTGAACCAATGTGTATACCCAACTTCATCAAATCGAACCAGTGTATAGATCTGCAAATACTTACTTATAACTTCGCTGCAATTCCAGATGTCATACATACCTAGATCATCACTTATAAAGGATAAAACATGTGTTAGCAATCAGATCTAGCCTATCCATTATCAGATCTCATAATGATAAGTCATTATGATCCTGATCCATCATTAGATCTCATCCATCATCAAACACTCAGGTGCATACTTAGTTCAAATCAAGCAAAGCATCAAAAACCCATAACATGCATATTTGCTTTTGATCTAACACTTCATAAGATATTCATTACTTGTACATTTAGCCCTTGATCTTCTCCTCCTTATATACTTAGATCCTTTTTCAATACCTGAGACCAAATACCTAGGGTCAATACCACGGACCAAATACCTCAGACCAAAACCTTGGTTTTCCAATCATGTATGCGCTTTTCTTCCTGTGGGAGTGTGTGTATATGTATACACTCTTTTTGTTTCGTGGACCAGTGTGTATATGTTGTTTTGACTAAGAGGACCTGCATATACTTCTTAAAATGCTTTTCATCAACCTTTTCCTTCACCTTATTTATTATGATCATAAGACCTTAATTCCATCTTGCTGTTCTTCTGTACCATTGCCCTATTACCTCTGAATAGACCTATTACACTTTAATTTTCCATATTACTTCTAAAATGATTCCTTTTAAATGGCATGCATTTTGTCACATTTGATATCTCTCTTGTAGATTCATCTAGTTACGTAGATTCATCTAGTTACCATATACAAGTGAGTTGTTCTACTACAAGTGGGTTGCCATCAAGTACAACACATGCATCATAATGCCAACAATATCCCCCTTTGGACTTGATGGCAACCATGTTGGTGTTGATTACGGCAAGCTATAGAATCTGTTAGAGATAACAACCAACACCAAAATACTCTCCCCCTTCAACACCAAGGGAAAAGGGCAGACCAAGATATTCTCTCCCTTTGATATCAAGGGAAAAGGGTTGACCAAAGTGAAGTCTTTCATATCTGAACAGCTGAATATAAACATTGATCATCCTCCCCCTAGGCACATGCTGAATTCGGTGATTAAATTCCCCCTTTGTACATGCTGTGATGCACTAAACCGTCCATGCTCCCCCTGAGCACATGCAGAGTCTAAAAAAATATTTTCCAAAAGAATAACATGACTCTATACCTCAACTATGTGAGTTTGACCTTCCTATCACCAGTGACTCATACATACATCAATCTCCCAACCAAGTGGGGATATACGAAATTTGACTCATCGACCCAACCAAGTGGGGATATACCAATTGTTTATACATGATTGAAATATAGCAATTATTGCATCATCCTTCCCATGTATAGTGGGGGTACAAATTACATCATATGACCAAAAAGGACTCATTAAAAGACTATGAAAGACAAAGACATATTATTACATCATGGGCATTTACATGACCTTTACATCAAATGACATACATGACATTTTTAACAAAGAACAAAGACCTAAACAAGACCATGATAGTCATAAGCAACTATCATACACCATATATGATCTGCACCATAAGCATTTGTCAGCAGCATCTGGACCAACAACCTGTATATGTCCATTATCAGTTCTCAAGATATGACAATGTAAATATGATCAACCTGTGACAAAGTATGTCATATATAGATATCAACTCATCCTATTGATCTCATCAAGATCAACTTTCTCTGTTTTATTAGAAGAAAGAGCCTTAACCTTCCATGTCTAAACAGTAACACAAAATCATTCACATCATATGTATGTGAAAACACCATATTCATCATCTATGATCATAACATCATCATCAAGAATTGCATGATCTTTCCATAAGAACCCTCAATATATTAACCATGTATCATCACTAGGGAACATCCCACATCTGATAAGCATCAACCATGATAATCAACATATGTGAGTATCAAACCTATCATCATAAAGTAAGAAGTCATCATCATTATGTGACTAAGTAAGCCATGTCTTCGAATATCCATGTCTTCAAATAGATATGCCTGCAATAACACCATTTTCTTGGCCAACCAACAATATTTATCAATATGCAACTTAAGTAATCATCCATGTATCCAGCATATTGTATATTCATCAAAGAGATAGCAATATGTATCTAGAAAACCATGAGCTCATAGTCATTTGTCAATCTTTCTTGATACCATCAACAACAACAATCCTCAACCATGTGAGAGCCAAGAACTATAGGAATCCTACATCATAACTTCACCATATGAACTCTATGCATCTTTGAAGGCATGATGACAACAACATAAAAGAAATGAGTGGCTCATCATCAAATAATGAAGTTGTGTACACAAGATTTGTACTTCTCCTTGTCTTTATGAATATCACCATGTAAGCATCGTATATGTACTGTATGCATCATCAAAAATTCATTCACAATCACCCATAAATCTGATCCGAGTAACAACTATGTAACCCCAAGCAATACAAGTATCATAATCATAGGCAATTCATAACTGCAACATAGCATGATGTATCATTTAAACACTTTAGCCATATAAGAATCATCACCATTGATAAAAATCATTAGGTACCAAAGACACAATGCCAACAATGCATTATTAGTGGTATAACATATTCTCCCCCTAAACCTGTGCCACCTGTTCACTGTCAGGTCGGATCATTGCATATATTAGTAAGAAATATCAAGGCATCATCATGAATCAGATATACATCAAGTCATAAACAAATTATGAGGATCAAAAGCACTTCTAAATAACATCCACATATTGTGGTCATCAATCACCAAGACAGAAAAGATAATTGATAATTCTCTGAACCATATCAAATCATTTTTTCTAAGTCTGCCCCACTACTTCTTCATCAAACCAACATATACGTGACTGTGTGGCTTCTAACTCGTGTATATACGTGACTTGTCTTCATGATAACTACGCACGAGAACTAGGACACTAAAATTTCATACTTCCAGTTCCTTCTGAGTCTATTCTGTCTGTATACTGAGCTATGCCACATCTTTCGGTCTCTAATTCCTTCTTCGTCCATACCTTGGAGAGTGATGATGTTTGTTCCTTTTGGTATGTTGGCCAAAATTTTCTCCTGCATTATTTTGCTATATGCCCAAACTTGTTACAAGCATAACATCTTATATGTTTCATATTCCTTCTAAAGAAATCAATGGCTTTGTGACCAAACATATAGCAAGAAAAACAAAATCCCTTAAAGTACCTGGAAGCTGATGATCTTTTTGTGTGGCGGTTATTAGCTTGAACAATTCTACTTCTGCATCTTGCTGCAACATGTCCAAAATTATGACATACAAAACATTCAACATTATTCATCAGAGGAAAGAACTGATTATCACTTCCATGGTTAGGAGTAAATGATTTTCTTTGAAGTCTTTCTTTCCTTGGTTGTTGATGGGGTTGACCTCTTATCCCCTTGTTGAGAATTTTAGATTTTCCATTAGAGTTCCCTGCCTCATGTTGTGAACTAGATTCACCTTCGACAGTTTCATGAAAACCAAGACCAAATTTGATGATAGGAGACCTTTGACTACTAAGAATATTATCCAAAATCTTAGTACTATCTTGAAATCGTAAAAGTTTATCCTTTTCTTCCAATTTACCTTTTAGGATATTTACCTCAACTTCCTTTTCAAGATACTGCTTCTTCATGATTTCTTCAGCTTTTCTTCCTTCTTCCACTTGTTGCCTTAATTCGAGAACTTCATTTTCTTGTTCTTCAAATGCTTGGAGTAGTTCTTCATTCTGCTTATTTGAATTTTTGAGATCTTCTTTTAGAGAAACGACCACAGCTTCAAGACCTTCACAGTAGTTGGTTCTTTCTATAAGTTCCTTGGTTGTTGTGTCCTTTCCATTCACTTCATTTCTCAATGATGTCACTTCATCCTGCAACCTTTGACTTTGATCTTCCTTTTCCTCGTATTGTTTCCTTACTTTGTTTCCTTCCTCTAACTGAGCCTTTAACCTTGTAATCTCTTCTTTGCAGGTACACTCCCTTTTGTCCAATAGATCTTGTTGATCTCTAATTGTGTCTGTGAGCTTTTTAAATTCTACCTCTATTTGATTTATTTCTCTTTCACCCATAAAAGCAAATTCAATTGTTTCGTTGTCACTTTCATTATCTTCAAATGAGAAAATAAATCTATCACCAGAGGACAACAAATTCATACCTGATAGTTCTTTTTGTTGTTCATCTTCATTCTGAGGTGATTTTGAATATGAAGAGTTACTTCTACATAAAAGCCAATCATCTATCCCACTGTCACAGTTCCTTTGAGATGTCTTCTTCTTTTCTTGTGCTTTCTTCTTTAGTTTCTTTCCCATTGTTACTACGAATCTCCTTCAAGCGATCAAGCTTTTTCCAAAGGACCTGCTTTGATACCACTTGTTAGAAATAATACTAAGAGGGGGGGAGGGTGAATCAATATTTACAAATCAATAACATTTTTGTTTCCTTAATCAGATTTATATATGCTACTTCAGTGAAGGGAACTCGCGTGTGCACGCAACTATTCTTAAGGCAACTACTGTATATCCAGTGAACTTATGATTCAGTTAATTCATCATATGTTGATCTTTAATCAGTGCATCAGTACTTTATTAAACATTAAACAATAACCATGTATAGTAATAATAGAATAAACCATCACACATAAGCAACACACATGAACACCAAGATTTAAGATGGAAACCCAATGTGGTTGAAAACCACCTGCTGTTGTTGTCTTCGTATTCTTTTAATAATAAGAAAATTTGTTTACAATTTGTACTGGTGTAGACTCATACTAGTACGCACGCACCCACCTACAAAAGGCTACAACCTTCTCTCATTCTCCAGCTTCTTCTGGAAGGGAGCTACAACCCCCTAATTCTTGTACTAGCTAATATATTTGCTAGTACATAAACTCCGAACTACAGAAGGCTACAACCTTCACTTGTTCTCTATATTTTACTGGAAGGGAGCTCCAACCCCCTGATCAAATCACAAATCACTACTAGAAGGAAGCTTCGACTTCCTCACTGAACGCTCCAACCCTAAGTATCCTCCAGGGGCCGTGTTTCATAAATTTTCACACTGGATACTCCTAGTACACAATAATACAATATGAAGGCCACATTTCATCAAATTTTCATATTGGACCCATTAGTAACATTGAATATCAAAATCAATCACGACTGCAATACAACCATCAAATACATTTGCATCAACCAATCACTGAAACCCAATCATCAATCTCTGGTATAATCATAACTGAATCAATCAATCATTGAAACCTCTAGCGTACTGAATCAAACAATCACTGAAACCTCTGACATATTGAATCATAAAATCACGGAAACCTCTGACATACTGAATCAAACAATCACCAAACCTTTGACACAACTGAATCAACCATTCATTCAAAATTAATCAAATTTAACCAAACAACTGGAAGAGACGGATCACTATAACCAGTACATAGATCTGAACCCAGATCACTGCATCAACAACTAGAACTAACTGTAACTTCAAAAGGCATGTGTCCTAATGTATATGCTCCTTCAATGAATCCAACATGCATTTATACACTACTTCCTTTAGCCTAACTTGCATATATCTCTAAAGATATCGAATCATAAAACCTCTAAACCACAAACTGTACCAATCAGTGACATTCTAAAGATCTACTATCATATTACAAAGTTCTAAACAGATAGAAACAAGGATCACCCTTCCTTCTCAATCAATCAATCAGACTCAATTTCCTTATACATTCAGTTCTACTTTTAGATCTAAGAAGACATCATTGAAAAACAGTAGTAATACAGCAGAAAAACAACAGTATTGATATGATAGATTAGTCATCCCTAAACATCAAGCTTTTCTTTTGCATACGCTACTTGGAAGAGCTGAACCATCATGTATATCCAACTTCATCAAATCGAACCAACGTATAGTTCTGCAAATACTTACTTATAACTTCGTTGCAATTCCAGACTTTAGACATACCTAGATCATCACTTATAAAGGATAAAACATGCATTAGTAATCAGATCTAGCCTATCCATTATCAAATTTCATAATGATAAGTCATTATGATCCTGATCCATCATTAGATCTCATCCATCATCAAACACTCAGGTGCATACTTAGTTCAGATCAAGCAAAGCATCAGAAACCCATAACATGCATATTTGCTTTTGATCTAACACTTCATAAGATATTCATTACTTGTAAATTTAGCCCTTGATCTTCTCCTCCTTATATACTTAGATCCTTTGTCAATACCTTGGACCAAAACCACTTAGGACCAATACCTTGGACCAAATACCTAGGGTCTGTTATCACCTAGATTGACCTCAGGTTGAAGGGAGGCAATGCTAGGGTAACCACAAACCAAGCTTAAGCAAGTAGCTAGCCCTACTAGGCCGGAAGAGGGCTCTCCCCGTAAGGATCTCAATCAACATGACTAGATCAAGTAAAGGATTTTAGGCTAGGTATAGTAGCATGAAATTTTTGATTGGATTTTGTAGGGGTTTTGCCGGATGAGGAGGAGTTGGGCAGTTTAGGTCTAGGAAATTAGGTCAGAAATGCAGGGTCTTATATGGGGAAAGGTAGGCATAGGCTTTAACACTTTTAGGCTTGATGGGGTGAGATGTTTAATACTGGTGAGAAGCTAAGAAGGGCATGTGACAATCATGGATCCTTCCTGGACTGATGAAAATATGAATTGGTGAATGATTTCCCAAGGCAGAGCACTGATACAATGGATTCTACCTATAAAACTTGAAAACATTCAACTAGAAGCAATAAAATGATCGATGGCATACATAAAACATATAAATAAATAATCATGGAAGAAGAAACTTTACTAAAACTCCATATTGCAGGGATCCCATAAAAATAGCTACAATTCTTATTAATCTCCTTGTCAAACTGCTTACAATGATGTACATTCAAGCTCTGAGCATCCAACTAAGTCCAACCCTTTACAATGAGGAAGAAGAAGAATATATAGGCATTGTTTCAACCTCCTCCCATCCTCAGGGGTCAAATCCCCAAGATTAGGAGCTAATCTAACCAACACTGAACAAGAAAACAACAATATAGGCATCTCAACAACTTGCCTCTAAAAGTGAAAAATTGATTCATATGGGTTCAAACTAACTCCTAAGCAATGAATCTACCTTCTATTACTATTTATCCATCATATTTACAAGCCAAGCCATCACTTACAATGGTAAATCATCCACCATGAGAGATAATCCATGATTATAGTAAAAAAATAGAAGAATATCAACCTTGAGTAAAACTGTCAAAAGCACAACGCCACTGGGCAAAAGTGTAGCGCCACTTTTAGGTCCCTTTTGGAGACCTTCCAGACATCCAAATTGAGCCCAAGATAGCTCAATGGAAAGGTATTCAAGTATAATTTCCCAAGCACCTAGAATTTTTGCATTTACAGCTAATTTGACCCCCCAAAACTTGATTCTCCCAAGACTTATTCTGTGTGTCCAAAAAGTGGCAAAAAGGTCATTTTTAGGGTTTTTTTTGACCTTTTGGTGGACCAGTTCTGCCCCAAAAATTTTGAAACTTGCTAGGGTGCATGTCCTCATCGATTTGAATCCAAAAATGCAAACCATTTCGTCATTGTATGCCCCTAGGAAAAGCGCAGCGCCGGTGGTGCCACGCTTATAGGTAGTTTTTCTGTGTATTAAATTTCAAAATTTGCAAATGACAAAATTTGCTCCAAATTTGCTCAAAATTGGTGAGAAGCACCATCAGCAAGTGCTCTGATGAGCCAAGGAAGCTTCAACCAACATCCTATGTCTATCCTCCTCTTTTGTGTGGTTTTCTTTGTTGCATAGCTCTATCTGCTAAGGTGTCACTACTTGTATTTTCCTCCTCCTCATAGTCTCGGTATTCTTAGTACATGTTTGCAAGGTTGAGGTGTATGAAGGTAATTACTAAAAGTGTTTTTAGGAATGAGGGGATGGGAGATGAGCTTGAGACTAGGAAATGAATGGAGGGGTAGGAAATGAGAGGGAGGGCTTGTTTACTTGAGAATTTGATCTTGGGGAAGAGGGAAAAAGGGAATGGGAATGATATGGAATAGGGATAAAGGGAAAAAGGGATAAGGTGATGGGGAAATATGGATAGGGGAATTTAGAACTGTAGGGCTAGGTGCTAGGATGAATAATGAGGACTTAGGGTTTAAACATCATTAAGAAGATTCTAGAATTTGATATTAAACATGGAAACGATGCTTTTAATTTAGATTTGAAGATCAAAACCAAGGTGAGGGATGTCCACTTACCTGTAATGATGAAAGGAGAGAGAAATTTGGAGTTTGTTTGAGAGTTGAGGGTTTTTAAGCTCTCCTGCCAAAAGCGCAGCGCCACTTCAAGTCCACTTTTGACTGCCTTCCCAGTGTCCAAATTAGACATGGGATAGCTCATTGGAAATCTTGTCGAGTATAATTTCCAGAACATCTTGAAGTTTTCAATTTTGAGTTCATTTGCCTTGTCAAAAGCTCAATCTCCCAAGACTAGTCAAAATGTGCAAAATGAGGCTGCCAAAATGCAGAGTGTTGTTGCAGTAAACTTTTGGAGGTCTTCCTCAACTCCAAATTTAGCTGATAATAGCTCATTAGAAAGATCTCTGTGTCTAGTTATCATTTCACTCATCAAGAAAGTCATTTGGTCACTCTAGGAGAACTATTAATTTTCCAAAGGTCACTCCAGAAGTGCATCAACTCTCTTGAGGCAACTGTATTATTGACATTTATCTAAAACCATGACACCTGTGTAAAACATGAAGGAGGTTTTCCTTCCTTGGCCTATTTTAGACAAAAACCTCTCTCACATTTTCCAACTTCTTCCCTGTTTAGTCTAAAACATAGTTTGAAGAAAAACTGGCCCTATGTGTGGCAAATGATTTGTCCCTTGGAATGACTTATTGAAAAATGATGGAGACATGATGTGCATGAGTTTGGAATGACCTCATACTCGCTAAAATGACCTCCCTTATGCCTCATATACTCAGATGTCTCTGATTTCATAGCCAACCCTAGCTTAATGGGTGAGGAAATTAAGGTTTAGTGCTTGTGGAAAATGATGATTTGGACACCCTTGGAAAAAACAATGCACTTAGCCCTTTGAAACTTTTTGCTTTCACTTGAATATTTCCTTTGAAAAATTGATCTTTTGATGGTCTCCCATCTTTGGAACACTGAGTTAACAGCTGGGATGGTGAAATTATTACATTTGAAAGATATAAAATTACATAATGAAATAAGCATTTCTCTTTACAAATAATCTTCACATAGTGAAGGGATGTTATTTTTTCACCTTTTACTTGTTGGTCTTATGCAATGGAATGGAGCCTTGGCAACCCTAATGACCTAATGAAACTTTGAAAAACCCCAAATACCTAATGAGACCTTGAAGGACTGAATTTCAAGATGACATAATGACCTCATGACTAATACAAATGGCATGATAAAAATAAATTTATGGATGATGTACAGTCAACAAGATATGAAACTATGCCAGCAAGTAATCCATTTAGGGAGGAGTGATGTTTTTGGACTAGGACTACCATCAGTGATTGATTTTTTGCATCACCTAGTGGAATGATAAAAATTTCTGAATCAGACCCTTAAAAAGATATGAAAAGAGAATTTTTTTATTACTGATGGCAGGATGCAAATACTGACACTAACAGGGTCAATACCATGGACCAAATACCTAGGGTCAATACCACGGACCAAATACCTCAGACCAAAACCTTGGTTTTCCAATCATGTATGCACTTTTCTTCCTATGGGAGTGCGTGTATACGTATACGCTCTTTTTGTTTCGTGGACCAACATGTATACATTGTTTTGACTAAGAGGACTTGCGTATACTTCTTAAACTTCTTTTCATCAACCTTTTCCTTCACCTTCTTTATTTTGATCAGAAGACCTTAATTCCATCTTCCTGTTCCTCTGTATCATTGCCCTGTTACCTTTGAATAGACCTATTACACTCTAATTTTCCATATTACTTTTGAACTGATTCCTTTGAAATGCCATGCATTTTGTCACATCTGTAAACACAACTGCCATGCATTCTGTCACATCTGATATCTCTCCTATAGATTCATCTAGTTACCATATACAAGTGAGTTGTTCTACTACAAGTGGGTTGCCATCAAGTAAAACACATGCATCATAATGCCAACAAGGAGAAAAAACACTTCCATAATTATAGTCATGAGTGGTGGGATTCCTTATTTCCATAATTTCGCTTTCAATTTTTCTTGCCAACCTGAATTCCTTTTCCAATGAATCAGGTTCCAAAAGATGAACCTTATGTTGAATGTTATCCTTTAAAGTCCCTATGAAGACATCAATCCTCTGCTTCTCTAGAATATCATTTACCCTTATATTAAATTTTTGGAATTCCTCAATGTGCTCTACCATTGAACCCTTTTTTTTGAGATTTATCAATTGGCTAAAGAAGGTGTTGTTCTTTGTCTCCTCATAATGTGCTATCATTTCCTCCGTGAAAATTGACCAGGTGACAAGTGCTTTACAAGAACAAAGCTCTCTATACCATACAAACTGATTTGGTTCTAAATATAAAGATGCAATATGTACCTTTTGTAATAGTTGTACCTCATGTAGATCAAAATATTGTTCCATCTGTAGTATCCAATTTACAGGATCCTTGCCATCAAAATTCCTCATATCGTCTTTCCTTGATTTTAGGAGCTTGATCTTGAATTTGCTGTATCTATGTAATTTTAGATCTCCAAGATCTAAAATTATGTCTTGTGGTATCCCTCTGAGTTCTCTTTCTAACCATGCAAGTCAGATCAAGATTGGATTCTCCAAAACAGGGTTATGCCCAATCTCCCAAGATGGCTTGATTATATACGTTTTCAGTAGAGCGAACTTGTACGAAGTGCCACATGTCACTGTTGCGACCCTCGGATTGGAAACTGATATACAGAAAACTACACGCCGTCCTATTTCTGTAACTTCTTACGAAATTTCAATCTGATACTCAGAGAGAAAGTTATGATGATTTTCCCAAGGTCACCTGTTGGGGATGTAATTCAGGAGCCTGCAAAAACCCTAAATATCTTGGACTGCATCTTCGAAAATATAGCAAAACAAGATCTGAAATTCAGGCCTGAGCTTCACCTAGTTTTCGTCTCAAATGGGTTTTAATTTTAGACTCTAAAACATTGTAGAACAAAAATTATAGCAAAAATTCCACGATGACCTATTTGAGATGGAATTATGGAGCTTGCAAAAAACCTAACTTCCTCAGATCATGTATCCGAAAATATAGCAAGATAAGCTTTGAAATTTGGACCCGAGGTTCAGACCTAGTTCAACTCAAGTGGATTCTTCTTTTAACTTGTGAAACTGCATAGCAAAAATTTATAGCGAAAATTCCATGATGGCCTATTTGGAGCAGCGAAACCCTAGAATACAAAACTCTGATACCAGATGTTATGAAACCAACTCACAAAAAGATAGGAAAGATAGATCGACACCTTAAAACTAATCCTCTTCGAGAGAGAAACCTCCTTTACATTACACAAATGAACAATTCTTGGATGATACAAATGAAAAGACCTCCTTTTTATATATAGGAGTCTAAAGGGTCATAATATAATAAAAGCCAACATAACAATAATAATGTAAGGGAACAATAATAACAATAGTAGGCTTCTATGAGGCACAATAATAACAATATGGGAACTACATGGGCACAAAAATATAATAAGGGGGTTGTACTAATAACAATAAGGGGTTACACTAGTAGTATAGGGACCTAAAACATCAGGTGCAAAATCCATATGTCCAAGGCCAACAGGCTCAACAACCTTTTAACCCATATGTTGCTTATCAATAGGCTATGGCTGGACAGTTTCAAGGCTTTCAAGGTCATAATCCTCCCTATAGGAAAGGTAACCTACAATAGGAGCAAAATCAAATGCCGTATGGACAAAATCCTCCACTATGGAGACAAAATCCTTACCAGCAGGGATGGGTCCCGCTAGTTGGGTCCCCTTATCGACCTCAAATGCCTTTTCTAGAATTGCCAGATGTTTCTAGACTCATGAATGGCTGGATTCTTCATTCGCCATACTGGCCTTCAGTTCCATCTAAGAACCCGAGCGATTATCCGAAGTTTGATGGAAAAGTGAAAGAAGATCCACAAGCCCACGTGATGACATATCACCTCTGGTGCTCCTCAAATTCCTACGTTGATGGCTTTTCTAACGAACTCTTACAGGTGCTACAACCAAGTGGTATATCAAGCTACCTCGAAATACCTATCATGACTTTAACACTCTCATCATGGCCTTTCTCACACATTTCCAATTGCCACTTCACTATGAAACTAACACCCATCTACTAACGTCACTCAAGAAAGACACTGCGACCCACATCTCTAACAATGTCCATGAATGGAGACATAGGCATCGCCTGATTAAGTTTGAGATTGTTGATCAGTTGTTGACCGAGTGGTTCACCAAATCATTCGTCAACAAAATTGCAGAGGACAATGCTATGGGTGGATGCGTCACTGAGGAACAAGCCATCACGTGTGCCCAATATCTAGACCTTGTCTATTCATAATATGGCATGGTATATGATGTGTTACCCAATGCACCCAGACCATCATCTAATCTAACAGAATCTAAGTCCCCGACTACACCTCTTGTTGATGGAGTAATTGGTTCACTGACTTAGAACCCTGCAAAGTATTCATCCAAACAGAAGTTGGTCTCCAACACTACTTCCAATGATTCCTCTCGTAATTCATGAGTCCCTGGTAAAACCTTAGAGGTTCACGTTGTCCAATCTACTGTAGCGGACAAATCCTCTAAAGGTAATAAGAAAGTCAAAGGCAAGGGTAAATCCGATGCCTCGAAGTAGGGTCCTCCTAAGTCCTCTACTAGTGATGCTTCTTAACGGAAGCCCAAATATCCATTTCTCATCTGTGAGGAGGATCATTATACTAAGGATTCTCCCAGATGATCTAAAGTTAGTCATTTGCTCATAGGGACCTCAGCTGTCCTAAAAGAGCCCTTTATGTCCCAACAGACCCAAATAGTAGACTAGCCTTAGTCATCTACTTCCACAGGTTCATAAGTGTTCATGATGAATACATCGATTAACGTGGCTACCAGGTCAAAATATTATCAAACTCCTACCCCGACATCAGAAAGAGGAAGAAGGTACCCCTTCTTCTTTTTCCCATCTAGTTCTGGTCCTCTCCATATATATCAACCTAATCCTAATTCCGCCATTCGACGACCTTCTCGAGGTGTGCTACGAAAGTCCTCGTACACTCCAAATTCTTGAGCTGCTCAACATTATAACATTGTTGAATATTTGGCTCAAGCACCATCAACTATGTCTGCCCTCGAGGTCCTTCAAAGTTGTCCTTCTCAACTGAAATCATTACTGTCATCTATTGGGTGTATTGATCCAACTGACTCTAATCTCATTTGTTTTTACCTAGAAAACCACGTTCCGCGTTTACCTCATTAGATTTCCTTTCTCATTCAGGTGATCATAAATGAGAAAGCCATTCATAGGAATGTCATTAATGAAGGTGTTTCTACCCACATCAAGTATATCGCTTGTTGGAAGGAAATTGGTTCTCCTACTCTGAACCAAATCCCTCACAATTTGGAAGCTTTTGACAAACACGATTCGCAGCCATTCGGTGTCCTTCCCAACCTTGCCATTACTTTGGAGGGACAAGACAGTACGTGTCGAAGTAGAGATCATTAATGCTAATCTTAACTATAATCTTCTAGTCGGACGGAACTAGACCCATGCCATACATGTTGTAGCCTCCTCCCTTTTCCGTGTGATTCATTTTCCCCATAAAGGGAAGATAGTCACATTCGACCAACTGTCCTTCTTTGCCTCTTCCTCCTTGGATGACAATGTTCCATATGTTAAGCACATTGGTTCTCCTTATGAGAGTGTGGGGGCAGGACTATTTAAAGATCTTGCCTTAATGGGTATTTTTCTGCTCCCACCTCCTCATGTTGCCTCTGTCAACATGATTTTGGTCAATTCTGATCCTTGGGTCATTCCCTTGTCGGATATTGTTGATAAACGGGGCGAAGTTATGCCGCTAAGTCCTGTCAAAATTAATTATGTGGAGATTGTTTTAGCTTCACCTTCAGTATCCTCTGATCATCCCATTTAGAGAACATCTCTCAATGCGCATTCTCAATCGCCGTGGCTTGGTTCTTTGGAATCTCCCAACCCCTTTGTTTTGGAGAATTTAACATCTATGGATAAACACTAATTCACTAGACAAGTAGTTGTGCCTAAAACAACATTTTAAAGTGTTTTAGACTTTTCCAATAAACAATAGATAAGATGAGAAGCTAGAAGGCCTACCTGTAGTTCCGATTTCCTCTCGTCTCCCTTGTATCGATTTCGTTGCTCCTTCCCGTACTTAATCCGCTTGAGAAGTACCCTGTAAACACAACATAAGAAAAAAACCGATCAAAGCATACAATCCATTGAATATAAATGAAAGGAATCAGAAGCAATTCACACATATAAGCATTATGAAAGAACACAACATATGGAAAAAGGTTCAAACACTTTATTAGATAGAAGAAGCAATTACAACCATCAATGTCTGATTCAAAGTCATTCCTCCAGCTTGGATCCTATCCACATCACATCAAAAGCATGACAAAATTTTAGCATCACAACACTTGCTTCAAAGCCAAATCTCATAGTAGCATTATCTCCTTAAAATTCAACATAGTCCAACCCCTGATCACTTATATGAGTGGTCAATTTATAGGAAGATGAAGGAGGGTTTTTTCATTAATGGTGGAATTGAATAGCCTTCCATACTTAGAATTAGTTCCATGGATGAAGGGATGAGAGGATAGGATGCACCTTAACTCATTCCTCATCCATTTTCGAGATCATAGGAGTTGATAAGTTAGGGAAACTTCTAGATGACTCTAAAAGATAAGAATATTCCCCAAACCCTATGTGAATTTCACTTATTCTCTCCTAGGGCAGGTGAAAGGAAGCCTAAGTGCTCTGCAGAGCACCATGGCAATGGACATAACTGCTCTACAACACACCTTCATAAGGGCTTACCTGCACTGGTCCCTCTAGAGGCTATTTTTGGATGTCTTCAAGTCATGAAATTGTTTGGGAATGAGGCATTCAAAGGGTGACTTGTTTAGGGAATAAAGCAACTAAATTTAGGGTTTGATGAGCCCTAAAACATTGATCTAGATGTTGGGATTTGATGTGCCCAAATGGATCTGTAACAACTACCCCCTAAAGCATGAAGTCAAAAAAATGCCAATGTTGAATGAAATGCTTTACGATGTGATGAGGAGGTGTCAAAGTTGAAGGTGAACTACATCAACTACAATACATATATCATGATATTTTATTTTACATGATTTATTGAGGGATGGCATACCCATGCTCAGCT
The DNA here is from genome assembly GCA_031772625.1 of Pinus tabuliformis. Classification (NCBI taxonomy): domain Eukaryota; kingdom Viridiplantae; phylum Streptophyta; class Pinopsida; order Pinales; family Pinaceae; genus Pinus; species Pinus tabuliformis. Next base: position 1,777,935,288 of record CM062816.1, on the reverse strand, counting down.
TATAAACTTTCATTACATGTACATAAACAGTCGTCTACAGATATAGACCCATGATCGGAATGACCATCAATGTAAAGCCATTGTACATATGATTTAGTACTCCTCATATCATAGCCCAAATGGATGAAACTAGATCTGGGGTCTTCAATCTCATTCAACTGTTCCTTCAAGTACGAGTCTAACGAAGTGAATATGTGATTTGAAGTCGAACATGGGAAGACACCATCTGATTACCAGCCAATGATGTAAGTTGTTAACAGATGCGAGAGAAATCACCAATAATGATAATGATCCTCAAGGTACCGCAATACATTCTGCATGGTATGAATGAATGATTTGATTTCAAACACCATACAAAGTCTTTTGGTTGAAGGGCATTGATGTATGCCTATCGCCGAAAATGAGAAACCTGCCATTGATGCATGCAAGCCTCAAGGTACTGAATGGGTGTTTCTAAGTCAACTTCTTGGATAATGAGTTGATGTCGACAAGAAGCGACTTGCCGTAGGAGGGCCTTGATGTATCACACATCAACAACACAAAATGAGTGTAGTGATTTTTAGAGATGGAATTTGACTGACGACACAAGGTTTAGGAATGGTGGTCATGAAAATGAAGGTTTATGTTGTTGCAAAAGAAGGATTTTGACTAGATGACTTCTCCTGAACATGTCGGTGACACTAAAGTGAATTGGTATCATTGACCCAAAACAAAGCGATGGATGGTATGATAGACCAAAGGTGTGATAACAATCAAGCTAATAACCCAACCCAAATAGTCACGATGATAGAGTGAAAGTGTCATGTTCAAGAGCGACCTACTACCATAAAGTGGTTTTTCCTTTTTCCCATTTTCCCTAGTCATTGTTGATCAGTACCTCTTTATTTTTATTAAGATTGAGGAGGATAACATATGCTTGTTGTATAATTTCACCCTTTGGGCGAATCCATCACTATTTGATGTTTTAATGAGTCTAGCGAAGGTGAAACTCGGTCTTGTCTAGATGGACAAATTTGTCACTATTTGATGTTTTTCACGAGTTTAAAAATAAAGATAACTTGGTCCTTTTCATGTTTAGAGAGTTTGAAAAGGTACAAAAATAAAACTCCATAAGTTCTTTTTCGTAAATTAATCTCTCAAGTTCGAAAAAGTGTAAAATAATAGAAGAGAGATATCAATTCCAATTCGTTAATGAGCTAGAAAAGACAAGTGCTTGGCAATCTTTTCATATTTAGAGAGTCTGAAAAGAGCTTAAAGAGGACTCCAAATTTGAGGAATGAGTGGTGTCTAGGATAGCAACTGGTTCTAGCGATGTTGGAACTTCTCAAAACAGGTTGATTTATGTGAAGAGGCTAGCTAATAAGACCACTCATTGCAACTGTACCTAAAAAAGGGTAAAAAACCAAGTGAAAGCGTATGATTGACCAAAGAGATGGTGGCGATGGTATGAAAACAACCAAGGCTCATCTGACGAAAGGGGCTAATAGAATTGCAATCACGAGGGTTAAACATGGAAATGGGTTCACTTTTAGACAAGATTGAACCATAGGGAACTATGCTTGGATTCACTTTCATGTTTACACAAGCTTGAAACGAAAACTATTCTTGAATTCAGTTTCATTTTTACACAAGATTGAAACGAAGAACTATGCTTGAGATTAGTTTACATGCCCCCATCATGATGAATGGGAGAGTATCTTGTAACCATATGTACATCATTGTGGTGAAGCAGGATGATTATCCAACACCTTTTTGGCTTCGTCCAGATAGCGATTGTTAGAAAATTATATATTATAGAGCAATGGAACACATAAAATATTGCAGAAATATAAACACAGAAAACACATAAAACAAGAGAGACACAGATATATGTGGTTCACCCATTTTGAGCTATGTCCACGTAGAAACAACCAGTCTTTCGATTTATATTATCCATCAAACTGAAGAGATATAACCTATAGCAAATCCGTTGTAACTCCCTCTTCGCTCTCAATCTCCTATCTCTCCCTCACTCAGAATACAAATCTACATAGACGCAATACAATTCCCTCATATATAGTGAGGGGTTTCCTTCTAGGACAAAAAACCCTAAATTAAACATAACTTCTACCATCAGATCTTCGCTTAATGAACGACCTAGATTGACTATGAAATTACAACATTTTACAAGGCAATTTTACATCTATTCTTAGCTTTGGGGGCGCTGCCCCTAATCCCCCCGCTAGGGGGGGCTCCCAAAAGGTTGCAGCCACCCCCCCTAGACCCCCCCTGCAGCGAATATTTTATGGGCGGCGTTGCCACCCCATTTTGAACTGGGGTCCAATGCGGCGATACCTTTGAATACAGAAGATAATCAGGCTCCACACCCAACAATCTCCCACTTGGAGACTGATTATAGCAACTCCATTTCTGCTTCATTTTCTAGACAATGACTCCACTTTGGACCTGGTTGTTTCTCATATTCTTCATCATACTTGAAAACCAATTGAAACTGAGTAGATTCTCTGTTTCTCCATGGTTACAACTTTTGTTAACATATCTGCAGGATTCTGGCTAGTATGTATATTTTCCAGCTTCAACTATCCATCTTCCAATGCTGACCATATGAAATGGTACTTGAGCTATATATGTTGAGTCTTGCAATGAAATGCAGAGTTCTTTGCAAGATGTATGGCACTCTGGCTGTCACTATATAACCTGCCCAACTCCTGCTTCTTACCCAATTCATCGAGAAACCTTTGTAATCAAATCATTTCTTTACTAGCCTCTATAGTAGCAACATACTTTGCTTTTGCTGTTGAGAGTGCAACAACACTTTGTAGTTTTGATACCCAACTGACAGCTATTCCACCTATAGTAAACACATACCTTGTTGTGCTCCTCCTGTTATCTCTATCAACTGCCATATCTGCATCAACATAACCCTGTAGAGCAATGTTTGAACCACCAAAGCATAAAGCTTGATTTGTAATACCTCTCAAATACCTGAGAACCCACTTCACTGCCATCCAATGTTCTTTTCCTAGATTGTTCATGTACCTACTTACAACTCCCACTGCATGTGCAATATTAGGCCTTGTGCAGACCATTGCACACATTAAGCTTCCAACTGTTGATGCATATGGAACTTTAGACATATGAGCCATTTCTTCCTGAGTCTTGGGACACTCCTCCTTACTTAATTTGAAATGGCTAGCCAAAGGTATACTAACTGGTTTTGCATTCTGCATATTAAACCTTTTCAACACCTTTTCTATGTACTCACTTTGAGACAATGTTAATTTTTTATTCTTCCTATGTCTAATTATTCTCATACCAAGGATTTGTTTTGCAACACCCAAATCATTCATTTCAAATGAGTTTTCGAATTTTCTTTTGAGCACATTTATTTCCTGCATGTTAGAACCTGCAACAAGCATGTCATCTACATTCAATAGCAATATAATATAGCTGCCATCATTTTTTCTTTTGAGATAAACACAATGATCAGAGTGACATCTAGTATAACCTTGTTCAGACATAAACCTGTCAAATTTTAGATACCACTGCGTTGGAGCCTGTTTTAATCCATACAAGCTCTTCTTCAACCTGCACACTAGTTTCTCCTTCCCTTTTACCTCCATGGAAAAAGGTTGTCTTTACATATAATTGCTCAAGATGCAAATCTTCAGCTGCTACTAGACTTAACATAGTTCTGATTGAAGTCATTTTAACAACAGGAGAAAATATCTTATCAAAGTCTATACCCTTTTTCTATGCAAAACCTTTCACCACAAGTCTAGCTTTATACCTTTTTCTACCTCCATCTTCTTCCTTCAACTTGGAGACCCATTTGTTTTGTAATGCTGTTTTACCTGCAGGCAACCTGACTAAGTCCCAAGTCTGGCTATGTGCTAAGGAGTCCATCTCTTCTTTCATGGCTTGCTCCCACTTGTTCCTGGTTTCTACCTGCACTACTTCTTCATAACATTTTGGTTCACCAGAATCAATCAACAATACATAATATAATGAAGGAGAGCATCGTTCATGGGGTCTACTTATCCTGGTAGATCTTCTAACACCACTTTCAGGTGTTTGAGGTGCTTGTTGTTGTTGTGGTTGTTGTTCTGGATGTTGATCATTATGATTTTCAGGCACCATCACCTTTCCTGTGATCTCGTCAAGCATTGTGTATTCTCTTTTTACTTTTTCCTGTTTCTTTTCTTGCAGCTGATCCTTATACAAAACCTTTTCATTGAATATGACATCTCTACTCCTAATGATTTTGCGTTTTTCATAATCATAAAAGCGATAACCAAAATCATTAACACCATATCCAATAAAGGTACATTTCTTTGATTTTTCCTCAAACTTTGTTCTATTTTCTTTATTAATGTGGACAAAGGCTTCACAACCAAAAGTCTTTAAAAAATAGTAGTTTAGCTTTTTACCTGTCCATGCCTCCTCTAGAATACCACCATCCAAGGAACTTGAAGGCCCTCTGTTTATTAGATAAACCACAGTATTTACAACATCTGCCCAAAATTGTAAAGGCAATCATGCATGCAATCTCATGCACCTTGCACGCTCCATGATTGTCCTGTTCATCCTTTCTGACACACCATTTTCTTGTGGTGTCCTTGGAACTGTTTTCTCTCTACGAATTGCATTCTCTGAATAGTACCTATCAAACTCTTTGCTGCAATATTCATTTCCATTGTATGATCTGAGACACTTCAACCTTTTTCCTGTCTCATTTGCAACCAAAGCTTTCCATTTCTTGAAAGTATCAAATACATCAAATTTATTTCGAATACAATAAATCCAGTTTTTTCTGGTTGCATCATCAATAAAAGTAACATAATAATGAGAGCCACCAAGAGATGATACCTGAGCAGGTCCCCATATATCAGTATGCACAAGCTCTAATTTTTCGCTCTTCTTTTCTTTCCCAACTCTAAGGAATCTGACTCTCTTTTGTTTTCCATAAACACAATTCTCACAGAATTTTAAATCAACATGCTTCAAACCTGGCAACAAATTTCTTGGGTAAAGAATCTGCATCCCCTTCTCACTCATGTGCCCAAGCCCATGATGCCACAATGTCGTATCTTCTCTTGTAGAGGTTAAAGTATTAATAGAATTAGAAATACAATTGCATAAATACAATATACCAACCTTTCCTCCTTTCGCTATTAACAGGGATCCTTTAGTGACCTTCCATGTTTTATCTGTGAAAGTAGTTACGCAACTTTCACCTCCCAACTTCCCTGTTGAAATAAGATTTTTCTTTAGATCTGGAACATGCCTTACCTCCTTGAATAGCCATTGATTTCCATTTTGTTGTTTTATGAAAACTGTACCCATTCCAATGATTTTACTGGGTTTATCATCGAACCTGTCCAAAATCTCCTTGAACATAATCATAAAAATGTTTCCTATTAGGTGTGGCATGGATTGAGACCCTTGAATCTAACACCCAGGCATCAATAATATTTTCTAATGAAAGAATTAAAGCATCTTGCAACGCATCACCTGTTACATTTGCTTCATGATTAGTTTCTTGTTACGCATCTCCTTGTTTTCCCTTTCAAGACTTGCAGTTTTTCTTCAAGTGTCCTTTCTTCTCGCATTTCTAGCACACTATCCCTGATCTGGACTTGGATTTTCCTTTTCTTGACTTACTGCGATATCCTGGGCTCTTTCCTCTTTCCATTTTTCTTCCCCTAGTCTCTGTAGTCAAAGCATTACCTAATGTCTCACTGGAGCCTTTCCGTCGCATTTCCTCACTAAGGATTGCATCGACAACATCATCAAAATTTAAAGTACTAGATCTAGAGATAGAGTTACTAATGGACATAAATAAACAATTCCAAATTTCTGGAAATGAGCATAGAAATAATAGAGTCCTAACTTCATCATCAAAATTTACCCCTACAGAACTTAACTGAATGGTAACTGTATTAAATTCATTTAAATGATCAACAACAGGTCCACCTTCTGACATCTTCATACTAAATAAACGCTTCATAAGAAATACCTTATTTGAGGCTGAGGGTTTTTCATATAGTTTGGCCAATGTCAACATTAAACCCTCTGTTGTCATTTCCTTTGAAATATTAAACGCTACCGACGCTGCTAGGCACAATCGTATTGTTCCAAGTGCCATTTTGTCGAGAATATACCATTCTGTGTCTGTCATACTCGTCGGCTTCTTTGTCTTTCCACTCAATGGTTGGTACAGATCTCTCTGATACAGATAATCTTCCATTTGCATCTTCCACATCTGGTAGTTTTGGCTATTGAATTTTTCGATCCTAAACCTACCATCTTCCGCCATTGCTCCCACTCGAACCAAGAATCCTTCTCTCTTGCAAGTTTATCAGCCAAATAGACCTTCGGCTCTAATACCAGTTGTTAGAAAATTATATATTACAGAGCAATGGAACACATAAAATATTGCAAAAATATAAACACAAAAAATACATAAAACAAGAGAGACACAGATATACATGGTTTGCCAAGTTTGGGCTACATCCACGGAGAAACAACCAGTCCTTCGATTTATATTATCCAACAAACTGAAGAGATACAACCTACAGAAAATCTGCTATATCTCCCTCTTCGCTCTCAATCTCCTATCTCTCCCTCACTTAGAATATAGATCTACATAGACGCAATACAATTCCCTCATATATATCGAGGGGTTGCCTTCTAGGGCAAAAAAACCTAAGTTAAATATAACTTCTACTGTCAGATCTCCGCCTAATGAATGGCCTATATTGACTATGAAATTACAACATTTTACAAGGAAATTTTACGTCTATTCTTAGCTTCGGGGGTGCTGCCACCGATCCCCCCGCTAGGGGGGGCTCCCAAAAGGTCGCAGCCCCACCCCCCTAAACCCCCCTACAACGAATATTTTACGGGCGACGTTGCCACCCCATTTCGAATTGGGGTCCAATGCGGCGATACCTTTGAAAACAGAAGATAATCAGGCTCCACACCCAACGGGGACAAAGGTGAATGGGGTGATTCCCTTCACATAACCTACAGGGAAACGTAACTTTACCATTAGGTGCATGCTCCCCAAGCTTCATTACATTCACCTAAGTAGACTACTCGTGGCTAGCAGGTGGATGGACTGAAGGTTCATATATGAGATCAAGTGAAAGACTCGACTGGGATTTTACAAGATCTAATCAAAGACTCAACTTGGAACTTGGGACCTTGTTTCATTTTTTTAAAGAGCTTGACACAAGACAAGGAACTCTGCTCAGATTCCTTGTTTCATTTTTTAATAAGCTTGACACAAGACAAGGATCTATGCTCATATCCTTGGTTTCATTTTTTAACGAGGTTGACACAGTAAAAGAACTATCCTCATACTCCTTGTTTCATTTTTTTAACGAGGTTGAAACAAGACAAGGAACTATCCTCGTGGAAGTTGTTTCATTGATTTAGTGAGGTTGATACAGTAAAAGAACTATCCTCATAGTCCTTGGTTTCAATTTTTAATGAGTTTGACACAACACAACGAACTATCCTTGGTCTTCTATCACAACTCATAAGAGGTCATGAAGGAGAGATCTAGTTCCAATGCCCACAGTAGATGATGTACAACGTCATTGAATTGATTGTTAGTTGATGTAGGCATGGAACTGGTTGCCACATAATTAACCCGTGGTGGGGATGATATCGTTGGTACAAAAGGACCATTTAGGGAAGATGGTTGACTGGAAGCCATATTTGAACCAGGAAATGAAAGCTGGTCAACAGTGACAACTCTGCCTTCATGCCGGAAACAAATCAATTGAAAGAGTGTTGAAACAACAGCTCCCATGTCATAAACATAGTCAGCCCAAGAAGTAAATTGTAATCCAAAGGTCCTGGGACTACGATCAGGTTCAGATAAATGATTTTTCTTCCCAAAGTAATAGGTAACTGAGGGAGGATCCCTAACGGTTGAATGGTTCCTCTGTTAAAAGCCAACAGATTCTGGGTGACTGGCACAAGTGGTGGTGAACCGAGCGCTCGCCAAGTAGTAGAGGAAATGATACTGACTGATGCACCTTCATCGACAATAGTGTCAGAGACAATCATATTACAAACTTGTACTATGATCTCGAAAGGCACATAAGAAGGAAGATGGAAACTTGCTAGTCGATTCCAATCAAAGGAAGTGACCAGACTACTTGGAGGGGGTACCGTAGAAACGAGATAATTAACCCCTTGAGTTACGAGAGCGGGAGGATTTTCCTCCTGTCTTGATGGAACAGGAGGACTGCCCCCAAGCTCATTAGAATCTGAAGAAACAAAAAGAGCCTGAGTGGTATCATATTCACTCTCTTCGGGAAAAGTACGATTAGCTAAAGGTGAAATCGGGTCAACTGTTACCTCAACCTATTGATTTGGGTCGGGTATAGACTCATAGGATTCACTTTTAGAGAGAGTAGGTTTGACCGACGGTTGATTTTGGTCAGTTAATTCATCAACTAGTGAAGGACATAGGGAGAGTTTCCTGTAACCATATGGAAGTCGCTGTGGTGAAATAGGATGGTTATCCAACACTTTTTTGGCTTCGTCCAAATAGGGACAAAGGTGAATTGGGTGATTCCCTTCACATAACCTATAGGGAAACTTAACATTACCTTTCTTTCCATGAAATTTACTATCACTAGTTGATTGTGTGTCACCAGCATGATCTCTAGAAGTTGATGACACAGGATGATGTGAACGAGAAGACCATTCTTCTAATATCTGAGGAATATCAGGAAAATTTTGAAGAAGATGGTCTTCGGCACAAAGTTTGCATGGATATCAAACTTTGTGAGGCTTGATGGATGGTTTCTCATCAGATGTTGCATTCAAAGCAATGGTTGCTTGGCTACCCCTCTACTGAATTTGCTTCTTCTTCTTCTTCTTCTTCCCTTTCTTCTTCTTCTTAGCCACTTGGCTACTAGTACCAATACTTTCACCAGGCGAAGAGGAAGAAGGAGAGGAAGAAACAACTGAGGAAGAAGGCAAAGGGTCAACTTTAGGATCAACCGGAGGTTTATTTTGTCCAGTTGGAGGTGTACTCGATTGTGGAGAAATCATGACATTTTGAACCAAGGAGGTTGAAAACAACCATACTGGCAAGCCAATTGTAAATCTCGGAAGGGAAAATGTAGCCATATATGGAGCACCAACATTTCCAAAAGAAGGAAAAGGACTAGGATTCCCATCAAAAGGAATTCCTTGATCGGTGGACTCCGGATTTGTTGCCATATGTTTCAACCTAAGATCAGCTAAGGAGAAAGCGTGGAGGATGTTATCTGTGGTCAATTAATTTTATTTTAATCAAAGTAACATAACAAAACAAAAGAAAGATAATCTAGGCAAAAGGTTTACCAAGCAACTGTGAACTGTAGAATACCTCCCAGCAAACTGAAAAGTACAGACAGGAAATCTCCCCAAATGTTGTGTTTGGTGTATCACAGTGTACAAGGCAGCCGACTCAGTTACCTAAGGATGGATAGAAACCTAGTGTTGTCCTCCCATATATACCCGAAATTATGTGGAGGCCCAATCCGTATAAGCATTGTCTAATGCAAAACCGCATAGTGAGAGCATTCCCATATACTTTACATACTGTAACACCACCCTATATACCTGAAGGTACGTGGACAAGCTACGATATACTCACGTACATGGAATGAGGTATCACACTTGGGATGTATTGCAGACAAGTTAGCGACAACCACTTGTTTTACGACGCTGGAACACGTCTCTAGCATAGACCTCTAAATGTTTTTCGTTAGGTGACAATTCTCCATTACGTAAATTCAGATAAATGTTAAGTTGATCTTCTTTAGAATTTTCCTTTCAAGGTTCACCACGTGATGTATGTTTGCAATTCCTAAAATGCAACTAATATGATAAGCATTCTTTCCACCCAATTTAACAATGAAAATCCTTAGCTAGTAGGGATAGAGCAATTAGATTTTGACAAAGAGAAAAGAGCACATCTAATGCAATTTACCTAGCTATTCCCTTCAAGAATTAAAAAATTACAATATGAATGATGCAAGTTTTTCTTTTCGAATACCTTAATTTTATGATGAACAAAAAGAAAATATGCACATATAATCAATCAATCTTTAATAAGAACGAAGACTTTGACGACAGTTCTGTTTCGAAGGAAAAGAAGACTTTATGACACTTTCTTTCGAAGATTAATCAACTATATTCTAACTTTGACTATAGATTGATAATGACAAAGAAAACATTTAAGAAACATTAATCAATCAAGTTAAAATAGGGCTAGACAAGGAGATAGAAATTTGTTCTCTGAGACATGGCATTCATTGATCAATCAACAAGCAAACAAAGAGAGAAAAGTTGGCAAAAACACTTTCCAAAGGTGGGAATTTGACCTAAGGTTGATCAGCGCAGGTCAAAGAGGGCCTAATTGCATTGCAAAGCATTGCCTCTCACTCAAGGGTGCTGTGCAGAGCACTGTCCCCTGACCAAGCCTCCGCTGATTTCTGAGAGGCCACTCAAGAGTCATCTAACCTCAATTTTTGACCAAAATTCAATGCAGAAAGCTAAAATACAGTCAATGAACACAAGTAGGGTCTACAAGAATGTCTTAGGAGGTAAATAAGCTACTAGGAAAGGTGATAGCGTCCCCAACGGAGTCGCTAATTTGTTTTGGAGAATTTAACATCTACGGATAAACACTAATTCACTAGACAAGTAGCTATGCCTAGAACAACAGTTTAAAGTGTTTTATACTTTTCCTATAAACAATAGATAAGATGACAAGATAGAAGGCCTACCTGTAGTTCCACTTTCCTCTCATCTCCTTTGTATCGATTCCGTCTCTCCTTCCCGTACTTAATCCACTTGAGAAGTACCTTGTAAACACAACAGAAGACAAAAACCGATCAAAGCATACAATCCATTGAATATAAATGAAAGGAATCAGAAGCAATTCACACATATAAGCATTATGAAAGAACATAACATATGGAAAAAGGTTCAAACACTTTATTAGATAAAAGAAGGAATTAGAACCATCGGTGTCTGATTCAAAGTCATTCCTCCAGCTTGGATCCTATCCACATCACATCAAAAACATGATAAACTTGTAACATCACAACACTTGCTTCAAATCCAAATCTCATAGCAGCATTATCTCCTTACAATTCAACATAGTCCAGCCCCTAATAACTTAGATGAGTTGTCAATTTATAGGAGGATGAAGGAGGTTTTGTCATTAATGGTGGCATTGAATGGCCTTCCATACCTAGAATTAGTTCCATGGAGGAAGGGATGAGAGGATAGGATGCACCTTAACTCATTCCTCATCCATTTTTGCGCTCTAGGAGTTGATAAGTCAGGGAAACTTCTAGATGACTCCAAAAGATAAGAATATTCCCAAAACCCTATGTGAATTTCGCTCATTCTCGACCAACATAGGTGAAAGGAAGCCTAAGTGCTCTGTAGAGCACCCTGGCAGTGGACTTAACTGCTCTACAGTGCACCTTCATAAGGGCTTACCTGTGCTGGTCCCTCTATAGGTTATTTATGGATGTCTTCAAGTCATGAAATTGCCTGGAAAGGAGGCATTCAAAGGGGTGACTTGTTTAGGGCATGAAGCAACTGAATTTACAGTTTGATGAGCCATAAAACATTGATCTGGATGTTGGGATTTGATGTGCCCAAATGGATTTGTAACAGCTTCCTCCACAAAATCAAATGCTGTATGGACAAAATCCTCCACTATGGGGACAAAATCCTTACCAGCAGAGATGGGTCCCGCTAGTTCGGTCCCTTTATCAACCTTAAATTCCTTTCAATACCCAGTTATCGTTCTTGGCTACACTAGAATTTCTAGATGTGTCTAGACTCACGAATGACCAGATTCTTCATTTGCCATACTGGCCTCCAGTTCCATCCAAGATCCCGAGCGATTGTCCGAAGTTTGAAGGAAAAGCAAAAGAGGATCCACAAGCCCACGTGATGACATATCACCTCTGGTGCTCCTCGAATTCCTATGTTGATGATTCCATTCATCTTTAGCTTTTCCAACGAACTCTTATAGGTGTTGTAGCCAAGTGGTATATCGAGCTACCTTGAAATACCTATCATGACTTTAACACTCTCATCATGGCCTTTCTCACACATTTCCAGTTGCCAGTTCGCTATGAAACTAACACCGATCTACTAACGTCACTCAAGCAAGACACTGTGACCCACATCTCCGACCATGTCCATGAATGGAGATTTAGGCATCGCCTGATTAAGTTTGAGATTGTTGATCAGTTGTTGACTGAGTAGTTCACCAAATCATTCATCAACAAAATTGTAGAGGACAATGCTATAGGCGGATGTGTCAATGAGGAACAAGCCATCGCACATGCCCAATATCTAGACCTCATATATTCACAATATGGCATGTTATATGATGTGTTACCCGATGTTCCCAGACCATCATTTGATCTGACGAAATCTAAGTCCCTGACTACACCTCCTATTGATGGAGTAATTGGTTCAGTGACTCAGAACCCTGCAAAGTCTTCTTCCAAATAGAAGTCGGTCTCCAAGACTGATTCCAATGATTCCTATCATAATTCATGAGGCCCTGGTAAAACCTTAGAGGTTCACGTTGTCCAGTCTACTATAGCGAAAAAATCATCTAATGGTAAGAAGAAAGTCAAACGCAAGGGTAAAGTCGATACCCCACAACAGGATCCTCCTAAGTCGTCTACTAGTGATGCTTCTCAACAGAAGCCCAAATATCCATGCCTCATCTGTGAGGAGGATAATTATACTAAGGATTCTCCCAAATGATCTAAAGTTAGCCATTTTCTCATAGGGACCCCAACTGTCCTGAAATAGCCCTTTCCGTCCCAGCAAACCCAAATGGTAGACTAGCCTCAGTCATCCACTTCCACAGGTTCACAAGTTTTCACGATGAATACACCGGTTAACATGGCTACCAGATCAAAATATTATCAAACTCCTACCCCAACAGTAGGGAAAGAGAAAGAAGGTACCCCTTCTTCTTTTGCCCCATCTAGTTCTGGTCCTCTCCATATATAGCGACCTAATCCCGATTCCTCCATTCAACTGCCTTCTCGAGGTGTGCTACGAAAGTCCTCGTACACTCCAAATGCTCGAGCCGCTCAACATTATAACATTGTTGAATATTTGGCTCAAGTGCCATCAGCTATGTCTGACCTCGAGGTCCTTAAAAGTTGTCCTTCTCAGCGGAAATCATTACTACCGACTATTAGGGGTATTGATCCAACTGAATCTAATCTCATTTGTTTTAACGTGGAAAACCACATTTCGCATTTACCTCATCAAATTGTCTTTCTCATTCAGGTGATCATAAATGAGAAAACATTCATATGACCATCATTAATGAAGGTTCTTCTACCTACATCATGTATGTCGCTTGTTGGAAGGAAATTGGTTCTCCTACTCTGAACCAGATCCCTAACACTTTGGAATCTTTTGACGGATGTGATTCATGGCTATTCAGTGTCCTTCCCAACCTTGCCATTACTTTGGAGGGACAAGACAATACACATCGAAGTAGGGATCATTAACGCTAATCTTTACTATAATATTCTACTCAGACGGAACTAGACCTATGCCATGCATGCTGTAGCCTCCTCTCGTTTCCATGTGATTCATTTTCCCCATCAAGGGAAGATAGTCACAGTTGACCAACTATCCTTCTTTGCCTCTTCCTCCTCGGATGACAATGTTCCATATGTTAAGCACACTGGTTCTCCTTATGAGAGTGTTGGTACAGGACTATTTAAAGATCCTGCCTTAATGGGTATTTTTCTGCTCCCACCTCCTCATGTTGCCTCTGTCAACATGATTTTGGTCAAGTCTGATCCTTAGGTCATTCCCTCATCGGATCTTGTTGATAAATGGGGCGAGGTTATGCCGCTAAGTCCTGCCAAAATTAATTATGTGGAGATTGTTTCAGCTTCGCCTTTAATATCCTCTGATCATCCCATTTCGAGAACATCTGTCGATGCACATTCTCAATCCCCGTGGCTTGGTTCTTTAGAATCTCCTGACCCCTTAGCCGAGACTTTTCTTTATGACAAGAGTATCATGGAAGTAATGTCTATGGAGGAAGTACCTTGGAACGACACTCATCATCATTCCTCATTCTTGCCTGGCCCGACGGTCATGTCTATGTGTCTTGAGAAGCTATCTTCTCTGCTGCCTATTGACATGTCAGTTTATCCTGACATTGTCAAGATCTTTCAACTGAGGGTACCTTTAGCTCTTCATAGATTCAGTTTTTTTCTCCCTCCCCAAGTTTTTACTGATTGTCCATTATTGCAATGGGGTTGCCATCTTATGACTCGTAAACCTCCCTCACCCAGGGGGCATGGGGGCACAGCCTTATATGAGTTCTACTCTATTATTTGGCCGAGTCGATGCTTACTCGTCATGTCAACAGTAAAACTGCAATTTTCATCTTTGTTGATTAATTACCCGAGTCCGAGCATGGATTCCCTCAAAAAGTACTATTCTTAGGTCATCTTGCATGGCTACTTTTGTACAATAGTGTGTTATTCATTTTTGTGCAACGTGGTTTGGTATGTTGTTTTGCAAGCAACTTTCCTAGTTATTATGTTTTTACCTACTTTGCAGATGTCAGTGTCTCCTCACATCGGTTTCACTGATGGTGCTTATCATAGTACCCAAAATCTATCATCTGCGGCATGGGCCATTTATGACCCCCATGGTGATTTGATTGATCTACAAGGTATTTTTCGAGGTCAAACAACCAATAACATTGCTGAGTATAGCGCAATTATCGAATTGTTGTCAGAAGCTATTGCTCTTGACATCCAGGAATTTGTTGTTAACATTGATTCACAACTTGTTGTTCTTCAACTCAGTGGGAAATATTCCATCAGAAACCCTCAAATATTGAGAATGTATCTACGTATTCATCTATTGGAGAGAATTTTTTATTACATTACATATCATCATATTCCTAGACATATGAATACATTGATAGATGCATTAGCTAATTATGTGTTGGATAGACATTTGCGAAACATGTGAAAATTAAAAAATCAAAGACAAAACATTTGTACCATGGTAAGCGAGGAAATATATATATATATATATATATATAGATATATATATATATATATATATATATATATATATATATATATATAGATATATATATATATATATATATATATATATATATATATATATATATATATATATATATATATATATATATATATATATATATATATATATATATATATATATATATATATATATATATACATACATATAGATATATATATATATGTGTGTGTGTGTGTGTGTGTGTGTTGATAATGTTTGTCACACATCAAAACCCCAAAAAATAATATGTGTGTTCAAATACATCCGTGGCTCGCAAACCTTATACATCTGTGGCTCACAGGCCTAAATAATGTGGAATGCTAGACCTCTGCACTACTCATCATGATGCTCATTATAGCACGTAACTTCTCATACTACACGAGTCAGCAGTCGGCGGATCCGATTTGATACCCCCACTGTATGCCTATGATACTAGCATGGGATGTCATGCACCTGGGCATACTCTGGGATACCGTGGGTCAAACCCTCGAGGTTCCGCACAATCTCCTCCTCATTATCTCTTCCTTCCTGATAAGGAGTGAAATTGAGCTATCGAGCAACGTGCCTGGCAATCAGAGACATCTCGGCAGGACGCTCTGGTCCCACATCTGCATTTATAAAATCGAAAGGTCATGAATGCATATATTTAAAAAATAATAAAAAATTAAAAAATCAAAATTGTTTGTTTTTACCTCCATCACCATAATCCTCCCCTCTAGGAGCGGCATATCTGGATCACCGCGGAAGTCGGTACTGCTATAGGGCTAATCCTCTACTACGATCAGCTGGTGTTGTAGCCACGAGAAGAAGGTGGGCTTATAGGACATATGTTGGCCCCCAATAATCCTAGGCATCAATGCACTCCAACGGACCATCCATGGGTTTCATGGAAATGATGGTTAAAAATCAGCAAGCTAGTATTCAAATAGTGGGACTTGCTCCAAAAATAAGGTCACTAGAATGGAACCATAGCAGAACTGCTTCAGGTTTCCTGCCTTGGCTTTTGATAGCTGGCGCTTCATGTTTACCTTCATGGCTTCTACCCAGTTGAATATAGTCGACGTCGTATAGCCTATAGCATATTGAAACTTGGATTTGTTGGTTTCATGCTATGCTTGAGCCCCAACCACTCTGTTTATGGTCAATAACATCACTCTTAGCACAAGATCCCAAACATTCATGATCTCTATCTTGTCGCTCTTTAATTTTAGTGCTTTCGGGCAGTGTTCTACAAGTAACATGGTCACACTTGCACCAATTGGCCTTGACCCATACAGATTCACTGGTTCCCCTCTTTGGGACAATCCTATGATGAAATAAATGTCAGAAGTTTCCAATTCCAGTTCTTGGTCTCGGATCATAAAAAATTCCTGATAGACATCCCAGAGACTGATAAGATATCGTAGCAATTCGGGTTGAGCCCGTAGACCTGGTGTGAGGAAGAATTTGAGGAGCCCACAGTTCCTCAAAGCATTCAAGTAATATGGGTTTGCCATTGCTTGTGTGTCAATCTCCTCATGCTCGCGTTCCTTCCAATCAACCACTTTTCACGATGTTTTCCCTGCAAAACCCATAAAATCAAGTCAATAATCATTCTTGGCTAGAGAAATTTGGACAAAACTTGAAAATTTTATGTTCACAGCACCAGCACAACTGTTTTAAAAACATTAGCTCCGACGACACGTTTGATGGTGTTCATAACCCCCGATCAGCATGATTTCGTGCCCGGAAATTGCACCAACCAAGGACAATTTGTTTTTGCTAACCTCCTCAAGAAATCCAAAAAACGGTTAAAGACAGGTAAAACAAGCATGAAAATGGAGCTAAAGGTCTTGGCTCTTACCCGCAACTGGTAGATTGTCGAATGGCCTACCAAATCACCCGTAATCTGCTCCTGAAAAACTAGGGCACAAATGGGTGAAAAGTTCTTCGCACAAGGTAAAATGGTAAAATGGTAAAAAATAATTACTTTTTCCTCCTTTTATTCATTTTTCATGAAATATTAGAGTTTAAAATGTATTTTTCACCTATTTTTCCTCAGAAATTGGATAATGCATTTACCTTTTATGTAGCGACATATGACGAATTACTGATGATGATACTAGAGTCACGGTTAAGCTATTTTCTTGACTTGTAAAGCTCAAATGAAAAGATCATCGAGTATTTTTCATTTTTTCACTCGTAAAAGAGAATAAAATGGGGGGTCCCCTTTTAAGCTCTTTTCCGACTCTTTAAACACGAAAAGATTGTTGACCTCTTTTCATTTTGAAGTCATTAAAGCCTGTGAAACATCATTTACCCAGTATATGTTTACCCCCTTTTCAGGTTAGGCTAAACTATTTACGAAAAAGGTACTCCTTGACTGAAATGGTCAAGCAATTCTCTAAAGTATCATTTTCTACCTTTTCGGGTTCAAGAGACACAAATGTATGAAAAGGGACCATGTGGAGTTTTATTTTTTGTGTCTTTTTCAAACTCTCTAAACATGAAAAAGATACTGAGTTACACCTTTTTCGGACTCGTTAAAACATTAAACAACATTGGATTCGTCACCATGACGAACATGAGCTTCTCCTTCCTATGGCTCATTAAACTTACTAGGACAGATTCGTCTGAAGGATAAAAAATAATTGGGGTACCTGGCAGAAATGGTGGGGCGAAAATGGGAAATTTTATCAGTCGTGTCAGCAACTCACTCTTGAACATGACACTTTCTGCTTTGTGTCGAGTTGGGATATCCTCCTTTTCATCATTGACCTTCCTGGGTTGGGCCATTCATTTTTTCCTTCCATGTGATCTCTGCCATGTCATCATGACCACCGATCTTATGGATCCAAAAGCTGCCAAACTCTGAAGTCATGTCATCAATATGTTCGAGAGTTAGTCCTTCTGTTGTTACACTTACTCCTGATTCTCTGTATCATGTGAAATAATTTGCATCCCTTTGTCTCATGTCGATGATGTGGGATACATCATGACCCTCCTTCGACACAATCACTTCCTGTCAACTTCAGCTCATTATCCAGGGAGCTGGCCGCGAGACTCCCTTCCAGTACCTTAGAGCTTGCATGCCCTAATGGCAAGTTCTCGATGACAAGTTCACATCATTGGCTTTCGATCGGGTGATTTCACGGGTGTTCGACTTCAGTTCCTTTATTCGCACTCCGTGAACTGTATTGCTGGTTCCTTGAGATCCATTATCATTATTGGTGGTTTTTCTCGCGCGTGTTAATGGTTCACATCATTGACCGGTAATCAAACGACTTTCTAGCATGTTCGACCTCAACACATTTATTCACATGTTAGGATTTGTACTTTGATTGGGTCATTTGGAGCTCAAGGCCCTGGGCCCAGATTACACAGGTCTAGGTTATGAAGTGATGTGACATGATCATGTTGATATACATGTCTCTTTCATATGGATGGATGCAACCATACCATGAGTTGTTATATGTGATCCTTATCATTATTAGATGGCTGTGACCATACCTTGGTTTCATTATGATCCTCTCTATTGGATTGTTGCGCCCATGCCTTGGATCCATTTACATGATCATTCTCTGGATGGTTGCATCCATACCATGATTCATGTATCATTTGTCAGTGTTTTTAGTGATGTATATGTATCTATGCTTTCTTGTAGGTTTTTCAATGAAGGACTTTGGTTCCCCGCATCCACTTGTAAAGCATTTCACCCCTCACTCTACTTCGGCCTTCATGCTTAATGGGGCATTTGTTACACAAAATTTTTTCATTATCCCATACTCCCTATCCACAATCCTGGAGGACCTCTATAGTGAACCCTACATGCTTTCCAATCATGAAGAAACTCCCAGTATGTCCCTCTTCATGAGCAGAATAATTCCACTTTGCATCATTTCCCAAGAATCTTCCTTTTACCCCAGTTTACAAGACGGTGCTACTAAATAGTTTTCTCCTCGTGCCGATTTACAGAGATTAAAACCAGGACTAGAATTGTACGACACTACTGAGCCTTTTCTCAGTCATGTCGACCCTCTTTTGTCAAGTTTTTTAAATATGGAGTCGAAGCTTCCAGGTCTAGAAGCTTCGTAACGGAAGTTTGGTAAATGGTTGGGCTGGATGGAGCCGAGGAAGTCAGTTTGGGCTCCTTTCCCCTATTAATATGGAACCAACCCAAGAGATAAAGCCTTCTCCCATGATAAGAGGAACCATATCCCCTCTATCCAAGCTATATAAACCCCTCCTTTTACAAGCTTCACTAGTTTTTCAGCATTGGTATTTTTGGAGCTTGAATAATCAGCAAGACATCTATAGCTTGTAGCTTTCTAGTGTATGATTGAGGGAGAACAGTGTGTTTGGTTTGGTTTGAGACTAAAGGGAAGAAGCCTTAAAACATCCATTGTTGGGGCTCTTCATGAGATGCTAGCAGAAGTGTGGGAACCCGAATATGTCGGAGGAGACCAACAACATCAAGGCAGTGGTTGTAATCTCTTTCTAAATTTATATGAATACAACTATTGATTGATTTCCTACATTGATGTGTTATATTACATTCAATGGCTTAATGTTCCTTGACCTGTTAAGTAGGTTGAATACAATATTGTATGTTATCATGTTTGTTTTTGTTGTTTGTTTTCTTATTTTAGGTATTCGAAGAAAGGAAATGAAAGGTAACTGGAGTGAGGAAGAAGAATCATCACCAAGCGAAATAACACTCTAAGAGGTAGGCCCTCTTATTTGATTATAGCTTAAGGATATTTTCCATAGATTGTTTGTTTGTGGCTAGACCTGCTCTCTCAGGCTAGAGGAATTGTTTGTGTCGACGCTGAGAATTTACCTGCACCATAATGATACCAGTTCTTACTCGGCCTCTTGTAGGGTGTTCTCAGTCCATTCTAGCTGGTTCTCATACTTTTCTATCTCTGTTCTAGCTGTGCGAAAATAAGAAGTAGACTTATTTTCCACTCTTAACTTAGAAATGACCCCTAATGGATCATATGACCAGGTGAAACTAAGGTTGAACTGCATCTCTTTCAGTAACTTATTTTCTTCTTCCCCTGCTGCCCTATTGTTGCAAATGAAAGGCCCTATTTGAGTTTTGATTTTGAACTGGGACTTTTTCTTGGCAGCTACGAAGTGAATCTCATCCATATTAAGCATCTTCCTGATGTATTCTAGAGCAAAAATCCTCATTTGGAGGAATTTTGGAAGTTTGTAAGGGGCAAGCTCACACCCAAATATCCTTAGTTCGGTATAATTCTGATAGAGGTACCAATCC